>JAMPIV010003457.1:5000-445818 GCA_024509875.1 Oreohelix idahoensis | reverse complement strand
CAAAATGGGACATTGAGAACTTTGTAGAAAGGTGTAGCATAGCACATGAGGGAACACCCACAAGTGGGAACATGGATCAGGACCTGGACACGCCACGGAGGCAAAATTAGGCCTGATAATAAAAAGCGAAATAGATTTGATAAAGTGGACCAAATGGAATGGGAAGCCCCTTTTCACGGACAAGCTTCACTTAACTGTTTTACAATGGCAATTGCGGAGAGTTGCAAGTGGGGAGAAAGCCCCAAAAGAAAAATTGGTAGCGGTCGTTTTGTGAATGAAAATTCTGGGAGGAAAAATCATCACTATAAAGCTTCAAGTGGAAGAGACCATACCGGTGCATGGACAAATAGGTCCACACAATTAAAGGTCCATATGTAGCTTTGTTAAGAACGTGGACTGATGAAAAGGCAGAGGAAAACATTACATCTTCATACCAGTATGTGAATGAGCTGACCACTCGGTTAAAAACTGGCTGGAAACTTGCCAATGAAAATTTGAAACAAGCCAGGAAGAAACATGCTGCCTATTATAACAGGAAGGCGAAGACAGAAATTTGGCTGTGGGAGAGAAGGTACTGCTTCTTTGCCTGGGAGTCAGAATAAGTTACAAATTGGATGGCAGGGTCCATATACAGTTCTAGAGAAGGTGTCTAGAACAAATTATAAGATAGATAAGAAGGGGAAAGAAAAAATCTATCATGTGAATCTCCTGAAGAAATATTTGGAAAGAGAACATCCGGAAGAGACACACTTGTTGACCTTGTCCATCGCCATGGAGATGAAAAAGGAACCACTTTCATCATTTGAATATCCATTACACCCCTGTGAGACAGCAGCACAGGTGAAAATCAGTACACATTTAACGAAAACTCAGAAAGAGAGGTGCAACAGGTTCTAAATAATCATGCAGAGGTGTTAACAGACCGACCAGGGCATACAAACCTATTGGAATATGATATGAAACTCATAGACTCCACACCTGTCTGTATGAAACCATATTCGATTCCGTTTGCTAAGGAAAAAGCTTTGAAGGAAGAGATAGACTATCTGTTGAAGGAAGGAATTATTTCGCACAGTGAGTCTTCGTATAGTTCCGGGGTGGTACTCTTAAGGAAGCCCTCTGGAGAACATAGACTCTGTATAGATTACAGGAGACTGAATGCTATTACAGAAGGACAGGTGGATCCATTGCCGGATACAAATCAGCTGTTTGCCAGACTAAATAAAGCTAAATATTTCTCAAAAGTGGATATGAGTAAAGGATACTATCAGATTCCAGTAAAGCCTGAGGTTAGACCATACCTAGCTTTTAGTACCTCAGAAGGACACTATGAGTTTAATAGATTGCCATTTGGATTGAAGAATGCGCCTAGTGTCTTCTCTAGAATGATGAGAAAATTATTGGATCCTCTGAATAATCCCTGTATAACAAATTTTATGGATGATATCCTTATAGCAACAGAAACATTTGAGGAACACATTGACTCTCTGAACATGCTGTTTGATCGACTTAGGGAGGCAAATTTAACAGCCAGACCAACCAAATGTTGCGTTGGATGTAAAGAATTGGAATTTTTGGGACACACAGTTTATCAGGGAACATGACCCCTGACCCAAAGAATTTAGAGAAACTACAGAAAGCCCCGAGACCACAAACCAAGAAGGACGTGAGATCCTTTGTCTCATTATGTGGTTTCTACCAGAAGTATATCAAAAACTTTAATTCCATATGTGCTCCGTTAACTGAATTGACACGTAAAGGACATCCAGATCGCATTACATGGACACCACAATGTGAAATGACTTACCAAGAATTGAAGGAAAAGCTCACAAGTAAACCCATTTTGAAATTACCTGACTTAAGTCAAGAATTCATAGTAAGGACGGATGCAAGTAATATTGGGCTAGGTGCAACTCTACTACAGAAATCAGATGCATTGGATGGGGAATTAAGCCCAGTGGCATATGCTAGCAGAAAGTTGAATAAAGCTGAAATCAACTACTCAACTAGCGAAAAAGAATGTCTTGCAGTAATATGGGCAATAAAGAAATTCAATATTTATCTATATGGGAAGGCATTTAAGTTGCAAACAGATCACAAACCTTTATCGTTTTTAGCACAGGCTAAGCATGAGAACTCTAGGTTACTCCGATGGTCTTTGCTTCTGGCTCCATATAATTTTAGCATTGAGTACATATCTGGAAAAACCAGTTTGGGAGCTGATTTTTTAAGCCGCCATCCGTGTGATGAGAATCACCGTAAACCCCAGAAATAATAATAAATTTCTCTATGTGTATATAGAATAAAGGACTGACATAAAATGTCTGTTTTAAGAGGGGAGGTGTCATGAAATATTCTAATCCACATATATAAATTATTAGGTAAATATGAAGCCTAACAAATAAAATTAATAAAGAGAAGAGCAATGGTAAAATAACAGTGCTGTCACAAAGAATGTACTCGAAATCCCCCTTGTTTTCTGCTTCGTCTGCAAATTGTAACGCTTTCACGTTGATATAAAAGCTTACTGTATTATTACCCGCCTTCTTCAATGAAACGTGTGCTGCATTTCTAAGAAAAACATTGAGACGTACTGCGTAATGACCTAAATTAATCCTAACATTAATTATACTGCGTTACCAAAACGAACGAACAGATGGACAAAAGGATAAAGAGAGAGGGGAGGGCTGAAAATCAGGAACGCATGCATCACGCGTGTAAGTCTACATGCACTAATTTTTTTTCAGACGGACAGTGATAAAATACACTACCCTTTCCCAGAGTTAGGTTTATAAATCATAAAAAAACTCTTATTAGAAAAGATAACATTAGATGGGTTTACGGTTGAGAACATAACAGTACCCAGACAGCACATCTTCGAAACAGGAGGTAGAAGAAATTGCATATTTTGAATGCAGCCACGTAGCTCCTTTAAATTTGTATTTTTGGGTTCCTTAGGGCTTGCTGACAAATAATATGTAAAACGTTACGCAAATAGTCCAGGAATTAATAAATTATACCCAAAATAAAATATTGGGGGTGCCTGACAGCATAAAATCATTTCTGCTCATAAGATTTTTTTTTTAACGTGTTTGAAAAAAATTTACGTTACAGAAATAGCCTACCATGTAAACTCCAAATTGATTGGAGCGCAACAAATGAAAGCCTAACCACGATTGGTCGGGCTATAAATACTATCTTGGTTGTTAGGGGAAACGGGGAAAGGTAACATTTTTTCAAACACTTGTCGAAACGGGGCTCATTGGTCAGACTCGCTGATATACACCCTTGGGAGCGTTAGTTCGAAACCACTTGTTTAAAATAGCTTGATAAAGCATCAGTGCGTTGAAGCCAGCATATATTTTGCTAAATAAAAGCCTGGAAGATAAGCAGATGGGAATTTGTGCCAGTTTGTGCCAGAATTCATTGCTAATCAACGTATCTGTGTTTATTCGTATGAATTGTGGTAAGCTTGAACCATTCAATATCTTTTAATGAAAATTGAATGTGAATTGTTGATTTATGCCTGTATATATATATGTGTAGTTCAGTGGCCAACGTGAGGTAAAGCCTGTAATGCTCCAGCCTGAACAGAGGGTGTCGGAGAGAAGTAAAACGGCATGGAATGGCCAAACAGTACACTGACACCTGGATGATTGACTAGAAAGAAATAATGCTGGAAGTGCAGAGGCGTAGTAACCATTAAGAAGGGTAATACTGGAATAAAGTATTTCAAATGAAGCTGACAGTTGGCCTAATGCTCTGAACTCAATGTTTGTGCTGTGTTGTGATCAATGTAACAAGAGAGTTTAAGTTAGTTATGAAGTAGAAGGTACATCCTTCTTGATTTCAGGGACAGTGGTCTTGATGGTACTGAGCAGCACCTGGTCAGAGCTTTGCTGAATCCAGTGTCGGACAGCATACTCCTTGGTCCTTTTAGCTATCAGTGAGGTGTCTCCAGAGCCCAGAGGAGAATTCGAGCAGAGGAGTCCTTTCCTGCCGCCATCACGCCAGATAAGCTAACTTGGCCAGCTGAGCTCAACATTATGTCCCCTCATCTTGAACTGACTTTGTAAAATTAACATTAAGAGGGGAATTTACTTGTCTTAAAATCAGGAACTGTGAACATCTCCAATACTAGTCCCTAAAGACAAACTATTGAAGTCATGATGACAAATACCAACAGAGCTTGAACAAAACAAAACCAGTATTACCTCATTTTACTACTACACAACTGACACACATAGAACATTTGTAATAATATATGTCACTACAATATTCATATTAAATACATTCTGTACATAACTTGTAATTTAAATTGATTGTGATTCCTGGTTCCCTTGTAGTTGAATCAGGACACATATTCATTCATGCCAGTAATGAATACATATTGTTATTTGAAAGTTTATCAGTGACTCTTTTAAGATATCTTTGTAGAGTGTTATATGTATGTGAGTGTCACAGTGTTGTCAAGAGTAGTGGATTAAATTAAATTGTTTATCTGTCTGTTGTTGTGACTTACACTTCACCATACTCATACCCTAGACACATAACGAAGCATCACACTATTCCAGAATAATTCTGACTGAGATATATAGATATGTGGTAGCAAGTAAGGTTATCTATAATACACTACTCTTAATAGATATAGATACCTTCACAGCTGATCTCAGTCAGTACACTAAGTTCCCTATAAGTATTTATAACATCCCACTTCACCACACTTGTCTAAACATTTATATAAATGTAACTGTTTTTGGTCTCCATAAATATCAAGTTTAGAAATATATTTCATTACTTACATGTATTGTTTTGCTTCCATTGTACTTTAAGACACAATTATTTCATGCTTATTTACATCTTTAGTTGAAGTTTTACTTATGTAAACAGCTGCCTCTTTCTAGGAAGCTCAGGTGTGATGGCGGCTGAAGCAGGTAGTGTTTTGTGAAGCCGGTCTCTGACACGACAGAAATTCCACAACGTCACTATGCTACATCACCATGGTAACAGCAAAGTATTCAAGCATGTCACTGAAATTAAACCATATGGCCCTGATGTTAAAATTATCAAAGAAATATCAGTGGAAGGATCATGTAGGTAAAAGAATATATGCTATGCTTTGGAATGTAATTACTGATTGCTTCAAGCAAAAATTACCGCTTGAAGGATGTGGTTGCATGGGACTGATCATGCAGCCATCCGAAAACTATGTATTTATTGTTAAAGTCATCAGGTAACATGCAGCTGCTGCTGATATGAAGAATTCTATCATGGCTTGTCTTCGTAACTGATATTCTACTGAAAATCATCCCCAGCATCAGATTGTCCTTTTGGCCAAGATGTTTTTGTGAAGCAAACTTATTAAGAAATGGATATGCTACTGGGCATATAAAATGTATCCACACACCCCTAGCCTTTAAACTGTTGAATACAACACTTGACACCAGAATATAGCAGGCTTACAAATCTGAAACTGTTGTCTCTGTGAAAAAAGGTTGCCCAAAACTCAAATGAGAGTCTTTATTCAGTAATTTGGAGTAAAGTGTGAAAGCATATCTTTCATTCAAGAAACCTTATGGAATTCTGCCTTCTAAGTGCTTAGCAGAATTTAATGAAGGACCTGAGGATGCTGCTACATTTTTCAAGCAAGCTGTAGGTGGAAAAATGACCGTTTGACTGGTAGGAGCAAGAAAGCAAAAATGACCGTTTGACTGGTAGGAACAAGAAAGCAAAAATGACCGTTTGACTGGTACGAGCAAGAAAGCAAAAATGACTGACATTTACCTCTAAAAAGGCGGAGAATTGTGTTAACAAAGAAGGCATTGACGCAATAATCTCAACAAAATAATTGGAAAATTTTATATATTTCTGTAGCTATAGTTTCATTATAGAGAAGAATTAGATTTTCTCAAAATCAATGTTTCTGTTCTTAACTTGCACATTTATTAATTAATTGCCCCGAGATTTTGCACATATACTGTCCATACAATTTTAAAACTTTTATCAGATCAATTTTTGATATGTCGTCAAACTTTTGACTTATTGAAAGAATGAATGCAAAATTTAGCAATATTTGTTACTATTTTTAGACGCTGAATTCAAACCCCTGTAACTTTTGATGCACTAAAGTTATCATAAATTCAATCTGAAAACAGTTTTATATTATAATCATAAACCTTCTATTACAATTAGGCATTCCTAGCTTAATAAATAAAAAAGCTTCAGCAATTTGAAATAGAACAATAGAATATATGTCGGCCATTTCCATGGCAACCAATGATGCACTACCATCAAACTCTTTATTATACGTATCTATATTTGATGTAGGTTAAGTCTGTGCATTTTAGTTGAAATCCTATGATAAATAACGAAAATAGCATTTCCGTGTAGCTCCTCCCATTAACTAAACGTACTGAACTTTGGCACTCATACTAACTGTCTCTAAATTAATCGAGTTAGTTACATGCACTGACCTAGATACTGACATTTAAAACAACTGATCGCTCCTTATTACTACAAACATTTAGAATACACAATTTTGCCCATAATTTCATTAAGTCAGTTAATTCATTTGTAGAAAGAACAGTATTTTTATAATCCAATACCATAATTCCCGGCCGTAAGTACTTCGGTCGGTCGGTCGGTCAGTCACATTTTGCACACCGTCATTTGCGCACTTTTTCTATTTTCGAGAGATTACATTAACTTTCAACCACAGAAAAGGGGTTGCAACTGTGGTTGAAAGTTAGTCAATAATTGTATTGTTTCCCCTTATATGTACTCTCGCGAAAATAAAAAAAGTGTGACGGTGTGCATTAAATCAACAGACAATCAAGATACTCTTCTGTCCATTTTCATTCGGGAAACGGATTTAACTCATCATTTTTCTTAAAAATAATCTTAAAATGTAAGTTTTTTTATTGCTTCTTCAAGATAAAATTTTAATGTAAAGTATTGCAGACCTATTATTATGGATCAAAATGATAAGATGGCTAAAAGGAAGAGACGATGGCGTCATTCACAGCGAGCAAACAGTTTGATTATGGAGAGAAGCCAACAACTTGAACTGGAGACAGGAAGGTGCGGAGATGCAGATTAAATCAACAGACAATCAAGATACTCTTCTGCCCAGTTTCATTCGGGAAACGGAAATCATCATTTTTCTTAAACATGTAAGTTTTTTTTATTGTTTCTTCAAGACAAAGTTTTAATTTAAAGTATTGCAGACTTATTATTATTGGTCAAAATGATAAGATGGCTAAAAGGAAGAGACGATCGCGTCATTCACAGCGAGAAAGCGAGACTATAGAAGAAGCAGCAATGTAATACGTGTAACAGAAACAACACACTATAATTAAAAACCTGCCAATTTTGGCGGGTTGTTGCTAGTTTTATTATAATACGTCATCAGATCCACACTACCACTTTATCGAATGTCCCCAAGACTCCATATTAGGTCACGTGTTACTGATTGTTATTATTAATTATTTACAATTATCCAATGACAAAAGTATGATCATTGTTGATGACAGCTAACTTAACTGTGACAGGTCCAGATACATCTAGTACATCATCTAAATATTGAACAAGGATGGTGCAACGCCAATCACAAATTAATTAATACGTAAAACCAAATATTTTTTTTCAGATCCACTAACCAAATCAATTCAATACTGTCATCCATGGTGAACTTTTTAAGAAAGTATGTGAGCTCCGGTTATTTGGAATAGTGGTATATCAACGGTAATGTAGTTGCATATTGATATAGGAAGAAAGGACTACTGCCCCCCCCCCCCCGGGGGCATGTCCTATAAGACCACTAATATGAGGTTGTACATGAGGCCGGCGACCTCATAATGTAAAACGAACTGTCACAGAAACCACCGATGCCAGATCATGTGACTGTTTGATGCAGGCTCCCTGCCAGATCATGTGACTGCTTGATGCAGGCTCCCTGCCAGATCATGTGACTGTTTGATGCAGGCTCCCTGCCAGATCATGTGACTGCTTGATGCAGGCTCCCTGCCAGATCATGTGACTGTTTGATGCAGGCTCCCTGCCAGATCATGTGACTGTTTGATGCAGGCTCCCTGCCAGATCATGTGACTGCTTGATGCAGGCTCCCTGCCAGATCATGTGACTGTTTGATGCAGGCTCCCTGCCAGATCATGTGACTGTTTGATGCAGGCTCCCTGCCAGATCATGTGACTGTTTGATGCAGGCTCCCTGCCAGATCATGTGACTGTTTGATGCAGGCTCCCTGCCAGATCATGTGACTGCTTGATGCAGGCTTACTACAAGGGGGATCAGCTGCACTAGTGTCACCATTCTTCGTAAGTTGCGCAAAGGAAAATGATGATAATAAACATGATAATAATGAATGATAATAATGATGATGATATCAACCAATTCATTAGAATTCCTAAATGCGATAATCGTTTTTGAAAACGTCATCAACTTTCTAAATCAAAGCTTGTTTTTGTTTGCCCAAACTCTGAAGTGATAATTTATCCGTCTCATATCCAAAGCCACCTCATTTATTTGTCCAATATTTAGAGCAGGGTTTCTCATCCTTTTGCGCCATGAACCCCATTGATTGTCCGATGAACGCTATGGACTTCCTAATTGTCCGACGATGGCTATGGAAGCCTTCTTGAAATAAAATGTACATAAACGCATCATTAGAAATTTAACAGGTTAAGAGTTAGGTTACGTATACGGACTCCGTAGAATCCATTCATGAACTCCCCCAAGGGATCCGTGTACCAAGCGTTTAAAAACGATGATTTTGAGTCTCTACAGTTTTTACACGATCCGTTTAACTTTATAAGTAAGCATTTCTTTTAATCTTCACCGCCAGTTTTATTCCTAACATTCAGCTGTTTACACACCTGTACTATTCTTTCCCTTTAAAATGCATCCGGTTCCATTATCTGCTGTTTATTCATCAAATTTTACATAGCAGGACTCCGTCATACCTAGGTAAATGTTTAAAAATTAAATGTTGCCCCTGGGCTATCCGCGGTGCCACGCTTCTGGATTGTGTTAATGCAAAAACTGACTAGTTTCTCAGTTTATTCAGCCATGTTAGTGGTTTGTGCTAGAACAATTTACGTAGGGCCTACATCTATAAAGTCTCAGATCAGTCACTTTCCAGAGAAATCATTACTTCTTTATTCAGTCATTACAAAGTAGACTATGTGCACTCAGAGCCGGCTCAAGGGATTTTTTGAGGTGGTGCGAGGTCTCGCTCGTCATGGTCCATGTGACAATAGGTCATTTACTTGTTCATTTTCTGCCCATTCGTTTGCTATCTTCTTCTTCGTCATTATTTCCCAATAATTTTTCGTCGATGTATGCTCCCCTAAGATTAAGCCCCCTGGCATGTTCATATTTTTAATTATGGAAAGAAGCGCTCCACAGAGCATGTGATAAAAGAATAGGAAGATTAACCACTTAGACGTTTGACTCAAGTCTGGAGTGTTTGTACAGATAAACATAGACGTTTGATTGGGGTGTACTGTTAGTACGAATTAATTTGTCTGACACCACCTTAGGATTGCCTAATTTGTTTCCGCTCAGGTGGAAAGAGGAGACAAGTAAATGTTGTCGAATTAGGAAGGGATAGTCGCTTAAGATAATTTGTTTATTTATCTTACTGGAGTGACCTGCCAAAATTGCCAATCCTTATGTCTGATCTGATTATGACAATACGGAACGGAACATATCGCGTTTTCATTTCCAGCTAGGCCAGTAATTAGCACCACTATCCATCCTTCTCAAAGAACGACTCTTCACAATAATAATAGATGTGTAGAGGAAATATACAAAATAAGACACCTACACTTGCGATTAGTTAAAAAAAAATTAACAAAGTTCAACATTAAATTTCGTGTGGGCGAAGTTTTCTGCTACAAGACTCGAGTGTTTTAAGACTCATGACTGATTCCATTTTTATCCCGGAGACTAGACTCCAGGATGGGAGATAGGAAATATTTTGCTACGATGTAATAAAATATAAGAAGTAAATTTATAAAAGTTTAAAACTTTGATAAAAAATATTTACAATCACAGTTCCGAGAAATCTTCTTCAGTTAATAAAGTTAAGATGTTATAGCCTAATCATTATCATTAACTCTAACTTGGGAAGACTGCACCTTACCAGCTGCAGTACCTACTATCAGCCACCCTGTGCAAAAGCCTCTGTATACCCTTTGTCGCAGAGAGATTTATGATTAATAAATTTCTATATCTTTTCTTTATTCTACACGTGTCTTCTACTTTATTATCGCTCTTTTATCCTTTTTCTTTTTTTCGCATTCGTTTGATTGTGAAAATATAACTCTCCCATTCATACCTTCGCCTGTCTCTTTTCTTATTTAGCAACGCATTTTTATTGCTGTTAAGCTAAGTCCTAGAGGAGACCGAATAGTGTGAAATTCGTTCTCGACAGACATATGAGGGCAGACATATCGTCTAACATTTTCATCCGACACGAAGCTTCTACGGTTAAGTTTCTCGGTGTTAGGCGTGAGAGGCGCCAACATGCATCGCTGGAAAATGACCATAGGTAGCTGCAAGTGTGAAACGCTTCTGGCAGTTTCAGTGCCGTCGTCTGAGTTTTATGTAGGTGTTAAGACGGGAACTATTTCGGGTTTTCGAGAATTAGGAAATCATTTCTTTTCATAAGATATAAACCCCAGTAGTTTAGACTTAATTCATTCAGTACTCCGCAGTCAAGACTAGAACATCTAGCGTTCGATTCCTAAGATCTCTGTTGATAGAAGCATCATTTAGTTGGTCGATTGCCATCTAGCTTTCGATTCCTAAGATCTCTGTTAATAGAAGCATCATTTAGTTGGTCGAATTGGATATAGTTCTTAGTAGTTCTGTGTTGAGGTAAATATTATATATCTAGTATTTTGTGAGTGATTTAAGTGGAAATCGCCTATTTTATTTTCACTAGTTAGATTTCTGTGGAGAGGGATTAAATTATAAGTCTGTTATATTCTCTAGTTGACGTGTTACAGTGGAAAGCAGTAAAAATTATTATGTCTAGCTTAAACTCAAGCAGCTGTAAAATAAAATTTAATTAAATTGCTAGTAACCAGTCCGAATATATTGTAACTAACTTATAACTGCACTGAGTCATCATTGAGTATTGACGGAATACGTAGGTATTTCTAATTCATGACGACTGATTTTTTTAAAACGATCATAATTATGTCACGGGAGTTTTAACGTTAAGACAAGCTCTACGCTTGCAGTTATAATGTAAGTTAAAACCGAAGCGAATATTATGGTTAAGTATTTTGTACTTTTCTCTTCCTTATACAGTTTTAGGTCAGCCCAACTTTTACCAGCGGTTTTAGTACAACTGAGAGAAGAAACATTTTTATCTTTAACCACGTGGGTTTACAGGTTAACACCTGTCTGACAGTGTGTGTGCCTCCAGAAATAGACAGAGTACAATTCTCACTAACGGTTGTAAAGACTAAATGCCTATACTGGGCCTTTGAGCCAGATTATATTTCTTCACAAACGCTCATGTATATAAGGCCCTGTGGCGAGAAAAATTACAAAAAACATTACCATCCCGACATTTTTGACTAATTGTGGTGTGACCAAGAATTTTTATAGTGAGAGAAGTATCGAACCTGCCATTTTTCCTAAGTAAGGGAAACCTCGTGATTCTGACACTGAGCCCGTTTAAAACTAATTCTTACCTGAACTGATTTAAGTGACACTAACCTTAGTCTGGAAAAATATTCGCATGAAGAGGACGCTCCCCGGAACATTGGATGAAACCAAAATCTGCAGAGCTGGGATCCGCTTCATCAACAGAAAGACAGAATAAAGTGTGAGTGACCTAAAGTTTGCACCAGACGGCGAACACCAGCAAGATTTTAGGTAAGAAAAGTGAGACAGGGAATCCTGCTGAAAGAACAGAGTGAAAGCAGAACGAGTGATTCTTTTTCCATTTTTTATATTCAGGCACCCATTTTTTGTAATTTCATTTATGCAAAGATTGTTGCAAATGACATTTTCCTTCTTAGGATAGATTAGGGTATCCACTCTGTTCTTAAACTATAGAGAAGAAATCATAGAACATAGCGTATATATCTGTGACTCTTTGGGGCTATCACTTTTCTTCTAACAGGATCGTGGGCTAAACATCGAGGGAAAAGATTACACCTATGGGTCTAGTATACTTGTAGTAATTCATTACTTTATATGTATTTTCTATGCTTGATATTAACATTTATGCGTTGTGGAAAATTTTCCTTATGTTAATAAATTTACATAAACTTTATTCAAGCGTGTCGGTCAGCTCGTTCCAAAATATCTATATTCAATTTTATAGTTTTTCCACGTCTGTGAGTCTAACTGTCGTCACTTATGTGTTTGTGTATGTGAGTGGAGATATATATATATATATATATATATATATATATATATATATATATATATATATATATATTAATATATATTATAATAGACTGTCTGACTCCTCTAGATCTGTTGCAGAAGATAGGCTGAAAGAGAGAAGATTCTCGATTTCAGGGACAGGCTCTATTAATTTCTCCATCTCAATCGTGGAAATCTATTTCTCTTATTATCCCTCACTGTTGCTATCGCTTATTCTAATCTATTCAGAAGGGACTAACCCTAGTCTTAATTCCCCTATCAAAAATCTACGACACCCTTCATATAGAAAGGGAAGAGCCTTAAATGTATATTTTGTTCATTTTACATGTGCTTGTATAAAAATGCTTATTTATGCAGAGTTGTATATGGAGTCACGTCAAGTAATATAAATAGTCACATAAGCCACCATTGCAAGAGCTGGTTACTGCATCGTGTGAGATTCCTTGCAAGGAACCAATAGCAGGGGTAGTCCCATGCTCCCGATGGAGCAAAAAGATGATGATGATAATAGCTAAAAGTATATTTCAGATGTCAAAACTTGTATTTAGATTGATGTATATTGTACTCTGATTCATTTGTACTCTTTCGCTCTCGTTACACACTGTCATCTGCCTCGATGACCTGTGATTTCGTGGTCATGTGCATCAGAAAAATTCAGAGGGAGATGAAATGCAGGAGAAAAGCAAGTCTTTTGGGGCTTACATCAGGAGACAAATTATTTACAGGAGATACTATTTTGTATTTCTCTCAGTTTCGGTTACTAGTTACTAATACTCAGCTTTAGACACCACCCATAAGAGACGGGTCTAGAGGACATTCGATGAGGTAAAGTGTGTGATATTTACTCGTGCAAAAAGACGTGATCCTAAAATCAACTTTACTCCGAACGTAAGAAGAAAAAGTCAAGACATCGCTGAAAACTATCATCAACCAAACCAGACTCCAGCGACAACCTCTTGTCGTCAAATGGCCAGTTAGGTGATATTAACTGACACAGTTCATGGGCACTCTCCCCTCCACCACAAATAGAATTAATGCTGATAATGAAACTTACTATCTGTAAGATATCAAATCACTAAACTGCTTTTTGTTAAAGCTATCTGTTTCAAATTGTAAAATTGTGTTCCAGAATATTTCATGAATACACACACACAAACACACATTCACATACACACACACATGCCTTTTGTGCAGTGCTAAATCCTATAGAACGATCCCACGGTAAAAATCTAACACGAGTTTTAGTTTCGGTTTCGAAAACGTACTACCAATATTTAACATTGTGCCAGATCTGCTGCATACATTCTGCAGCCTAGCCTTATAATTAACGATTTTGCGGAAGTGTGCTGCAAAATAACTATCTGAATTAACGTAAAATTTTGACTTTAACGCTGGTAATCAGTAGCAATCCTTACAATTTTTGGTAGTGTTACACGATACAATACAAATTATTAACGCCAATTCTTAACCCGCCACGCCAACACCCCGCTTCGCTTGACACATTCTGCTATGCATATATACAAGCTGGAGCAAAGCCAACAGAGGCAAACACGCAGACAGTTTTATTGCCTCCTCGCGGTAATGTTTCTGACGTCACAAAAACAAGTTAGTTATATTAAAAATACATGCTAGCGAGATGAAAGAGAGGAAAAGATGGCGGTCTTGTTTAAAATATTTATTTGACGATTGACTATGACAAAAATTGTAAATCTAACCAATTATGAATCTGACCATAAAAATCATATGGTAGTATAGCTTAGAGTTCACTGAGCAAGAATCTGTTTTAAATAATATGGTAGTCCAAGTATTAGCCAAGATATTGAGAAAATACTAAATGTCTACGGACGCTCGACCAGACAGACTGTCGTTCCTGCTTATTTTTTATAACGGTAATGGGGACGCAAGCTTAGAAGAGAGGCATTGAGGAAATTTAAATTTGCTTGGGTAAAAAGAGTATAATAGGGAAAGGGGAGCGGTAGGAAAAATGTAATCCAAAACGAAACATCTTTTTGTATTGGGCATAACTAAAGTAGACTGGCCAATAGACTACTAGACGCAGACTTTGTTTGGAATAATTTTAGTTTTTTTCAAAAACTGCATTTGAATTCTGGTAGTCGCAAGCTTTCGATTGGCCAGTGTTAGTAAATATTAGCAAGAAGCTTTCATTATTCATTGCCAGTTGAACTAAATTTTTCATTCAGATACGCTGAGAACAGCTGTGATAAATTTAAAATTAAATAACTAAATAAGTATTTCACAGTCTGGACGGAGCAGAAGAAACTGAGGCCACATCTTTGCAAGTCAGCGTCATTTGTTTATATTTCTTGAAAATTTGTGGTAAGAATGCTTTATGAATTCATATGTTTAATCCCACTGCCAAAGATAGATACTGCTATTAGGGGAAAAGTGAAGGACGTGCCGGGAGCAGACATTGTTGAGTCCTCACATTGAAATGTATCTAACTGATGTATGTTGTCATGATTATGTTTGAATATTATTGTATTAGAATATATTAGTAAGCCTCCGTGTTCCATGAACACTGTTCAACATGCCTGAAGCATATATATATATATATATATATATATATATATATATATATATATATATATATATATATATATATATATATATATATATATATATATATATATATATATATATATATAAAAGAAAAGAAGAGAAAATCATATCAAAGGAAATGTGGTTACTCCACATTATTTTATGGAAGAAAACTATGTAAACGTACAGTGGCGTATCTGCCAGAGGGACATGAGGTGTGGTCACAGCAAGGTGGGAGTCATGTAAAATTAGGGGCGAGTGCACCTGAAATGCACGCGAGGCTGAACCCATACCCACGTATGAAATTAAATAAAAGAATAAGTGATCAGATGTAAAAGGCCAGGGTGTCCTTTTGTTGCAGAGGTTTTATTTCCTGTTGCCAGCTGGTAACAGGAAACCTGAGGAGTGACGATAACGCCAAGAAGTCTCCGAAAATTCATGTATGCTGTCAAGAGATAACAGCAGGAGCTTGGGCGTGTGATGTGATATCGATATTTCTGCAACTACACACTATCTTATCATCCAGCAAGAAACCCCAGGTGATATGTTAAGGACCTGGGTATATCTGACAGTTTCGTTTTAAATAAACACTGGTATTTCAAATCGTACTCAGGAAGTTGATGGGGTATGATGATAATACAGCCCCTCATACACAGTGACTCTCCCTCTTAGATGAATAAAGTGTAAGCTGTGAACATTCCAACCGGAAAGACATATATTAACTTTATAGTTATTGTGCAGATTGCCCACACACATTTTAGTTGATCTTTTCTGTTAACTATCTTGTCCTTATTTTCAAAGACCTGTCCAAAAGATATGACTGGACAGGCAAAATAAATTGTACAAAAAATTATCAAATTTAAAGAAAAACTTAACCACAGGTTTTTATTCACTTCCTCAGAGAAACTTAAAGTGTTTTTGTGTTGTGTACCATCATTTCATTTCTCCCCTAGACACTAGGTACATCATACACCAGACACTAGAGCCAAAATAGTGACCGTGTGAGATCTAGGGAGGTAGCGTTAGGTTCCCTGCACATAATTCATCATCATCATTTATAGAGTCAGGGGCCTACATGTGTTTGACCTCACACGGTTAATACATACACGGATTTCATTCTTTTTAGGATACCATCATAACCTCCCCAGCAAAATCTAACTTTGCTATATATATATATATATATATATATATATATATATATATATATATATATATACATATATATATATATATATATATATATATATATATATATATATATATATATATATATATATATATATATATATATAAATGCTTAGTTGGAGTTGATATCTTGGTTGATTGAAAGTTGATGGTTGCACCCGTGTGACTCATTTTAAAATACAAGTATGTAGAGCTAAACATTAATAATATTTTGCTGGATAACCTTCGGCTGGGCTAATTAAACACGAGTCTATTGTCACATCATGACAAAAATACCGATCTCACAGAAGTGGGCTGGGGATATAAATTTCACAAGAACCGAGAAAACTCAGTTTTTGTCATTGCCATCCTAAAATCCAATGAGACTCCCTAAAATATGAGCATAATCCTTCTATTTATATCACTGCCAAGAGTAATCTGGAGCGAAAGTTGCTACCTTTGAAAACTCATCTTTTTACTCGAACTGTCCGGCCATTCGTGGACCACTACAGTAGATCAAGCGAGGCAATCTGCTACAGTTTCCCTCTGACTAGTGCAGTACTGACTGCACTCTTACAAGAATTAATTTGATGCTACTGAGTTGGGTCAGACTGTAATGTTTACTGTACCATTTCACTAAAACTATAATCCATTTATGATTTTACAATTTTATTGCATGTAATTCTTTGTTTGTTTGGTGTTTTTTTCATATAGAATTATACATTGGCGGTCAATACTCAGTTTAAAAAAAAAAATAAGGAATAATATGGACATAAAGGGAAACTGGCAGTTTGATGCAAGCTAATTAATCAATCGATCAATACCCATTTAGCTCCGTTAGGATCATACGCCTTCAAGAAACACAAGCCACGCCCTTATATCACGTGCCATCAGCTCAAGCGCTGTCCACGTTTTCCTCATCTTTTTCACTTCTATCTCCAGCTCTCTTCTCCCTGTGTTTCTTGGTCTACCTTTGTCTCTCTTACCACGTGTGTTTCTTGGTGTACTTTTGTCTCTCTTACCACGTGTGTTTCTTGGTGTACTTTTGTCTCTCTTACCACGTGTGTTTCTTGGTCTACCTTTGTCTCTCTTACCACGTGTGTTTCTTGGTGTACCTTTGTCTCTCTTACCACGTGTGTTTCTTGGTGTACCTTTGTCTCTCTTACCACGTGTGTTTCTTGGTCTACCTTTGTCTCTCTTACCACGTGTGTTTCTTGGTCTACCTTTGTCTCTCTTACCACGTGTGTTTCTTGGTCTACCTTTGTCTCTCTTACCACGTGTGTTTCTTGGTGTACCTTTGTCTCTTACCACGTGTGTTTCTTGGTGTACCTTTGTCTCTCTTACCACGTGTGTTTCTTGTTCTACCTTTGTCTCTCTTACCACGTGTGTTTCTTGGTCTACCTTAGTCTCTCGTACCACGTGTGTTTCTTGGTCTACCTTTGTCTCTCTTACCACGTGTGTTTCTTGGTCTACCTTTGTCTTTCTTACCACGTGTGTTTCTTGGTGTACCTTTGTCTCTCTTACCACGTGTGTTTCTTGGTGTACCTTTGTCTCTCTTACCACGTGTGTTTCTTGGTCTACCTTAGTCTCTCGTACCACGTGTGTTTCTTGGTCTACCTTTGTCTCTCTTACCACGTGTGTTTCTTGGTCTACCTTTGTCTTTCTTACCACGTGTGTTTCTTGGTGTACCTTTGTCTCTCTTACCACGTGTGTTTCTTGTTCTACCTTTGTCTCTCTTACCACGTGTGTTTCTTGGTCTACCTTAGTCTCTCGTACCACGTGTGTTTCTTGGTCTACCTTTGTCTCTCTTACCACGTGTGTTTCTTGGTCTACCTTTGTCTTTCTTACCACGTGTGTTTCTTGGTCTACCTTTGTCTTTCTTACCACGGGGATTCAAGAACAAGGACTGTCTTGTAATGCTATCAACAGGTTTGCTCAATGTGTGTCCTATCCATCGCCAGCGTCTTCTTCTCATCTCTTGTTCCACTGGCACTTGTCTGGCTCTTGTCTTGAGTTCCGCACTAGTGACCGTGTCATACCATTTTAATCCTTCTGTTCTACGCTTTCACCCATTTATGGAAGTCTGTAATCTAATATTATCCATGTATTTTTAAAATTTAATTTAATTTTTCTCCTTTCATATTTATTTATTTATATATTTCAAAATTTATCGCGCGCTTTTCCCAAGAGCCAGTGCGCACTTCCCACAGTGCTTGAAGGTGTTCTCTCATGGAATGTCTAAGCTGGTATCAAACACCTTTCGAAATGTTATAATTGTTATTTCCTGGAAAACGTAATATTCATTTCTTTTACACTACTAATTCAAATATTTATGTAGTTATCGACATTATAAATTCATACAATGCACGTATTAACATATTATTTATATAATGTTCATTTGCTTATTATTCAGGGCTCAAGTGTAAAACGGCTAAATACCTATTTTCTTCACCCTGTTAAAAAAAAACATTTTTGTCCGCTCGTTCGTCCCAGCGGTCTGTATGTCGGTAAATATGTCTTTCTGTCTGTGTATATGTTTGGCAACTCCACATTATCGTGTCTCCCTTTGTCAGTGTATCACTAGAAATATTTTCTCACTTTCGTGTACGCTTTTTATCTTGCCAAATATTTAAAAAAAAACACAAAAAACAACGTTATAATAAAAGACAGATACATTTTGCCAAACAAGGCTAACAATGATAAATGAATATTCCAGCGTTGCTACCGAAAACGGTGAACTGTTTGACATTTACAAACCTTGTACTCACTGACGCCTGGACTCCTACTGCAAATTTCGCCTTTAGCAAGATACTGCAGACCGTAAAATCAATCAAGAGTAATGTGATACCGGGGCACTATGAGATTCAGAGAGATAGAAGTCATGTGGTAGATGGTCAGACAGTGCTCTCTCAGGAAATATTCTGTGTCGTCAACGATAGTGCTGCTTCAAGAGGAACCGGGCTTGATTATAGATCCAGCTGCAACCGTCGTCTGCTTGGCAAACAATGAATGAGAACGGGCGGTACAAGTTAATGAGCGTTAAACGTGTCGTTGAAAAGTGTTTGTGTGAAACATTGCCTAGTATATCTCCTTTACTCGTATGTGTGTGTGTGTATGCTATTCTTTGTTCACTGCATCTGTATAAATACTATAAATAACAGGGACTTGTAATGTGAGTATTCTATTTTGTCCAAAATGCTCTACTTTCCAAACATATTACAATGCTTTGCTTCGTATATTATGCTGTGGTCAGATAAATACTATTTATCGTATGTATGAGAATACTTTGTATCGTATGTATGAGAATACTATGTATCGTATGTATGAGAATACTATGTATCGTATGTATGCGAATACTATGTATCGCATGTATGAGAATACTATTATCGTATGTATGAGAATACTATGTATCGCATGTATGAGAATACTATGTATCGTATGTATGAGAATACTTTGTATCGTATGTATGAGAATACTATGTATCGTATGTATGAGAATACTATGTATCGTATGTATGAGAATACTATGTATCGCATGTATGAGAATACTATGAATCGTATGTATGAGAATACTTTGTATCGCATGTATGAGAATACTATGTATCGTATGTATGAGAATACTATGTATCGTATGTATGAGAATACTATGTATCGTATGTATGAGAATACTATGTATCGTATGTATGAGAATACTATGTATCGTATGTATGAGCGCCCTAAGGGCATATTGAATATAGTGCTTGTCTCTCGTGGCAAAGTTACCAGATTCCGGGTTCAGTTTTGTGAATTCACACTTTTACCATGGCCGGTAATAAAAATCACAAAATATGTACAATACTGAATAACTTAATATTCAGACAAATTAACTAGAATAATATCACATTAAAACTATTGACAGCTATAAGAAGTTTGAGCAGTTAGTCTGATTTGCTTAGAGCGTTTGCTCTCGCGGCCAATATACCTGGTTCCAGACTCAAAACCCTGGTAGTGCTACGCTTCAGTCTAATCAGTCGTAAATGGATGCCTGACTCTGCTCGTGAATTAGCGAAAGCGAAGGCAGAGAGGAAAAGAATCGGTCACACCACTTCATAAATCAGGATCTAGTATCGTAATGTCTCTAGCACTTTACTACTCGGCGGTAGTATCTTCTATGGGACTACATTCACCCTTTGTTACCGCCCATGTATTCCTCACACTGATTATAACTACAAGTCATGTAAACAAAACTTCTGGTAATTTCCGTATATACTACCGGGTAACATACAGTATCTACCCTCTACTCTGATCTCACAATTGTCTACCAAGTTGGATTCAGTGCAAGCTGAAGTGTTACCCCGATCATCAATCAGCCTTCAAGGCGTGACCGAAGCTGTGTCGGTCAATAAGACTGTATGTCGATGAGGCAATCAGATCAGTGGGCCATCTTAATCAGAGAAAGAAAATTGGTTAACTTCAAGGTTGACTAGAGAGAGACAAGAAACGATTACACATCAAGACGAGAATAGGATTCATAAATCAGTTACTCCAGTGTGAAAACAAATCTATTGATACATTCTTACGATAGAAAAATGTTTCTATATTTGGATTAGTTTTGCTTTAAGCGTTATTAAAAATCCATTGCCGCTTGCAACGCCCGCCTTTGCTTCACCACAACCCGACTTCCCTGGAGGTTTAAAGGTCATCGTCTTGGCTCCCATTTCGGTCTGATTACAAAGACCTATAAACTTCATCCTCCCTGTCAGACCTTTACTTGCATGTTTCCGCCACTCCCGGTGTCCAAGGACTTTTCAAGACAGGCGATTTGAAAATTGGACGGTCACAAACTGAGGCTGATCTTCACAGAGATGTATTAAAACACTGGATAGGAATTTCAAACCAAATGGAGACCAGATTTATTTTCACAAATAGAGGACATGTTCTGACTTTTTGACATAAACAAAGAGAATAATAGAAGAAAAAAAATAAAGAAAGGACCCATTAATTTCAATCATTTAATGTAATTTTACAATGACTAGATCTAGTTAAAACCGATTGAAAAGTATGAATAAAATGTCCATTAGAAAGTATATTTTTATAATCATTTAGGCATTAAAAAAAATTCACTACCCACATCAAATACTTATATATTTGTTCAAGACCGCAAGATCTTTAATATTTGATCATATGCCCTAATATAATCGACGGGTTTAGTGTCTGGGAGTGTCGTACATTTTTAGATAGGTTAGAGATATATTTGGTCCCGTCTGAGTAGAGCAGAAGGTGGGGGTATATGAGAAAGAAAGATGTTAGAATAGATTCCACGAGTGAATAGATTAAGGTGAAGATCTGTCTCTGGAATGAGTGGTTTCTCTAGTCCAGCCTATCTATACGACTATCTTTAGTATTAGACAATCTGTCAAACCTCCCTATAAGTATAATTATAAGTTTACTACTCAAACACACACAATTATGTGACAACAAGACACACAAACGTGAAAACTATGGTAAATGGATATGGGTCTGACCAACACACTACATTAAGTTTTGTTTAGTTTATTATCACTTAAACTTTACAACATCAAACATATGGAAATCAATAAAATCATGTTTACAGACATAGGAAAATAACCCAATAAGTGCCCTCCCCCCTTGTTGAGAAAAGATCCCAAAAGAAGTTAATAACCCGAAAGGTCAAAGATTAACACTAGGTTATAGAATAGACAGTAAAGAAAAGAACAAAGTTCCTACTTAAGCTATCCAGTAAAATATAACAGTATTTGCAAAGAAATTAAAGGATGGTACAGTTTCCGTAACTGGAAAATATTCACTCTCACTCTGTATTCGTGGCCACATCAATCACGCCTAACCTAAACTTGGTGTAACAATCTCTTGAACGTAAACATCCATGCACATGTATCATGATCCAGTAGTTCCATCCTCCGAACTGAGCCCCAGTCCGTCCACTAATAATTAATTTTTATAAGGGGGACGCTCAATTTGGTGGTTGAGTTCCTGAATATATATGTATTGTCACCTCGAATGGTTCATGTAGAAAAAAAGAGAGAACGCGATCTTGTGTTCACAGTAGACAGCAGTCAGTACTTCCAATAGCTAAAGAAAACTCTGGTTTCTAAAAACTGTTAATTAAGATGATGATGATAAATCATATCGGCTCGCTCTGGGGTGAGTGCCGATTATGTAACAGCGTATTCTCCTGGATATAATCCACTTGGGAAAACGACTGTCAGAAGTCGGGAAAAAATGTTATGTATATTGCCATCGCGGGCTGATAAATTAAATAAAACAATCTGGGTATTTGTAAGTCCAGTTACCTCAAATTTACAGTTAAAATGTTAGCTTGTCGCCTTTGGCAATTCCTGTTCACACCTGTACTAGGGACGAACGCCAAGGAAATCGACAACTATTACTCCTCAGTAACTGAGAAAAGGACCACAATAGAAAAAAAAACCGTTGGCCGCTGGTTTTGATCAAGCACTATATTAGGAAGAAAACAAAACATTTATCCAAATAATGACAATATCCTATGCTATCAAGCGTAAGGTATGATCTCTTATCCTCTCCGTCACCTAATTAAATTAAAAGGCACACGGTGTCTTAGCCTATCTTATCGCGCTTCGCTTAGCGAGTACAGGTTGGGTTTTAGGCATGTAGCCATTCCCCTCCGACCCGGTAAAACAATCAGCGCACAATGTCAGTTATAATTTAATTATGACTACGCGCCATTAAAAAATATCGCCTGTCATTACTAGCTAGTTGATTGTCGGCGTCATTGTTTTGACACACGATATTAACACTAGTCATTTAAAAATGTACACACAATGGAATATAATGCGCACTCTACTCTGTCACTTTATCCGTCACTCATAGCATTATGCTTAGTCAGCTAACCCGTATCTTCTGGTGTAAAAAAATGGTTGATGGATTTTACATTACTGAACCACTGGTAAGAAAATATCTACGCGTTTGCTATATCTCTAGTCTTAATGCTAGGGAATCGCAGTGAATACAAATGGTAAAACTTTAACACATTTAACACTTAAGCACAACTTATATTATTACCAGAAAACAGAATAATCCCCACGAAGGCTATTAAGGCATTATTTCACATAGGTTCTAGCGTACGCGTTTAGATTATCCAAAATTTCATGAGAGACTTGATAACTGACTTGGAGAGAACGCAGTATATATACAGATTTAGAGTAGTTATCTCTGAAGGATGTGACAATTCACACCTTCGGCATAACAGGGGAAATCAACGAGCTTGGCTTCAGAGATAAAAGATTTTCCTGTTCGCTCTACTCGCGATACCGAACGACATCAAAAGACATGGGCCGTGCGAACGGGCCCCCTTTAGATTTCCGTCCGTTTCCGCAGATCAAAGCTTTTGCACGGACAACAAAGGTGGTCGGGAAGTATTATTATCGCTCTTGCATTTGCTACTGGGGATCTGAGGATATATTTTCCCCACGTGCTTTCTGTCACTATCCGACGATTGACAGATCAGCCCACGTGAGAATTCAGGTAAACAAACCAGATTCGCTCCCCTTGTTGACTGCCGGGTGCGAAAGTTTGTAAACACTCATTATCGCATGTAAGACAGGAAAAATAGGCGTGGCTTCAAAAGTGGCTATATTTACATTATACGTCACAGTGAGGTGCCAAAAGAAGGCAAAAAAAAAAAAAAAAAAATACTTCCCAGTGTTAATCAGTGTTAATAAAATTGTATTTTTTGCAACGGCTCAGGATTTTCTGTTTCAGGTGGGAACTCAGAACATGACATGTCTTTGATGGAATCCACAATGAACCTGTTTCTGTCTTTTGTCTACTGACTTTCCATCAAAGAAAAGTGGCTGTTGACGTTTGCATTGGGGTCAGGCAGGGCAAAGATTTTATTGAGCACTCCTTAGATGTTGTAACTTTTGCGTAACTTTCGAGGAGGCAAAGAATTTTATCAGAATCAGACACAGAAACAAATGGTATGTAGAGCATCCAGGTCACACACAAAATGATGCATACTACCTGCTCAACAGAAAAGAACAAGTGGTAATCTTCAGACTCCGCACTGGCCACAACAGATTGAGATACGATCTATTCAACAGTGTAACTGTGGCACTGATAAAATGACTGCTGAACATTTGCTTCAAAGTTGCCCAACATATGCGGAACAAAGAAAGCGCATATAGCTGACACCAGTACCATTCGTGGAAAAGCTCAACGGAGATTCAAATAGTCTCAAACTGATTACTGCTTTCTTTGAAAACATTCAAGTGGACGTCTGAGAGTGTACGAAGAAGAAGAAGATGTTCAGACCCCTGTAATTCCCGTGGTCCCTTACGGGACACATAAAGAACAGGATCACTGCTCCCTCAGGCATGTCGTGATAAGCATGTAATGTGAAATAGTGCACGGAGCTGCAAACCTCATCATTGAAAACACACAGAGCCACTGCTGCAACAGCACGTGCAAGTTTTGTGCAAGGGAGCTAGATGCAGTCGTATCTCCATGCTTCATGTGGAGAGAAAAGGAACATGATGATGATTAAAAGTTGAGAATGAAATTCGATATTTATTGATCGTTTAAACAAAATTGAGTCCATTTCTAATGTGCCAACAACTGCATGAATTCTTCATCATTGATGTTACCGTAATAAAAATGTCACATTATTAGGTGATCAAAGCACTTAGTTTCGTCATTGGGAACCTCTTCATCAATTAACTGTGGCGCAGAAGCACGCACATCTTCCCATGTTGGTACTTCATGTAAGGTCATCAATGAAGAACACGTGAACTCTTTTAATGGTTTATATATTCTCAAATGGCCGTCTTCTATACTTTTTAATGAATCTATTGGAAAAGCGGGACAAACTGCAATTTGGTAAAATAAAACAAACGCTCGGACGCTTATTCGTGTGGTGGAAAAGAGGAAAATTACGAGGAAAAGAGGACATTTGGTCATCCTATCAAAACATTTGAAGCGAGATGTCGAGGAAAATTGCTGATGCCACGACAGAAGGCAGAGTTAGACGCAAAGAGAACAGCGGCATGCATCAACTGCACAAACATGCAGGGAAACAAAAAAACCACACCTCTTTAAATGCAGTCCAATTCGAACTCCTTAGCAAGCTGTCTACAGCAGAAGAGAGCGACTTTAAAGCGACATCGAAGAAGATAGATTCACCGTATTAAAGAAAAACCGTCCAGTACCACACGTACTGTATTAAAACTTACTCGCCATCTCCTCGCTGTTTATCAGGACATAAGAGGAAAAACGATAATAACATTAACGGTAGAAGGAACAAATGTTTTAAAATAATGAAAAACACAACGTAGGCCTGCCTACAGGAGAACAAGCATGAGGGAGAAACACGTAGACAAGCAGAGGCAGACAGCCACGGAGATTAGTCCCTGATATTAGGAGGAACTGGGAAGGGTAGGAACTGAGATATAAGACACGAAATAGAATGGAGGAGGGATGTAGGCTACGTGATTGAGGGTAGAAAGCATTGCTTGCCCATTCAGTGATCGATGAAGCTGGCCTGTATCATTACGATACATCCCGACTTTAATTGACTTGACTTACTCTGTAGTTTTGTCTAATTCTCGCCAACTCGCGGTCACTGTGTAAACAGTCGTTTCCTGCCTTGCTATAACCAATGTATGATTGCTACTTTCAAACACAGCCGCAATAATAACTTTCATTACATGTTTATCTGATGAACTATATATATAATGTGCACGGGGAAGAAAACGGATCCATCTGTAGGCCCTTTACGGTGAGAATCCTGATACATACATACATACATACATATATATATATATATATATATATATATATATATATATATATATATATATATATATATATATATATATATATATATATATATATATATATATATATTCGGGCTAGGATTGATTTAAAACAAATTCAATCGATTAATCGAACTGCTTTAATAGAAGCTTAATCGAGATCAGCTTCGAACAATTAATTTTGTTTTACTTATTATAAAGGCAACATTGTCCTGAAAATGTAATAAAAATACTGAAACGTTACAACCAAAAAATTTATTATTATTGACAAAATTTGCCAAATTCCATATCACAAACCTCTAACATAATAAAAGCTCTCGCATTTAAACAAAAAATATAAACATTGCAAACAATTGAATAATCCATTTAAAAAATGTTCAATCAAGTATTCGATTAAAAAACACTCTAACCGAGTAATCGATTAATTAATCGTTAAAGATCCTAGCCCATATATATATATATAATGTGTGTGTGTTTGCGTGCATGCGTGCGAGCCTGCGTTTGTAATGCTCATGCGCGTGTGTCTGAGACACATTTTTCCATAACAAATATACAACACCCCAGGTCTAGGGATAAAAAAAAAAAGAAAATTCTACCCCTTTGCCTAGCCTGGGCTGAGCTAGAGCGTTAATCCTACACATGCTCTCCTTCTGAATAAAGCAATAGTTGGTAGGGAAAATCAGAATGTTTTTGAGACCTCATCCTGGCAAGTCCGCAATGAGTCTCAAAACTTATTGGTAATCTACTTAGCCAGCGAAAAGTAAAATTGTCGACTCACTTCAAATTGACGGGGCGGTTATTCTGTTCATAGAGCATAGAACACAGTTCTCAGGCCATTGACTGGCTTCACGAACAAATCTCATTATAGCTTTATTTGCTTGACTACACAAGTTCCCTAGGATAGGTTTTAAATATTCAGTAACGATTTATATGTATTGGACATTGTCAGGGAATATTTCTTAACATAACAACAAGCATTTCTTAGTACGACAGAATAGATTTTAAAATTATTTTGGCGACAACACACGCGCTTGGCAATACAGCTATGAACACATCTAAAGGCTAAGCCAACGAAGTTTTTTTTTTTTTTTAAATGAAACACGTCATCCAAAAAGAAAACCCTGCGTCAAGATAGCCAGAGCGTCGAAACAACCCCTAATAAAATACATTATTTTGAATGTTACATGAAAAGTCAACATGAAAACATTTAAGCAGGCCGTAAATTTAATATACCTGATTACATTCGATATCACGAAAGATGAAATTCAGAGATAAATACTTTATCAAGCAAACATTACTTTAGATAAGCAAAAACATTCTTGTTAACCAGACTTATCCGCAGAAATAAGAAATAGAGTTGCTCATTGATACAAAGATGACACAACATACATATGAAAAATAAAGATAACATAGCAAATAAATATTCTAATATATCATAAAATTGGCAGAATTAATGTACAGATCGGAAATAGGTTTTATTCAGCATGTCTCGTACAGTTAGAATACAATCTAAACAACACGTGAAATTAACTGAAAGACACATAAGAGGCATTAAAAATGAAAGATAACAAACTGTCGAACATTACTACACTGGCAGTTTACAACATTAACTGACACTGAACAATATCTATAACGATATCTTGGTAGCATAAACTCGTCGATTCGGCACTTCATGATGATTATATATGGGTAATTATAAAGCATGATCTTCAGGGTGTCTCAGAGTTTGGACTTGACGCTTGTAGTGAGGTATTAAAACGACTTCGGCGACACTTTATAAACTGACTGGAAGAGCAGATACTGAAACTGAGAGCGAAAAGGGTTAACGGAATGTACAAAAGAACAAAATGCCAAAGGCATCATTCAATAACCGCCAATTTCATTACCCACTGAGGAAGGCAAGATAATGTTTTAGTAACGTGACAAAACGGGGCGCCCCTATAGATCTTTGTTTCACTCCGGCAGTATCGGTACATTTGTGGTACTGATTTTTATTATTTGTTCTCAATTGTTGCACTTTTCTTTCTTTCTTTCTTCGTTATTTTTCTGCTAAGTAGCAGATTTTTGATTTTATCAAATCATTCGACACTCCTCTCTGTGATGTCCCTTGTTTGTTACCCGGTTATCCTGGCTTGCGGTGAGCAACTAAGATAAGATAGTCGCCCGCGTGTTTAGATTGAACCGCTGATAAGACGACTCGTTTGGTAACCCAGATGGGCACACGCGGAGTTTTTGCGTACTCATACGACAGATAACGAGACTACTGTCTGTGTGACACATATGGGCAGACAAGTGTGACATATGTGCTTCCGGGTCATTCTTGATACACCAACATTACTTTTTAATAAAGTAATTAGTATTTCAGCTTACCCATGTTGTCATGTGTGTCTACCGATCTGACTGTGAGAGTGTATGCAAGGCATCAGATGTCCATATATGGTAATACGTGACCTTGGCAGGCACACACCTTATTTCACGTGAAAATATCTTGAAAATATCACCCCCTATCTGCATGATTTGAAATGATTGGATCTTTCTGATTATATTCATAACAGCAATGCGTTTGAAGATAGGAATATAGTCTGACCATTTCTCAGTTTTATTTCGCTGTGAATTTCACGCTCGCAAAGACAACATCAGACCTCGCCAGAGTGAAGATTAGATTCATAATTCTTTTTTTTTAACCGGACCTTTTATTGGAGAACCAAATAAGACTTACAAAGCACAGGAGATCTCTACATTTTAATAAGGAACACCGGGACTAGGAAACTGAAGAAAGACACGGAGTCAGAGGGAATTGAAGTTAAAATTAACGACACCCCAGACGCGTGTAAGAGGCCTATTCAAGTCTCTTTTATTCATCCCAGCAAAAAGTCTATGAGTCAGGATTGGCTTATTGGTGGTACCAGCAGAAAGTACTACCTCTGGAACAAGAAGGGAACCGTGGCCTAAGCTTTAAGACGAAGGACCCACGTGGTAGACTCTCCTTGACGTTTCTGGGAACGAGCTACCCCCGACAACCTTGATCAGAGACGAGCGTGAGCAGAGTAAAAAGAACCAACCCATAAGAAGGAGCAGAACCGTCATTGGCACCTAAGTTCAAATATATGCTGCCACTTGAACTTCTTGTAACATCTCACATTCCCTAAAGACTGTGATGATAACTTTTTTTGATCCATAACTATTCAAATTATTTTCCAACTGTTAAAACCTAAAGTGATTATTAAATTTTGTTATTTGTAATGTGACAAATTTAACTTCGATTTAATCCTTTCAAAGTTACTGCATGTTTGTCTCAGTCAAATTACTACACACACTCTAAACAGAGCTATACTAAAATAATAGAATTACAATGAGTAAATCAGGGGTGGGGGCTGAAACGAGCTGAAAGTCAATCAATCAGTACTCTTTAGCTCCCCAATGAGCATAGGCCTTCAACAAACACATGCCAAGTCTTCCTGTCCTGTGCCATCCGCTCAAGTTCTTTCCATGTTTTCCTCATCATTTTCACCTCTTATTCCAGGTCTCTTCTCCATGTGCTTTTTGGTCTACCTCTGCCTTTCTTTCCCTGTGGATTCCAGAACAAGGACTGCCTTGTAATGCTATCAACAGGTTTCCTCAATGTGTGTCCTATCCATCGCCAGCGTCTTCGTCTCAACTCTTGTTCCACTGGCACTTGTCAGGTTCATGTCATCAATTCCACATTTGTGACTTTGTCATACCATTTCAGTCCTTCTATTCTACGCAAGCACTTGTTTATAAAAGTCTGTAGCTTTTTGGTTGTTGTTTTTGTTGTTCTCCATGTCTCAGACCCATACAATAGGACTGACTTCACATTTGAGTTGAAGATTCTTATTTTCTTGTTGGACTTGATTTCTCTTGTTTTCCATATGTTTCCCAGTGAAATGAAAGCTCCTCTTGCTTTTTGTATTCTTATTTTGATATTACTGTATGTCCCTCCAACTTTGTCTGTATTACTTCCAAGATGTGTGTACGATTCTACATCGTTTAGTGGTGTTTCTTCAAGTTCAACCGTGTTATCATTTCTTGCATTTATTCTCATAATCTTTGTCTTTTCCCTGTGTATTTTGAGGCCCACTTGTTGTGACCTCTCATCGAGAATTTTCATTTTCTCTTACATCTGATTATGATTATGGGACAGAAGAGCCAAGTCATCTACAAAATCCAGATCATAAAGCTGTTTAGTCAGATTCCACTGGATTCCATTTATGTTGTGTGATGTCGATGTTTTCATAACCCAATCTATTGCTAGTAAGAAAAGAAATGGAGACAAGAGGCATCCCTGTCTCACTCCCGTTCTAATCCTAAACGGTTCTGTAAGTTGTCCTTCATGTAGAACTCTGCATCTCATGTCTTCATAGGTCTTCCTTATTAAGTTATTGATCTTCATGGGAACTCCATAATGCCTCATCAATTTCCAAAGCGATTCTCTGTCTACACTGTCAAATGCCTTTTCATAGTCCACGAATCCGATGTATAGCGGTGAATTCCATTCCAGACTTTGTTCAACTATTATTCTCAATGTGGCTACCTGGTCTGTACAGGATCTATTTTGTCGAAAACCTGCTTGTTCATCTCTCAGTTGCTTGTCTGTGGACTCTTTTAATCTCTCAAGAATGATTCTGTTTAATACTTTTCATGGCACTGATAGTAACATTATTCCTCTATAATTTGTGCACTCTTGTAAATTTCCCTTCTTAGGCAATTTGACCAGATAACCTTCCTTCCATTCTGCTGGTATTTCCTCTCTCCCAGACTTTGCCAAGTAGTTTGTATAATATCTCTGTAGAGGTATCAATATCTGTTTTAATGGCCTCTGCTGGAATGCAATCTGGACCAGCTGCTTTTCCATCTTTCAGAAGCTTTATGGCTTTCTTTATTTCTCCTCTACTTGGTCGTTCAGAGCTGATTTGTAGCTCCTCTTCTGCTGGCTGGATGTCTTGGGGATTAGTTGGAGTTGGTCTATTGAGAAGTTCCTCAAAATGTTCTGTCCATCTCTTCATTTGTTCTTGTATATTACCAAGCAATTTTCCATTCTTATCTTTTATGAGGCCATTTGCTTGCTTATATTTCCCTGTTAGCTTTATTGTGTTGTTGTACAGGTCCCTCATATTTCCTTTTGCTGCAGCTTCCTCTGCTTCCCTTGCAACATCATCAATATATTTCATCTGGTCTCTTTTGATGTTTCCTCTTACTTCTTTGTTTACTTCTATGTACACGTCATGAGCCTTGGCTTTGGAGCTTCTGGTTTTGCTTCTGTTTAAATCTTCTTTCTTTTTTTCCTCTCTTCTATCTTGCTAATGGTTTCTGTTGTTATCCATGCTTTGTGCTGATGTTCTCTTTTTCTCAGCACTTCTTCACATGTCTCGTTCCATGTATTTTTTACTTATTGCCAGAGGTCTTCCGTATCTGTTTCATCTTCCAGCTGTTGGAGTACTTGGTATTTGTTGGATACTGTGATTGAAAAGTTTTCTCTTATTTCCTGATTTCTTAGATATTCCACATTATACTGTTGTCTATAGCTATATGATGTTATAAATTACTTGAGTTTTAATTTTGTTTTAACCAACAGAAGATGGTGGTCTGATACAACATCTGCTCCTCTACGTACTTTTACATCATGCAAAGATGACCTAAACTTCTTACTTATGCATATGTGATTAATCTGATTCTCAGTTTTGTGGTCTAGTGATGTCGATGTTGCTTTATGTATTCTTTTATGTGGAAATATGCTTCCTCCTACAGCTAGTTGATTTGAAGCACAGAAGTTTGCTAATAGTTCCCCATTCTCGTTCATCATACCTAATCCATGCTTTCCCATGATTTCTTCAAAGCCAGTGTTGTCTGTTGCTATTTTCGCATTTAGGTCCCCCATCATGTTTGTCTCAGCCAAATTACTACACACCCTCTAAACAGAGCTATACTAGAATAATAGAATTCCACTGACTAAATTTGGGGTGGGGGCTTAAACGAGCTGAAAGTATTAAGTGCTTAAATCCTTCACAAAAGCGTCGGCAGAATTAGAGAGTTAACATACTCAGCCAAAGCAGTATTGTTCTCGCTTATTCTGAATATCTTGTGAAGACTCCCTTTGTTTTAGCTGTCCATGGTATTGTTACATGAACGAACACACGTTAATAAATAACACTAGAACCACTCGAAGTTTTTAAAAACCCCAAAGAAATACATACTATAAATATAAATTATACAACACTGGTGCAATAAATGTAATTACAAGAAAACAGTCCGCATAAATAGGACTGCAGGAACACTAGGGATATAAATTTAACCGCAAGACAAACAGGCGATATAACAACCTAAACAGAATGCTGTATTATAAATAAAAATGGTGCTATGAATAGATTTACCATCTACGCTTTCCTCATCTTCAAGCACGACCCAGTGCCTAAAGAAGATATGAATATGAACATGTTTTAAAAACACGTGACGTTCACGCAGGAAAAAAAAATATCATTTGAACTGCGTGCCAAGTCAGGAAGGATATTGATGACTGTCCTCAGAAACTGTCTGATCTCTAATCATATCTCCTCGTCTTCCTCCACAGAGTTGTCCAAAAACTCTATCTCCTCATCCTAACTTTCGTTTGCACACCCTCCCACTCAGCTCACCATGATCATTCTCCCCGCCCGACTATTATTTCCGCTCGTGCAGAGATTTAAAGAAAAAGCGAAAAAAAAAAGAAGAAAACAAACTAAAATTCTAACAGTTTAAATGTGTGCAACTGATTTCTAAAATCTTCGACTTAGTCGGAAATGTGGAAACTTCAATAAAATCATTTTGTTGTGTGTGTGTGTGTGTGTGTGTGAAAATTATATTTGCGCATTGTAGGTAGGAAATTTGGAGTAATCTCGCGCCACTAATAATAGCTTTACTGGAGATTTTATTGTTTTTCTGGGTTCCATCTGCTCCAATTCTTAGTTTCCGACTCTGGAAACATGTTTCTACTCGTTGTAACTAGGTTTCACACGAAAATATGTGATGCCTGAAATAGGTGAGGGGGAATGAGAGTCAGAGAAATTATCATGGGTGAGGAAAAACGACAGAAAGAGAGATTCAGTATTTAGATAAAACTGATAATAGGTAAATATTACTGTCTGTGCCACTAAATCGGAGGTGGGAAATGATGGGTGCCATGAGATAAATTAATTATTTAAGGGCGCAAAGTACTGGGTTCAATAAGAAACGAGACAAACATGGCCAATCAGATCGTTAAGATGTCAGACAGTCAGGCATAATTCTTCAAGATTTACAGATACAAATAATGTCTCATGTATCTATCTGGATCACTAATATACTTGGCTATTATACTGCCATTAGGAATGGGACGGAGCCAAGAGATATAAGCATCTGTCGGATTTGGAATTTTAATTCAAAAACTATGTTGGCGTGGGTGTCTGATGTAAGAATCTCTACCATATATATGATAACACTCACAGCTTGCTTATTAAGGCACAGTAATCCTATTATTTGTACCTCTATATCGGGCCATGAAATCATATGCGGCACGCGGTGTACAAATGTTACATCGACATTTGAATGGCACAGTATAATAATACAAGTAACCCGGCAAAAGATGCTGAAAAATAAACGTGCTCTTTCCTTGTCGTGTCCTCAAGACAACTTCATTTTTCTTGTGTTTAATTTCTTCTTGTCAATTCCCTTTCACCTTCAGTGGATCTTTGTAGAGAAACTAATCTCGGATGCATTGGCTATAAAGCCACGGAGCAACCAGAGAAGTTAAAAAAGGTAAATAGGGTGTGATTGGACTAATTACTTAACAGCTCTTTTATCACAATACGTTTTGTAAATGTACGGATACCTTTAAAATTGGGCACTTTATGGTCTGTGTCCTGAAATTATATACTTTAATATTGTCTGGATTCAGTCCTCGCGTGAGGGCTGTATGAAGCTGACCATTAGTAAAGACTGCTTTTCTGTGTATTTTCAGACAGGAAAAAGACAACGATAATGAGAATAAATGCAGGAAATGATAACATGGTTGAACTTGAAGAAACACTGCTACAAGATATAGAATCGTACATGTATCTTGGCAGCGATGTATGTGACAGTAAACCAACACTAACGCAAGTTATTACGTTAGTATTAGAAATAAAGTCTAACAGACCGACGTACTTGTATAAGAATAGCAAGTATAAGCACTAGTCAAGAGACGGTAACTCTTAGAAATTAATAGTTAGCTCCCCTTAATTAATAGGCGAAGACCTAGGCATTGTTGACACATGAGTGAGTGTGTACAGAAAGCTTTGCACGGGCTTGAGTACTTTTATAAGAAGAGTCGAGAACTAGTTTCCGAGCGAGACACATTAGTCTTGCAGATCGGTGAGTTTTTCTTGTTAGAAGTTGAGAACTATCCCTTTCTGCAGGTGTAACCTTTTCACACGACTAAGTCAAGATATTATGTTGGAAGAATTGTATACGGTTTGTACCCCTCGTTATGTTGTGTGATCAGTTTGATAACTTTTATCTATGAAATTACAAAGAGTCAGTAGAAGCCACCATTGTTTACAAATGACATGGGACAGTATTTCATTGAGGTTGTCGTTTTATACAAGGAACAATGCTTTTTTGATGGAAGGTATCAAAGAGAATAGATAACGTGACAGCCTGCTGTGAGTACTAAGAACTTGGGTTGCATCATCTTTCCTTCGGGTACTAACAGCTCTGGTGGTAACCAGTTACACTCGAGAGATTCCCATAACAATCACCAAAACCTAACCACCTGTCACATAACACAAAATGGTGACATATGATTTATGAATATTATCTAACGGCCATTTGAGATCAAAACTTCTCTCCCCTGTCACACCTAAGTAACATAGTGCCGCTCCCTGTTACATATGTCAAAATGATGCCGTTCCCCTTCGTTCAGTCACCTTACTGCCACATGTACACAAAGTTGGAGGGACAGACAACGATATTAAAATAAGAATACAAACAGCAAGAGGAGCTTCCATTGCACTGAGAAATACATGGAGATCAAGAGAAATCGGGTCCGACACAAAAATAAAAATCTTCAACTCAAATGTCACGTCAGTACTATTGTATGGTTCTGAAACATGGAGAACAACAAAAACAACAAGCAAAAGGTCACAGACTTTCGCAAAATAAATGGGTGCTTGCGTAGAATAGAAGAATTAAAATGGTATGACACGGGTACCAATGAAGAACTGATGAGAACCAGAACATGCTAGTGGACCGAGATGAGCGGAAGACGATGGCGATGGATAGGACACACTCTAAGGAAACTTGTTGATAGCATTGCAGGGCAAGAGAGGCAGAGGGAAACCATGTAGCACATGGAGAAGACAGCTGGAGACAGAGGTGAAAATGATGAGAAAGTGGAAAGAACTTGAAATGGTGGCACGTGACAAGAGGGTTTGGCATGTGATTATTGAAGGCCTATGCTCCTTGGGGAGCTAAAGGTAATGAGAGACTGCTTCAGGTGGACACTGATGGACACTGCAGATTCAGAAGCGCGACTGACAAATCGAAGGTATCATTGGGGCATTCAATAACTATCGAAGCAAGCGTCAACATACAAGTAGAAACTGAACTTAGGAGGAATAGACATGCCGTAGAAATCCCACACCATTGCGCTTTCCCGTCATTTCTTATTTTGGCTGAGGTACGTAAAATATATTTATAGAAATATTTAAAAAAAAACAATTAAATCCCCTGTTTTAATATAACGTAAAAGAAACGAAAAGACCAGAACTGAAAATGTATAGCTTAAATACATTTAACAACAGGATAAAGATATGAATGCAAAACTCAATAATAAAGATGAGAGTCATCTAATATTCAGTTTTTCAATTACTGATATTACAGAAACATAGATAACGGACAATCAATTGGAAGACAGAATTTAGCCACTAAGCGAGATTAGCAACTCATCAACTTTATAAACATTACTGATAACAGAATAAAGACCTATAACGAATGAATAACTGTTAAATGTTACCACATCTTGAGCTATTAGAAGTTCAAGTTATTATGACTGTCACGTTTTGATTGGAATTGTCTGCCCTTCACTCTGAGGGACCTGCCTGCTTTCTTTCTATCTCCCGTCCACGCCTACTTTTCTGTCAATTTATGCTCTAATAGCTTATATTCTTTCTCTGATTCTGTCAATCTTGCTAGAGACCAGTTTAGGCCCACCTCTTTGCACGTGCAAAAAGCGGCTTTCTGTCTAAAGTCTTTGATTCCACGATTCTTGGGGAAGCGGCAATAATCTCAGTTTCTTTGAGTACAGAGTACCCCGGAATACAGGGAAACTTTCCCTACCTTTTATCTTTGCCGCTCTTCGGTTTTCGTCTCGAACTCTAGTCGCTCGTAGAACAGGCGATTGTGCTAACATTACGCCACTTTTCCCCTATCTCGGGACGTAGCCGAAGAAGATCATCGGTTTCTTTCATCTCGGGCGAACTAAGAAACGCTGGCCAAAATTCTGGCAACTTTCCTACTACATAAGAACGTAGTTCCATTCTTTCGGTACCATCGTCGCTCTTAGGATTTCCTTGCTGCCTGGAAAATCAGTTTAGGTAGATAGCCTATAACCAGATTTATTGTGCGGAGATTGAATTCCTTTGCTCGAGTGGTCGAGGTCTGTAACCTTGTGCTCTCTGTAACCCTAGTTGGAGCACCTTGCATCGTCAAGACATCTACTACCAATACTTATCAACCACATAAGGTAGATCTATCGCCCTTGCCTACGGGTAGCTACCTTTGCCCACCAACCTTTGGGGCAATACAGTCAGACCCATGTAGGGCCGGTTACATCGACGCACATACTTCCAGCCTTAGCTGGATACATTTATACCTCCCGCCAGACCGACTGTCTCCGTTGCCATCGACTTGTGTCGGCAACACTGTCCGACTCATTGATAGTCGGTAAAACCGGAGTTGTTGGAGCATTCTTCAGAAGAAGCGGCACCTGGTCAACACTAGACACCTACCTGAAGCCAAATCACCATTATTCAACATAGAAGTGCATCCCTTGAGAGCCCTCACTTATACTCGTTCTCTTATTCGTCAGCAGTGATCACTAGCGTCCTGCAAATTGCATTTATCGTTTGTGTTTGGATAAGCGCACTAGTTTTCGTTTCCTTCACCCATGCTTGGATAGTGAGTGCAAGCTGGGATTTTTAAAGACATCTGTTTTCCACAGGGAGCTTATCTCCTTCATTAACTGGACAGCAACATCCAAAGGAACAGTGTTAGATTTCTCGGAGTTTAGGAGTACTTACGTACCAGGATTTATTTTAGCACGTGGCAGGAAAGGCCGTTTTTCATGACGGAAGACTGGGGGCCCCCTGTTAGTTAAAAAGCTGGATGTGTGAGGGGCTCTCTGGGTGTTGGTGTGGAGTGAGGCGATCTGCTTGTGTGCGATTTATCTAAGTAGTGTGGTAGGTTGTTTGTTTACTGCGATTGTGATTTTGTGGCATTCAGAGATTGTGAAGGCATACTGATTTCCATGTTGATGTTGTGGTCGTATTTTGTTTCTTTTTTGTTTATTAAACATAAAAATACCTATTGTAGTCAGGACCTCTTCTCTTATAACTGTCACTGAATGTCGTGATATTTGTTCTTACTGCTTGTTAGAATTCTTCTATTTGTCCAGAGAGAATTGTTAGATTTGCTATATTTATCTTTTCCATCCCTTTGCCCATCTTTTTTTTTATACGTCTGGTGATATGTTTTTTTTTAATTTTTGCACTAACTTCTCAAATCTCTAAACTTAATTCAGTATGTCTTCTTGTAGTCGTAGTTCACTCGTGGTAGGTGCTGTTGCTGTGGCGGTGTGTCATTTAGATTAACGACCACATGTTATTGGTCTATTTTCCCGTTCTCTCAGTTGTTCTTATATTGTTCTATGTGTTTTGTATGCTGTCTTCTGTGATAATTCGAGACATAGTGTAGTTGTTTTGTTCCATCTTCTTGAGTGAAAAGTTGGTAGGTCTTCTGTCTTGTCTTCTATCTGATTGAATAGCTGTACGTTGTTATCTATTCCCAATCTTCTTCTTCCTCTGTGCTGCTATCTTGATCTCAGTTTCTCCAACTTTCTGCGTGAATGTTACATTCACAATTTTTTTCCGAGTATTTCGACCCTTGCCGTCCGGCTGGTTTCCCTGGTGTTCAGTAAATGTCGTATATTCTAATAGTTTCCTGACCTATCACTATGTCTATTCCTGCTACATTTGTTTGTTCTCGTGTTTGGATTTGTATTTCGTTGGCTGGTAGTGAGCTCTGTATCAGTATCAGGATGCCTCCTTTGTGCCCATCCGTGTCTACAGTTATAGTCTGATACCTTCTTATTTGGAATTGTTATTTTGATTTAGATAGCTTTCTTTGATGCAGGCTGTGTTAAACTGACGGATGTTAAAAGTTTTTCTCATTCTGTTGGTGTTTTCTCCAACTGTATCTTGTCCTTGTTTTTGACTCCTGGCTTCCCGGAAAGATACAGGATGATTGTGACAAAATGAGTTCGCTCATTTAACTTTTTATTTCTTTGTAAGTTGTTCGTTATTCTCTCTATCAAATATTATCGTTGTCATCTTTTGCTTTCTTTTCTCAAACACATTAATTCGGGTTCATTTTCCTCACTAGCCTTCGACCCAATTGTGGGCGGAGCTCATTCCCATACCTTTCTCAAGTATTTCGACTCTGCTGCGACCTATAGCTGTCACTCACGTAATTACTTATTCTCACAGTATTCAAGCACTTAGTTTTGGTGTGGATTGTCAACCTATTTTCTAGATATCTCGCAGTTAATTATGTTAAATCATTCAAAACCAGATTTTATGCCTACATTATTCCTAAGATAAATCACACTAAACTTGAGCTGAGACATTGTGTCCACCATTTTGAAAGAGAACAAAGTGCATTTTATGGCCCACGCGACCATATAACGATAAAGGAAAACAGAACGAGCGTAACTTGGCTTTAGCTATTGAGAGGTTGCAAAGGTAATAAAAACACATCACTAACAGTTTTTGTTAAAAAAAAATGTATGACCGTCCCAAAGTATTCGCTGGATACCATACCGACAGGACCGTTATTGGTTGGAGATGTGGTATGTAATATATATAGGGTAAAGCATAAGTCCCTTGCCTGTTTGCTTAAAATGTGTGTCTTCAATATGTAATGATATGTATAACTGAAATACACCATAACAATAACAGAATCCTCAAATTATTTATTGATATTAGTAAAGTTATTTGCCATTTAGCATAGTGTCCATGAGCTTTCATAAATGAAGTGATGCTTTTCCGAAAATTTGCCCTACTCGTTGACATAAATAGTGGTCAGTTCTTTTAAACTATATTATTGCTGTTTTGAGATCCTCTAAGGTTTCAGGTTTCCGACCATATACCGCGTCCTTTTATTATCTTAATAAAAATAGTTATGTGGGAATTAAATCTAAGTGCTTAGTTATGTTCTTCTTTTGCCTATTGCTCTTTCTGTTCTGTGGTTTGTTTGTTTTTTTGGTGTTATACCCCGTTATCTTATATTCTGTTTTGCTCCAATGTCAGGGCTTCAGTCATCTACAAGTGGTCGCTGGGTGTCTCGGATTGCCTCCCCTTAGCTCTGCAATAGTGGTCCAACAGTGGCCAAAACTCACGAGTATCTAATAGGGGCCTTCAAAGGTGTCTAGCTTCGCACAAGATTACTCTTGGCAGAGTTATAGATAGAAGGAAAATGATGCTTCTATCTCAACGGAGTGTTCATAAGATATTTCATAAGTCAAGAACAATTCTGCATTGGCAGGGCAATTGTTAACTTATATCGGTCCGCCGCCTTTTATGAAGAATTAAGTAATTGTTTTAGCCCGTTCAAGCCCCCAGCTGGTATCAATCCAGCGAAATTCTTTTCTAAGAATTAGCTCTATATGTGTAAATATATGTCTAAGTATAAATATATATATATATATATATATATATATATATATATATATATATATATATATATATATATATATATATATATATATATATATATATATATATATATAAAAGAGTCTTGCTCATACATTTGCTTTCATACTGATAATAACTGAATAAACAATGATTGTTTAGTTTTAAAATAACATGTGACAAATTTAATAATCAATTAGTTTTAATAGGTTAGAATAGTGATGAAATTTTAGATGTCAATCAAATTTGTCTTCACTGTGATTTGGTTTGAGGATCCATATTTAAAAAAAAAAAACTTTTGTCCTTTTGCTGTTCCCTTGTAATAGGAACTTAACTGATCTAGGTGAGTACTGCAGCCGTGGTTTCGTCAATTCTTCTATGATGTCTGTGATGGCGGCACTACTTCACACAACTTGTCCAATTTAGGCGTTTAGTGATGATTCCCTGCTTTTAGTGTAGAACTTTCGTCTTTCAGCTTTACATCACGAACAGTCTGATAGCTTCGTTCCACAATCTTCAGACAAAATCTTCTTCTTCTTTGATCCTTAGCCGCCGACCGTCAAAGCAGTCAGTGGCCATCACGCCTAGTGGCGTCTTGTAGGGCAACAACAAATTGATTCCACTTTGCTCGGTCGGCGGCCATCCTTCGTGCAGTGCCCCAACTCTGGTTCATTCTTTGCATCTCAGCCTCCACAGTCCTCCGCCAGGTTGTTTTTGGTCGGCCTCTCTTTCGTTTTCCTTCAGGGGTCCAAAGCATAGCTGTTCTTGTGATGGCATCGGGGTCTCTTCTGAGGACATGGCCAACCCAGCTACAGCGTCTGCCAGTTATGATGGTGTGCATGTCCTCTTGCTTGCTCCGAGTAAGCAGATCTTGGTTGGTGATGGTATTAGGCCAAAAGATTCGGTGAATTTTTCTTAGGCATGTTGTGTGAAAAGAGGACAATTTCGACATTTCCTTCTCTGTAACTCTCCAGCATTCCGCACCATAGAGAAGCACAGAAAGCACACAGCTCTGATATAATCTTAATTTTGTGCTTGTGCTGTATTGAGAGGACTTCCATATACAGATGTTGTTTATGCTAAAAAAGGCTGTTCCTGCCTTATTCATTCTGATGTTGATGTCTTTGCCTGCCCCGCCGTCTGGTGTTACTATGCATCCTAGGTATGTGAAGGTGTCTGTCTGTACCAGTTGCTGATTCCTTACTGATATGGGCTCAGGGGTGCTCACATTGAGCGTCATGACCTCTGACTTCTTTAAATTGATGTTCAAGCCCATCTGCTGGCTAAACTTATTAAGTCTATCCGTTTGTTCCTGGATGTGTTGATGTGAATGTGCTAGTAGTGCAATGTCATCTGCATATTCCAGATCTTCCAGTGTAGAAAATGTAGTCCATCTTATTCCTCTTGGACTGCCCTCTGTTGTCTTGCGCATCACCCAATCTATGACTGTTAAAAATAGAGTGGTTGATAAGGGGCATCCCTGTCGTACTCCTGTCTTCACCTCAAAGGTTAGGTTGCTCTGCCCAACACTACACGTAAAGTTGGCATAGAGGCTTTTTATGATTGACACTATGCAGCTTGGAATTCCATAAGCCCTCAGTATTTTCCATAAACTGTCCCTATGTATGCTGTCAAAAGCCTTTTCAAAATCAACGAAATTAATGTACAGCTGTCTTTGCCATTCTGAGCACTGCTCTATAATGTTCCTGAGAGTGAATATATGATCTACACATCTTCTGTTCTTTCTAAATCCTGCTTGTTCTTTCCTCAGTTTGTGGTACACTGCTTTTGAAATTCTCTGTATAATTATCCTGGCTAGTATTTTGCTGGGAACTGAGAGAAGAGTGATTCCTCTCCAATATTTGCAGTCTGCAAGATCTCCCTTCTTGGGCAATTTGACAGTTATTCCTTTGTTCCACTCTGACAGTGTTGTCCCCACACTTGTGCAAATAGTGGTTCTAATAATTCTGCTGCTAACTCAGGGTCTGTCTTAAATAGCTCAGCATTTAAGTTATCATGGCCAGGAGCTTTTCCGTTCTTTAACCCTTTGATTGCTGTGATGATTTCTTCTTTTCGTGGAATGTCTGTATTTACATCTAAATCGTTTTCAGCCTCAGGAACATTCAATTGTGTCTCTGGTGGTTCCTTGTTCAGAGTTTCTCTGAAGTGCTCTGCCCATCTTGTTTCCTTTCCCTCTGCTGTCGTGATGAGATTTCCTTGCTTATCTCTTACTAATGTAATATTGTTTGCACCTCGTTTTCCGCTGATGAATTTAGTTATTTTGTATACTGTGCTTTGTTCATTTCTCAGTGCTGCCTCTTCTGCCTGTCTTGCAACATCGTCTAGGAAATTCCTTTTGTTGGCTCGGGTTTGGCGTTTAACTTCCTTGTCCAGCTGACTGTACTGTTCGCTATATATACTGTTCAAAAAAAGAAACGCAACTTTTTTGGTGTTACTTTTATAAAAGATATTCGCTGATTGGACATCAGTCAGCCTATCGACTGTGTCCATCTGGTCATTAACTTCTCGTGGTTACTTGAATTTTACTCACCTCATGATTCGTGAGATCATGAAAGATGTCAAGGTAAAAACAACATTTTTGACAATAACTCGTGACAGGTTAATGAGAATCCCGTGAAACTTACTGAACACAAAACTCTCTGACCATATTATTGAATGCTTATAAAAGATTGTCGCTCCTTGAATAAATTCAGTTGAAAATTCAATGTGCAAGTATGGCCCATCTCACTATAGAACAACGACTCATCATCATTGGACGTTTACAGACTGGACAGTCACAAAGTGTAGTGGCCAGACAATTTAATGTGGTTAGAAGCACCATTAGTCGCCTTTGGAGGCGATTTCAAGAAACTGGCTCAGTGGCAGACCACGATAGACGGAGAAGAGTTTACCGCAGAGTCCATGAGCGCTACGCCCAGAACAGCGTTGATGAGGCTCCTCCACATGGTGGTGGAGGTGTACTGATGTGGGGGGCAATCAACTTCATGGGAAGAAATGACCTGGTACAAATTGAAGGACGCCTGAATGCCCAACGATACGTCGCTGAAATTCTTCGTCCTCATGTCCTTCCACTTCTGGCTGCACGAGGGTCGATTTTTCAGCAGGATAACGTTCGACCTCATGTGGCACAACTCACCATCCAGTTCCTCGCTGACAACAACGTCCAGATCATTCCGTGGCCAGCTATGTCATCAGACATGAACCCCATAGAACACTTATGGGATGAACTCGACAGACGACTCCGCCAGGGAGACGTGGCTCCAGCCAATCTCCGACAGTTGTCTCTTGCACTGCGGGAAGAGTAAGCAGCCATCCCACAACAACAGATCCAACGGCTAATCGGATCCATGTCAAGGAGATGTCGTTCTCTGATAGAGGCCAGAGGAGGCCATACACCTTACTGAAACGGAGGCCTCAGTCGCAAAGAATAAAATTCCAAACCAAATTTAATGAATATCATTTCATTGTTAAAGTCTGAAAGTTTCTTCATGCCAAGATTGAAACATTAATTCCGTAAAATAAAATTTTGGTACAAGTTTGAAATTTGGTGTCCATTACCACTGCAATAATGTTGCGTTTATTTTTTTGAACAGTATATAGTTGCTTTAACCTGGGGGACTTCGCTTCTGTTTTCTTTCGTTTAATTTCCTTTCTCAGTGTTATGGTGTTTAATTTTTCTGGTGTTATCCAGTCTTGCTTCTTCCTTTCCTGGAATCCCAAGCATGATTTGCTGCTTTCTTTATATATTGTTGAAATGGTGTTGAATTTCTGGTCTATATCATCAGTCAATGTCTTTTCCTGACTTTTGGCAAATTGATATCGTTTCTTTATGTCAGCCGCAAAAGATTTTCTGGTAAGGGGGTCCTTCAATTTGCTGATGTCAAACCTTTTCTGTGTAGTTACAGTTGGTCCAGCCCTTCTTAGTTTCACTTTCAGTTTTGCTACTACTAAATGGTGATCACTTCCCACATCTGCACCTCTTCTTACCTTCACATCTTGTAATGCATGTCTCCATCTACCGTTAATCATGATGTGGTCTATCTGGTTTCTGTCCCGACCATTTAATGATTCCCATGTTAATTTGTGAATTTCTTTATGTGGGAAAAGTGTTCCTCGATTGGCCGGGTTGTTAATACTACAGAAACTTATTAATTTATCCCCATTTTCGTTTGCTGTTCCGCTGCCGCATTTCCCCATTACTCTTTCATTATATGTATTGTGTGTACCAGCTTTCGCATTGAGGTCTCCCATTACTATAATAAGATCATATCTAGGTGTGTCTTCCATTTCTTTCTGCAGTTGTTGATATAATTCATCCTTGACCTCTTCATCGCTGTCATTCGTTGGTGCGTAGCATTGTATTATTGTAGTATTGGTGAATCTACCTCTCAATCTTAATCTTATCAGTCTGTTGTTGATGGGTTTCCATTCCAGTAATGTCCTTTCTATTCCTTTCTGTAGAATAATGGCTACACCTTCATTGTGTTGTCCATCCTCTCTTCTAGAGTAAAGTACTGTTTCTCCTGTTGCTGTTTTAACTTATCCTGCCCCTGTCCATCTGCTCTCGCTTATCCCTAGAATGTGTAACCTATAGTTTCTCATTTCTGCCGTGACCTGTTTTAGTTTACCCGTCTCATTCATTGTCCTGACATTCCAAAATCCTATTCTTGTATCATGTTTTGCGGTCAGTACGTCCGTTCTCGTGTTAGTGGCTTCCTTTCAGCTTTCACCACTGACAGTCATACGTGTCTCAGACTCCGGATGTCCGTCCCGCAGCAAAGCTTGTTTATTCGTTGTTGTTTCGGTAACTTTAATTTTTTTTTTTTACATAGACAGGGGTGTCAGCCCTATGCTAAAACCCCCAACCTGGAGGACCAGGGTGTCTGCTTTAGTCTGACCCCTGCCCGCGCAAACCTGTCCAGCTTGGTAGAACCTTCCAGGAGTAAAACTCCCGCTGGCATAGCTCTGGGGGTAATCAGGGTACGCAAGCCGCCATACCTCGACAAGGTATTGACACCGGAGATGGCAGTTTAGACAAAATAAAGAGAACAAATGCCTCTGCTAAGTATATTTGTGGGCTGCAAATTGGGCGCATTGTCGCTCTGTCCACCCACCGATGTTAGCCTCTCTGAATAATTATTCATGAGTATACACAGCGTAACTCAGGAAGATGATTAGAAATCACCAATATTCTTCTGCGTATAAAACTGGGAAAAATATATGCTGGACAGCGCAGGGCAATTTCGTGCCTGAATTACAATTAACAGGGTACATATATATCACAAAAATTATACCATACACTTGAGGCGCATGTGATGTAGTCATCACTCATCACTGCGCGAATTAGCATAAAAACAAACACCAGCGCTTGCTGTAGTGGTTTATGAACATACTATTTTCATATGTTGAGGTTTCCAGCCTCATATATAACCACTTAGGAAGGAAAAATTGTAAAATAAATGTTTACACTTACCCCAAAGTAACTTTTGGGAACACAATCTCCTGGCACAGTTTGGAATGGACACAGCACTTAGGATGCTTTCGAATCACTTGGTCTGGACATTTTGTATTCCTCTTATGACGGGTGATCTGATTCCTTAGGTCTCCAGCCTTTGTATTTAAAAATGCGGATTTACTATTTAAGTTTTAAAGTTGCCCAAATACTTCGATCTTGGTCCTTTAAGTTTCCAGTCTTTGTATTTAAATATGCGGGTTTAATTTTAAGTTTCAAAGTTGCCCAAATACTTTCGATCTGTCACTTTTAATTTTGGAATCCTTTGTCCGATCCTTCTCTTCTGACTCTGGTGAATTGCTAGCTTGACGTGGCGATGCAGTCTGATCTGTGACTCCGATTTCGCGAGATTATATTTCCATTTCTCAGTTCAGATCCCAGATTGTACTTCCGACATATTTTCCAATGGAAGTCAATGTATTTTCCATCTCTCGAATCAAACCAATCGAAAGCTCTCTAGCACTATCTGGGTTGGGGTGTTTAATTTAATTTCCCCCGCGTATTTTAAAATATTACATTTTAAAATTCCAACGCGTGACCTCTTTCAAATAAGGCTGTAAAACTTCCGAGTGCATCTTTATGCAAACTCACAAACAAATCTGTGAACTCATTCCTGCCCCAACATAATATCCCCAGACTGGTTATCGGTAATATTGATACCAAGACGGGCCAGCTGAAGCTATTATCTCGCTATCACCTAGGTTTTCGTGCCTCCGCCTTACTTAGGAGCTAAAAACACAGCAGGATAATTAGAGAAATATAGAGAATATGTGATATGAGTATGAACAGAAGCAAAGAACAAGGTGCTAGCAGCAAAACAGAAGTCCTGGGAAGAATTTGGAGAAAAGCTAGAAAAAGATGCGCAAGAAAACCATAAATTGTTCTATAAGACCCTAAAGAACATGAGGAAGGAAAAACAATGTCCTCTAAAATTTATAAAGGACAAGCAAGGCAAATTGCTTACTGCCCCGAAGGAAGTAATGGAAAGATGGAAAGAATATTTCTCAGAACTCCTTGATGGTGAGCAAGGTAAAGCAGCAGAAATGATAACCAATAGCACAGAAGAGGAAACCAATGGTGATGAAGATGACATAAAGATGGAAGAACTGAAGGCAGCACTGGAGAAAATCAAGATGGGCAAAGCAGCAGGGCATGATGGTATAACACCAGAAATGGTTAAGTACATGGGAGCATCAGGCGACCTATTACTCTTAAGGGTCCTACAGGCAGCGTGGTGCAACAAGACCATACCAAAGGATTGGGAGATTGCCATCATAACACCAATTTTCAAAAAAGGTGACAATCGACAATGTGGAAACACAGAGGCATATCCCTTCTCAGTGTCCCTGGTAAAATCTACTCTAGAATCCTAGCGCAGAGACTCCGACGCCTAGCTGAGCCACAATTGGATGAGATCCAGTGCGGATTCCGAGCAAACCGAAGTACTCAAGACCTAATCTTCACACTCAGACAGCTGAGTGAAAAGGCCCTTGAGTGTAAGAGTGAGATCCATCTTTGTTTCATAGATCTGGAAAAGGCGTTTGACAGGGTCCACTGGAGCAAACTTTGGGACTGTTTGGCAAGGAAGAACATTCCAGCACCTCTGATTCATGCTATACAGAGCTTCTACAAGTCTTGCAGAAATTATGTGAGGACAGCAAACCATAAGTCAGAAGAGTTCAGGACCACCACTGGTGTAATAATAATAATAATAATGATAAATTCTTTAAGCACCAAACACGGCGCATAAGGCAGAAATCAGTGCTCTCCAGATTGTTCGTTGTGACGCCACTCCTCTTAGTCTTGAATTCTTTCCAACTGATGTTCATGAGTTTTCTAAGACATTTGTTCTCGAATGTATTCAGCTTGTTCTCCAATGATTTTGTTATTTTCCAATTTTCACAACCGTATGTTAACACTGAGATAACATTTGAATTAAACAGACGAAGCTTGGTATGTATATTCAGTGATCGTAATTTCCAAATGTTAGATAATCTATTGAATGCGCTGGCTGCCAAAGCAATTCTAGTATGAATTTCTCTTGTTGTGTCACCATCCTGAGTCATTTTACTGCCTAAATAATTGAAGCTTTCAACTTTCTGTAGTTTTTCCCCGTTCAGGATGATATCAAAGGTCTCGTTGGAAAAGTTCATAACTTTAGTTTTAGAGGGATTTATTTGGAGACCAATTTTAACCGAGAGATGACACAGATTATTTACTGCTTCTTGGGATTGTCTGGGTGTTGAACTTAAGAATGCTAAATCATCTGCAAAATCCAGGTCCCCCAGGAATTTTCCATTTGTCCATTTTATACCTAATTGTTCATTGTGGGTATAGTTTCTCATAACCCAATCAATAGCTATTCCAAAAAGTAGTGGTGACATAATACAGCCTTGTTTCACCCCTGTTTCTACTGTAAACCATTCTGTATTCCCTTTATTTGTTCTAACACAACATCTTGCATTGTCATATAGCGCTTTGATTATATTCACATATTTTGTTGGAAAACCATAGATTGCAAGTATCTTCCACAGTGATGGGCGGTGTAGACTATCAAAGGCTTTTTGAAAATCAACGAAGGTGATAATAAGTGGTGATTGCATTTCCACTGATTCTTCTATAATTGTTCTTAGTGTGAATATTTGATCAATACATGATCTTTTCGGCCTGAAACCCGCTTGTTCTTTTCTGATCTTTTCGTCAGCATACAATTTAAGTCTTTCCAACATCATGCAACACAATAATTTTCCAGGTACTGATAACAGAGATATACCACGCCAATTATTACAGTCTGATAGATCACCTTTCTTCGGCAACTTTACAATAATACTGTCTTTCCATTGTTGTGGTGGTTGTTCTTCTCTCCATACTTCATACTGGTGTAAGATAAGGTGATATCCTGTCACCTTATCTTTTCATACTCCTCATGGGCGATGTTATCAAAGCATGTAAGGAGAGAACAAGAAAGTATTCATTGGGGTACTGGAAGATGAGGAAGGTCTGTATTTCAAAGCTGGCATTTGCTGATGATGTTGCCCTGATTGCTAAATCAGAGGCACATCTCCAATCCAACCTACAAGTCTGGAAGGAAGAGCTAGAGAAGAGAGAGATGGTCATAAGCAGCTCTAAAACAAAATCCATGGTGATATCACGAGAAGAAAGAAGACATCAAATTAAGCTGGGAGAACAGGTACTGGAGCAGGTCGACCACTTTAAATATCTCGGAGCTATTATAGACCGAAAGGGAGGCATCAAAGAAGAGTTGGCCACTCGAAAAGCAGCAGCTGGGAGACTTTTTCAGGCCATAAATCGAGGATTCCTCAGCAAGAGAGAGGTTGGTAAGAAAACGAAGATGGCTGTATACCGCTCCACCTGTGTCCCAGTCTTGGCATATGGATGCGAGTCATGGGCAATGACTACAACCCACAAAAGCCATATCTGTCGTGTGAAATTCTAATCCACATATATAAATTAAAAAGTAAATGTAAAGCCTAACAAATAACTTCAATAAAAGGAAAGAAGAATGGTAAAGAACAGTGCTGTCACAATGACTGTACTCGAAATCCCCCTTGTTTTCTACTTCGTCTGCAAATTGTAACGTTTCACGTTGATAGTAAAAGCCTACTGCAACACTACACGCTTTCTTCAATAAAACGTGTACGGCATTTCTAAGAAAACCTTGAGCTAGGCACCCTGCGTAATGACCTAAATTAATACTTCCATTAATTTCATTTTATACACGGCGTGATGAAAAGACAGATGAACTTAGGATAGAGAGAAGGGAGGGCTGAAAGCAGGAACGCATGCAACACTAAACACGCGTCTCGCGATATACAATTAATGCCACCCTCCCCAAGCGAAAGGCCAGAAGCAATACTTTTTTTCAGATCGACAGTGATAAAAAACACTACCCATACTAGAGTTAGGTTTTAAAAACCTGAAAAACGCTTATTAGGAAACATGACATTATACTGGTTTACGTTTGAAAGCATGACAGTACCCAGACACCACATCGATCGAAGTGAACGGGAGGTAGAAGAAAATACATATTTTGAACGCAGCCACTTAGCTCCCTTAAATTTGTATATTTGGGTTCCTTAGGACTTGCTGACAAATAATATGTTAAGTGTTACGCAAATAGTCTAGGAATTACCAAATTATAGCCAAAAGAAATAGTGAGGGTGTCAGACAACACCAAAATCAGAATCGCTCAGTGGCAGATTTTGACACCACCATTGTACGGGAAATAGGTCCCCATGTTAAATCCTATTTGATTGGAGCGCAGTAAATGTAAGGCTAAACACGATTAGTCGGGCTACAAATACTATCTTTTGTTGTTAGGGGAGACGGAAGGAAGGGTACTTTTTTTCAAACGCTTGTGTAAACATGGCTCGATTGGTTAGACCCGCCAATATAGGCAATTAGGAGCGTCAGTTCAGTACCACATTTTCAAATAAACTTTCTAAAGAACCAGTGCGTTGAGCGCCAGTGCATATTTTTCTAAATAAAAGCCTGGGACATCGGCAGATCGAAATTGTGCTATATTCATTGCCAGTCAACGTAACTGTGTATTATTCCATGAATTGTGGTAAGCTTGATATATTCAATATCTTTTTAATGAAAATTGAATGTAAATTGATAATTTATGTCTATATATGTGTGTGGTTCAGTAGCGAACATGAGGCAAAGCCTATATAGTGCTCCAACCTGAACAGAAGGTGTCGGAGAAAAGTAAAACTGCATGGAATTGCCAAACAGTACACTGACACCTATCTTATTGAATAGAAAGAACTAATGCTGGAATTGCAGAGGCGTAGTGACCATTAGGGAGGAGTATACTGGTGTAAATTGTTTCAGATGAAGCTGACAGTTGGCCTACCGCTCTGAACTCAGTGTTTGTTATGTATTGTGTTCAGTCTGGAAATAGATTATAAATTAGTTCTGAAGTAGGAGGTACAACCTTCTTGTTTCAGGGACTGTGGTCCTAAAGTTATTGAGCAGCACCTGGTCTGAGCTTTGCTGAATCTGGAGGCTGACAGCATACTCCTGGGTCCAGATAGCGACTAGTGAGGTGTCTCCAGAACACAGGGGAGCAATCGAGCAGAGGAGTCTTTTCCTGCCGCCATCACGAAAGTTAAGCCTCTGTGGCCAGAGGAGCTCAACATTATGTGTCCCCCTCAAAACTTGACATTATAGTAAAACTGAGGGTCAATACATTGTTTAAATTGATAGGAACGGTGAAGATTCCCCATACTATTTCCAAGATAAACAAACACTTGAAGTCATGATGACAAATAACAACATAGCTTGAAAAACAAAACCAGTATTACCTCATAGTACTACTACACAACTGACACACATAGGATAATACTAATAAAATATGTCACTACAAGGTTCATATTTATAAATTATGTACATATAAATTGTGATTACATTTGATTGTGATTCCTGGTTCACTGTGTAGTTGAATCAGGATATATATTAGTGAAAGTAATTAATACATATATATTTGAAACTTTACCAGTGACTCATTTAAGATAGTCTTATAGAGTGTTAAATGTGTGTGAGTGTCACAGTGTTGTCAAGTGTGGTGGAATAAATTAAATTGTTTATCTGTCTGTTGTTGTTGTGACTTACACTTCATCATTTACATAACCCTAGACATTTAACGTAGTCATCACAATATTCCAGAATAATTCTGACTGAGGTATAAATGTGGTAGCAAGTAAGGTCATCTGTAAAACACTACACCTATTAGATACAGATACCTTCACAGCTGATCTCAGTCAGTACACTAAGTCCCCTATAAATATTTATAACATCCCACTTTACCACATATATTGGGGTCTCGCTCCCGGGATTTTGAATCTTTCCCTATTATAAATATTGGGGGTAATTCACTTCAGGGAATAATAAGAATTAAAAGGTATCCTTGGGTGGAATTAAATAAGGTTGAGCTCTCAGTGCCTGTGGTGTCTTTGGATAAGTAATTACAGATTGTATTGTTTAGTTAGACATTACATACATTTACCTGTTAGAAAATGGCCGACTTGGCAAAATTTCGATCTGCTGCTGTGCAGACTGCAAAAGAGTTAGGAATGGACGGGCAAATTATGATTGCCTATGTCACTGCTGAATGTGACAAATATATTGAACGGGAAGAAAGAAGATTAGAAAAAGAGGCCGAAAGAAAATTAGAATCTGAAAGGTTGGCCGAAGATAAGAGGTTAGAGGCTGAAAAGGAAATTAAGAAGTTACAATTTGAGGCTGAGGCTGAGACTAAGAGGCTGCAGATTGAGGCTGAGGCTAAGAAATTGGAAGCAGAAGAAAGAAGATTGGCTGCAGAGAAAGCAGAAAGAAGAAATTAGCTGCAGAGAGTGAAGCAGAAAAGGAGGAGAAGAGATTACAAAGGGAACATGAGTTACGACTAAGGGAGTTTGAGTTTCAAGGCCATGCTCCTGAAAATGGTGCCAGTCCCTTTACCTCTGATGCCACTGCTAGTCAGGGAGCCTCAACCTCAGCTATGAACTTTCATTTAGATCATTTTGTTGAGAAAGACGATGATATTGAGAGCTATCTAAATAGATATGAACTATTAGCTACCACGTATGGGTTAGAAAGAGAAAGGTGGAGCTTAAAGTTATCTCAAGGGCTTCGTGGGGCAGCTTATGAAGTTTTTGCCAAAATGAACAGAGGTGATCAAGAAAATTATGACATGCTAAAGCAGGCTCTTTTGTTAAGATATGAAAAGAACGCAGAATTTTATAGGAAAAAATTTAGGAATGCTAAATTACTGTCAGGTGAAACCTATCACCAGTTCTCTGCACGGTTAGAGACATACTTGGAGAAATGGACTTCTCTGGGGAAAACCCAAGATCTTAAGGAAATGGTCCTTATAGAACAATTAAGAGAGTCCATGGCTCCAGACCTGAGAAAGTTTCTCATGGAACAAGGTGCAGAGAGGCTGGGTGAGTTGCTAAATGTTGCAGAAAGGTATCAAGCGGCTCAGGCAGAGGTATCAGGTAACAAAAAGAAACAGGTGGAAAATTTTAGGGCACCACAGAACTTTAATAAATTTGATCCTAGAGATCAAAACAAAGGTAAGCACCAGTTTGATAGGCCACGGTATGACAATAAAAATAAAACCCCACAATTCGATGAAAGGAAATATGATGAAAGAAAATCTTTCAACCAAGGAAAGAGATGGTGTAAAAATTGTAAGATGAACAATCATGACACTGACCGTTGCAGAAGGAACCCTATAGTTATGGCCACCCTTCAGGTCAGGTCGACCTCAAGAAAGGAGGAGGATATTATGTTAGATACCACTCCAGAAGAGATGAGGAAGGCACAGGCTGGGGATAAGACCCTCAAGCCTTGTTTCAGGAAATTGTCAACTTGTCATACAACTCCAGGCAAGGGAGATTTTTACATGAAAAACAAGTTGATTTACAGGAAGGCCGGAACTAGATCCCATGGTCACGGACAGTTGGTTCTTCCAAAGAGATATAGGGCAGACTTAATAAGGAGCCTACATGTGAAACAAGATGGGGACCATGAGAAAATAGGTACCATCATCCAAAAGGTGGCTCACAATTATTATTGGCCCAAGGCAAGGTGGGACATTGAGAATTTTGTAGAAAGGTGTAGCATAGCACATGAGGGAACACCCACAAGTGGGAACATTGATCAGGACCTGGACACGCCACGGGGCAACCGTTAGGCCTGACAATAGAAAAAAAATAAAAATTTGATAAAAGTGGACCAAATGGAATGGGAAGCCCCTTTTCACGGACAAGCTTCAATTAACTGTTTTACAATGGCCACTATGCAGAGAGTGCAAAAAGATGTCTTACCCCAGGATAAGCCGAAAATCCCTCAATCGGACTTAAACAAACTGGAGGAAGAGGATGTAGAGAGGAAATCTCTCATCAAGAATTTTAAGTGGGGAGAAAGCCCCAAGAGAAAAATTGGTAGCGGTCGTTTTGTGCATGATAATTCTGGGAAGAAAAATCATCACTATAGCGCTTCGAGTGGAAGAGACCATACCGGTGCATGGACAAATAGGTCCACAAAATTAAAGGTCCATATGTAACGCTGTTAAGAACGTGGACTGATGAAAAGGCAGAGGAAAACATTACATCCTCATACCAATATGTGAATGAGCTGACCACTCGTTTAAAAACTGGCTGGAAACTTGCCAATGAAAATTTGAAACAAGCCAGGAAGAAACATGCTGCCTATTATAACAGGAAAGCTAAAGACAGAGATTTGGCTGTGGGAGAGAAGGTACTGCTTCTTCTACCCGGTAGTCAAAATAAGTTACAAATTGGATGGCAAGGTCCATATACAGTTCTAGAGAAGGTGTCTAGAACCAATTATAAGATAGATAAGAAGGGGAAAGAAAAAAATCTATCATGTGAATCTCCTGAAGAAATATTTGGAAAGAGAACATCAGGAAGAGACACACTTGTTGACCTTGTCCATTGCAATGGAAATGAAAAAGGAACCACTTTCATCATTTGAATATCCATTACATCCCTGTGAGACAGCGGCACAGGTGAAAATCAGTACACATTTAACGAAAAATCAGAAAGAGAGAGTGCAACAGGTTCTAGATAATCATGCAGAGGTGTTAACAGACCGACCGGGGCATACAAACTTATTGGAATATGATATGAAACTGATAGACCCCACACCTGTCTGTATGAAACCCTATTCGATTCCTTTTGCTAAGGAGAAAGCTTTGAAGGAAGAGATAGACTATTTGTTGAAGGAAGGAATTATTTCACACAGTGAATCCTCGTATAGTTCCAGTGTTGTACTTTTAAGGAAACCCTCTGGAGAACATAGACTCTGTATAGATTACAGGAGACTGAATGCTATTACAGAAGGACAGGTGGATCCATTGCCGGATACAAATCAGTTGTTTGCCAGGCTAAATAAAGCTAAATATTTCTCAAAAGTGGATCTGAGTAAAGGATACTATCAGATTCCAGTAAAGCCTGAGGTTAGACCATACCTAGCGTTTAGTACCTCAGAGGGACACTATGAGTTTAACAGATTGCCATTTGGATTGAAGAATGCACCTAGTGTCTTCTCTAGAATGATGAGAAAATTATTGGACCCTCTGAATAATCCATGCATCACAAATTTCATGGATGATATCCTTATAGCCACAGAAACATTTGAGGAACACATTGACTCTCTGAACATGCTGTTTAATCGACTTAGAGAAGCGAATTTGACAGCCCGACCAACCAAATGTTGTGTTGGATGTAAAGAATTAGAGTTCTTGGGACACACAGTTCATCAGGGAAACATGACCCCTGACCCCAAGAATTTAGAGAAACTAAAGAAAGCCCCAAGACCACAAACCAAGAAAGACGTGAGATCCTTTGTCTCATTATGTGGTTTCTACCAAAAGTATATCAAAAATTTTTAATTCCATATGTGCACCGTTAACTGATTTGACACGTAAAGGAAATCCAGATCGAATTACATGGACTCCACAATGCGAATTCGCTTACCAGGAATTGAAGGAAAAGCTCACAAGTAAACCTATTTTGAAATTACCTGACTTAAGTCAAGAATTCATTGTAAGGACTGATGCCAGTAATATTGGGTTAGGTGCGACTCTGCTACAGAAATCAGATGCATTGGATGGGGAATTAAGCCCAGTGGCATATGCTAGCAGAAAGTTGAATAAAGCTGAAACCAATTACTCAACTAGCGAAAAAGAATGTCTTGCAGTAATATGGGCGATAAAGAAATTCAATATTTATCTGTATGGGAAGGCATTTAAGTTGCAAACGGATCACAAACCCTTGTCGTTTCTAGCGCAGGCTAGACATGAAAATTCTAGATTACTCCGTTGGTCATTACTGATGCAGCCATATGAGTTTAGCATAGAGTATATCTCTGGAGTAAAAAAAATCTGGGGGCGGATTTTTTAAGCCGCCATCCGTGTGATGAGAATCACCCTAAGCCCCAGGAAGGATAATAAATTTCTCTATGTGTATATAGAATTATAGACTGACATATAACGTCTGTTTCAAGTGGGGAGAATTTGTCGTGTGAAATTCTAATCCACATATATAAATTAAAAAGTAAATGTAAAGCCTAACAAATAACTTCAATAAAAGGAAAGAAGAATGGTAAAGAACAGTGCTGTCACAATGACTGTACTCGAAATCCCCCTTGTTTTCTACTTCGTCTGCAAATTGTAACGTTTCACGTTGATAGTAAAAGCCTACTGCATCACTACACGCTTTCTTCAATAAAACGTGTACGGCATTTCTAAGAAAACCTTGAGCTAGGCACCCTGCGTAATGACCTAAATTAATACTTCCATTAATTTCATTTTATACACGGCGTGATGAAAAGACAGATGAACTTAGGATAGAGAGAAGGGAGGGCTGAAAGCAGGAACGCATGCAACACTAAACACGCGTCTCGCGATATACAATTAATGCCACCCTCCCCAAGCGAAAGGCCAGAAGCAATACTTTTTTTCAGATCGACAGTGATAAAAAACACTACCCATACTAGAGTTAGGTTTTAAAAACCTGAAAAACGCTTATTAGGAAACATGACATTATACTGGTTTACGTTTGAAAGCATGACAGTACCCAGACACCACATCGATCGAAGTGAACGGGAGGTAGAAGAAAATACATATTTTGAACGCAGCCACTTAGCTCCCTTAAATTTGTATATTTGGGTTCCTTAGGACTTGCTGACAAATAATATGTTAAGTGTTACGCAAATAGTCTAGGAATTACCAAATTATAGCCAAAAGAAATAGTGAGGGTGTCAGACAACACCAAAATCAGAATCGCTCAGTGGCAGATTTTGACACCACCATTGTACGGGAAATAGGTCCCCATGTTAAATCCTATTTGATTGGAGCGCAGTAAATGTAAGGCTAAACACGATTAGTCGGGCTACAAATACTATCTTTTGTTGTTAGGGGAGACGGAAGGAAGGGTACTTTTTTTCAAACGCTTGTGTAAACATGGCTCGATTGGTTAGACCCGCCAATATAGGCAATTAGGAGCGTCAGTTCAGTACCACATTTTCAAATAAACTTTCTAAAGAACCAGTGCGTTGAGCGCCAGTGCATATTTTTCTAAATAAAAAGCCTGGGACATCGGCAGATCGAAATTGTGCTATATTCATTGCCAGTCAACGTAACTGTGTATTATTTCCATGAATTGTGGTAAGCTTGATATATTCAATATCTTTTTAATGAAAATTGAATGTAAATTGATAATTTATGTCTATATATGTGTGTGGTTCAGTAGCGAACATGAGGCAAAGCCTATATAGTGCTCCAACCTGAACAGAAGGTGTCGGAGAAAAGTAAAACTGCATGGAATTGCCAAACAGTACACTGACACCTATCTTATTGAATAGAAAGAACTAATGCTGGAATTGCAGAGGCGTAGTGACCATTAGGGAGGAGTATACTGGTGTAAATTGTTTCAGATGAAGCTGACAGTTGGCCTACCGCTCTGAACTCAGTGTTTGTTATGTATTGTGTTCAGTCTGGAAATAGATTATAAATTAGTTATGAAGTAGGAGGTACAACCTTCTTGTTTCAGGGACTGTGGTCCTAAAGTTATTGAGCAGCACCTGGTCTGAGCTTTGCTGAATCTGGAGGCTGACAGCATACTCCTGGGTCCAGATAGCGACTAGTGAGGTGTCTCCAGAACACAGGGGAGCAATCGAGCAGAGGAGTCTTTTCCTGCCGCCATCACGAAAGTTAAGCCTCTGTGGCCAGAGGAGCTCAACATTATGTCCCCCCCCCCCCCCTCAAAACTTGACATTATAGTAAAACTGAGGGTCAATACATTGTTTAAATTGATAGGAACGGTGAAGATTCCCCATACTATTTCCAAGATAAACAAACACTTGAAGTCATGATGACAAATAACAACATAGCTTGAAAAACAAAACCAGTATTACCTCATAGTACTACTACACAACTGACACACATAGGATAATACTAATAAAATATGTCACTACAAGGTTCATATTTATAAATTATGTACATATAAATTGTGATTACATTTGATTGTGATTCCTGGTTCACTGTGTAGTTGACTCAGGATATATATTAGTGAAAGTAATTAATACATATATATTTGAAACTTTACCAGTGACTCATTTAAGATAGTCTTATAGAGTGTTAAATGTGTGTGAGTGTCACAGTGTTGTCAAGTGTGGTGGAATAAATTAAATTGTTTATCTGTCTGTTGTTGTTGTGACTTACACTTCATCATTTACATAACCCTAGACATTTAACGTAGTCATCACAATATTCCAGAATAATTCTGACTGAGGTATAAATGTGGTAGCAAGTAAGGTCATCTGTAAAACACTACACCTATTAGATACAGATACCTTCACAGCTGATCTCAGTCAGTACACTAAGTCCCCTATAAATATTTATAACATCCCACTTTACCACAATATCCAAACCTCAGAAATGAGGTATCTGAGGAAGGTGGTTGAAGTAACAAGAAGAGACATGGTCCGCAACCAGACGATACGTCAAGGCCTTAAATCCCACCCCCCGCAGACCCAAGACATGCCTGCAGAATGGGAGAAGATCGGCTACCACGACAAGCATGGGAATCAAATAGCCAGGGATCCAGACCCCCAGGACGACCCAGAGTCCGCTGGGAGGACAACATTAGACCATCTTTGAAGGACCGAGGACTAGAATGAACCAGGCCAGGAGGAAGACAGCCGATAGGATAGTCTGGGGCTCTCTCTTCCAAACCTCTACACCTCACGGTAGAAGGGGAACGACTAAGTAAGTAAGCAAGGTTATCGGTAATATTGATACCAAGACGGGCCAGCTGAAGGTATTATCTCGCTATCACCTGGGTTTTCGTGCCTCCGCCTGACGGATTTCTCAGACAGACAATATGGCCTTCTTTCATCGATCGTGCGCGACCATATTGTGTCAATAGAGATCGATTCTATCAAAGGTGGCTAGACGGCTAAGGTAATAAACGTTACCCGCTGACCGGTGTAATTAGCTTCGAGAATAATACAGTTCACATAGTGAAACGTAAACACGTCTGCGACAGCAAAAAAAAGAAAGAATGAAAGGGCATAGCAAATTCCTGGCTCCTGGTCATGCAAATCGTTCATATCGTGGGGCAAAAGAGACACAGTAAAAATAAATTATGCGTCTACGATCAAAGAGGCAAACGTTTTAGGTATGTTGCCAGTTGAAAGGAAAAAATGGCAAGATGACTTCAGTAATATACTTTGAAATATTCTAAACCAACTGATTACGATTACGTTGTTAATTGTCCTTGGTTCAAAAAGAGCATATCACAACTCAACACTATACAATTCAATGCCAATGTGTCAATACTGAGCCCGTATTTCTTCTATTTTTGTACTACTGCACCCAGGAATAAATATCCTAGCGTAATTATTACCTGATACCGTTGAACTTCCATTTAGTCGGCGCTTTATTAATTAATTTGTTTTCGTTTTTTATTTGAACCTACAATATAAATCAAGACATTATATTTATGTCTTTGTGCTATAGTAAATAGTATTTAGTAATATACATGCCGGCCTAACTGTATCAAGTGGATTTAATAACGGATTGATATATGTGAGAACAAAGATCAGAAACGACTGCAACGACGAAACATTTCCCAGTAGCAGGAAAAGTGAGAATAACATCGAAGAATGTTAACAGGGCTGCACAAAATATCAAGCCAGATTTAGCCTCACTAAAATAAGATAAAGAAATGAATGATGCATATAATATTGCTATACAGAATACACATTACGCTACAGGGAAAAATACAGTATTGATTTAAAGAAACAGGGGTAATCCAACGGTTCGGCGAGCTGGAATGCTGTTCTGGAAAGACAAGAAATCTGTACAGAAGAAAATAAACTAGCTAACAGGCAGAAGATCTACCCGAAGCTTGAACCCATGACATGAAATATATTATGTGGTAAGAAGAATGTAACAGAAAGACTGACATTATGCATATCAGAATTAAACTGTCTAAACAGATTGGAAGGATCACAAACAGTTGCTGCAGACGTTGTAGGACGCAATCAAATCTAGTTCAGGAGTTTGCAGATGTGGGAGGTTTCTGAATAGAATATACAACAAAGTTTCTTGAATAACGTCAGCCTTAGTGGACACACAACTCATGATAAAAATGAAATCAATTTGGTATTTTTGCCCAAAAAGCCAGCAGTCATTGAATGCGAAGACTGCGGTACAGTTTGTCTTATAAATCACAAGATTATTAATAATAATTAACAGAGTTAAAAGTAAAATTAAACCATACATTTGAAATGAACACAATACATGCATAAAAAGTAGAAACAATGGCATATATACATACGAATATAAACATACAGCCCGAGGGATTGACAACAGATCCATACTTGCGCTTTCTATACTAAACAAAGACATCGGGCAAGGTGAAACACGAGAAAGTTATCAGAAATTTAGATAGCTTAAATATTTACGACAAAGATTAGAAAATAAGAAAGAGCATATATTGGCAACAGCAGCTACAACAACTGACAATCATACTAGCAACATCTAGCATATACAGCAAAATGCTAACAAGATAAGTGCTGTCATTTTTTTACTGCGAAAATAAAAAAGAGATTCACACATAGATAAAATATACCAGGGTCTGCGAAAATATAACGAGATACACACATAGATAAAATATACCGGGGTTATCAGTCGACGGGCATAATATAAACAACAGCCCACACACTGATGCAGAATATTAGCAGCATCACGTGAAGAAGAGCAACTGGAAATCATTGAAACTATGTTGACAGAAGTGAAAATAGCGGCCTAAGCCACGGAAGTAACAGTCATCTCGGAGAAACAGAGTCCCCCACATTGCAGTATCAAAGTACTTGGGACATTTTAAAGTACAGTAGAACTCCATTTATCCGAACCCCAATTATCCGAACATCCAATTATCCGAACACTTTTTCCAGAAAAAAAAAAAATCAGTCTCCACCAGTCACGTTAGACTACAGTTCTGAATCTTTTGATGCGGCAAGCTTCAAATGTGTGCGAACAATTTGTAGACAATGAGATGGGCTAATGGACGGTCGCTTACGTACATGAAGTCAGTTAGATCATAAAGTCCGTTAATATCTGGTTTACCAATCCAGTGTACGTGTGAGTTCTAGGCAGAACACTGGCTAAACGAAACAGTTCAACTTAAAATAATTGTGTCTGCTACTACAGCAGAATAATTTTGGTGTACACGTATTTCTCTGTGCGACCTGGCATCTTCCAGTAGGCCTAAAGCATATAAAAGGAACCGCAATGTTTTGTCAATTGAAACGAAAACAGAAATTATCAAGAGACTAGGAAAAGGTGAAACTGTGTCTTCATTTGCGAGGATTTTCAATGTTGAGAAAGCTACCGTCTCTGACATCAAAAGTAACAAGGATAAAATTATGAGTTTTGCATCGAAATTGGATAGTGAAAATGGGTCGAAGAAACATAAAACCATGAGAAATGCGAAAGATTTGAAATTGGAAGAGGCTTTGTATATATGGTTTGTGCAAAGAAGAAGCAAAGGGGAACCTATCTCTGGCTCTCTATTGTGTGAAAAGGCACTTCAGTTCAACAGTCAACTTGACGGTCCTCCTGACTTTAAGGCTAGCCAGGGATGGTTAAGAAACTTTAAATCTCGTCATGGCATACGAGAATTGGAGATTCAAGGGGAATCTTCATCTAGCGATGCAACTGCCGCTGAAAATTTTAAAGAAACATTCTTGGCTTTTTTGGAAGAAGAAGGTTATTTACTCGATGATGTGTATAATGCCGATGAGACTGGCTTATACTGGAAATCATTGCCTCAAAAATCACTTGCATCTCAGCGCGAAGCAGCTGCCCCTGGGTTTAAAAAGTGCAAAGAGAGAGTAACAATTTTGGTAGCCGCGAATGCCAGTGGAAGTCATCGTTTACCGGTGCTAATGATCGGCAAAGCCAAAAAAACACGTTGTTTAAAGAATGTGACATGTCTCCCATTGTGCTACAAAGCACAGAAGAGTGCTTGGATGAATAGTGAAATATTTCTTGATTGGTATACAAATCAGTTCATCCCAAATGTGAAGAGGTTGAAAGAACAAGAAAAGAAAACTGGAAAAGTAATTCTTCTACTGGACAATGCACCATCTCATCCAGAGACGGATACATTGAATGCAGTTGATGCAAATTTTAAAGTAATTTTTCTGCTTCCCAATGTAACAGCACTGATTCAACCAATGGATCAGGGTGTTATAGCAAAGCTTAAAAAGATGTACAAGAAGAAAGTCCTGCGTCGTTTATTGTTGGCTGAAGATGAATGAAGAAAGTGTGGTGGCGTTTTCAAAAAAGCTTAATCTCAAAGACTGCTGTTATATGTAAGCTGATGCTTGGACCACCCTGTCACAAGATAATCTCAACAAGGCTTGGAGTAGATTGCTTGGGAAAAAAGGAGGAAATGAAACTACTGCAGTGGACACAAATGATGATTGTATAAATGAAGTTGTGGAACTGTTTCAAGCAATGCCCGGATTTTCGGACTGTGACAAAGATGATGCACACATGTGGCTAGAAGATGATAATGATTCTGGTTTTCAGTTTTTGAATGACGAAGAAATTTTGTCTTTTGTGCAAGAAGAAAACCAAATACATGTAGTGACCGATGATGAAGACTCCTCAGAAGTACATGATGTACTTGCAGATTATGAAGAAAACCCAAAACGTCGACCAAGTCCTGAAGAGGCCTTTATAGCACTAGAAACAGCGATGGCTTGGTACGAGCAAGAAGATGACAGCTGTCCTACACAGTTTCTGCTGTTGAAGAGAATGCGGGACTTAGCAGCCAAAAGCAGACTATCCAGTTTGGCGCAAAAGAGGATTCCTCATTATTTTAAATAGTGGGCTACATCTGTGCAAGTACATGTATACGTAAGTTGCGCCTGGTTTTGAATTGTTTGTAATGTTATTTTGAAAACATTTCTCTTTCTTAACAAAAATAATTAATACAAGTAGTACATGCACTGCAGTGTAATGAAAGATTTTGGTGATACAGTGATCTAATACAGTGTGGGTATTATTATTACAGTACAAGTAAATATGTTTTATAGTGTATTTTCCTTGTGATTGTTAATTATTTTTAGAAATATGTGTACATGTACTCGATACATCATGTAATCCAATTATCCGAACATTTGATTATCCGAACGATGCTCGGTCCCATGGGGTTCGGATAAATGGAGTTCTACTGTACTTTGTTACATTACTAACGTCAGACGAATAAAAAAAATTTAAAAAATATTTTAAACACACCCTTTTAATGCACTAAAAATCCAAAAATAATTTGTCAAGGAGTTTATAGCTTGCAGTCAAAAAATGTAACATCAAATTGACAAAAAGCGTGGGGCGCTTAAGCGCTTATCATATATTTTATCCATAAGTGTCTAATGAAGTATAAAGCAGAAGTTAATTTTATTCAGAATCAGCGCCCCACGCTTTTTGTCAATTTGATGTTACATGTTTTGACTGCAAGCTATAAACGCATTGAACAAATTATTTTTGGGTTTTTAGTGCATTAAAAGCGTGCTTTAAAAATATTCTTTTAATATTTTTTATTTTCTTCTTTTTAGGGTTCTCCAAACGATTTTCATGCTGTTCCACTGTTTCTTTAGCTCTTGATTTCACATGTTATTATCGATTCCTTGCCAACCGTGTCTCGCGTTGTTTAGCTGTTTTATTTTCTTGACATTTTTGTTGTTGATTACAAAGCCTTATTCTTTTAGCTTCTGGTGCTTCGTTTTGAATTTTCTCTTTATACTTGCTCTTGCCTTTTCCAGTCGCCTTTTCCTTTGTGTTGGTGTTTCTGGTTTTCTTTAGGACTTCTTTAAGATTTTTCGCAAAATGTGTTTTTTTTTTTTTTTTTTTGTTAGGACCAAAAATTAAAAAAAAACTTAAATGTTGCCTTAATTTGGGGAGGCGCACCCCGCTTAAGATGTCCAATTATAGAAGACCTTCAGTCCAGCAATGTGATAATTTGTTGTTGTTGTTGTTTTTTTTTGTTTTTAAATAATAATTTCATATCAATTTTATTAGCCTAATGATAATTTCACGAAATTTAAATACACACAAAATTCACTGTTAACTTAGTTGGATGCTTGTGCCATAAAAAAAAAAGCACAACACAAAAGTATATTAAGAAGATGCCCTTCAACAGAGACATTGCTCTAGTATTTGCTGGTGTGGGGTATTTATATACCATGACACACGTGATTAGCTAACTAATACACAAGTGTTCTCTATGTAAGTAAACAAGAAAACACATTTGATTATACATCAGCAATGTAATTTACAAAAGGTAATACATTTTCTTGCTAAATTCATAACGCTGTTAAGATGAACATAACACGATGCTGAATAAGGTTTAGCAATCTAGGAAATTTGCAGCCATGAGTAACTCCAAAGCAATCTCTGGGGCAATCGGAAACTCTGGGATTTCCGTTGGTGAGTTGGTATAGCGCACTTTGTATGTGAAATACATACACACTTTCTGCAGGACATGAGACGGGATCTCTCTAAAGTTTATCTCATTGTTTTCATGCTCTGAGAACCGACCAGGGCCACTCAACATGGCCTTGATAGCGCCAGAAGTGAGTGCATGATCCCTTTTCACAATAAACTCATGACCGTCAGATGATATCAGCTTGACATACTGTGAGTTAGGTCCCTCGATGCCTCCGTATACCTTGTCACGCTTCTTATCATCATCTATGTTGTCAGACATCCTGTTTATATCCCGCCTACTGGATAAAAATCCTAATTAAACTTTATAGCTCCTCAGTTATCTAAAACTGGATTTTGTTCATCCATGTGCAACAATCCCCGAGATGGCTTACCAGATAAAGACCCTTTCTTTTAGTTCGCAAAATGTGTGAATTTACTCATGTAATTTTTTTTTTTTTTTTTTTTTTTTAATGTAAAACTTTTGCCTCTATTTGGCGAGGCGAGTTCTGGTCAACCTAGTTTTCTTCTTGCATAAAAGATGTTGCGGTCTGTTTCAGTTCTGATTTAAATCTGTGAAAAACTATATAATATTTGCTAAATAAACAGAATAGTGTGTTTAAATAATTTAAATTGCTGTGTAAAATAAAGAAATGTGAGGTTGTAAATTACGACTTTTAATAATGATTTTATGATTTGGATTGTTTCCCTTGATTCATAATTTTATAATTTGGATCGTTTCCCTTGATTTAGCTAGACATTCGTTTGAGTACTGCCCTGTTTTACCCATAGAAAAATAAAGCACACCAAGTACTCTTGAATTTTTAATTAACTTGATTATGGCCCCTGATTTGTTTACATTTCTTTACGAAAAATTTCAATTACTCATAATGTCTTATTTACAATATTAAATAATTGACTGATTATTGTATTGTCATCGGGAATACACAACTATGCCAAGTTTCAGAGCTATTGCTCATCTGGAAGTGATTGAAAAATCGATTGCAAGATTTGAAAGTGACGTGAAGTTAAATAAAAGCGTGTAAAAATACTGTGGAGGAAAGGTTAAAATTAAAAGAGAATATCCAAACGAAAAAAACCGCGATCAGGAAAAAAGATATAAGTATGGCGTGTAACATATATCTGTCAGTTGAATTAAGGAATGTAATGCCTGAGTGTTACACACAACCGTTCTATTGTATGGTAGTAAACCACAGACAAGCAATAAACTAACACGTAAAACCATGGAGGCAATAGAGACGTGGTTTTACACAAGAATGTTAGGAATACAAAAGACAGGTACAAAGACAAATGAGGATGTCCAGACAGAAGCCAATACAAAAAGAGGGTTTATTACACTTTATAGAAAGAAGCAGTTCACCTGCATCAGGCACGATAAGAGAAGAGGCCTGGAATGAGGGGAGGTCTGCATTCCTACCCGGTGCGCCAGCCGTGTTGGGGATGGCTGAGCAGTCTCTAGATATAGAAGTTAAAAATGAATACTGAAAAAAAACATACGTTTGCTAGTTGTGGTCCAGTACAGATGTTTGCTAGCTATGATTGAATACAGAAGTTTTCCAGGTGTTGCCGAATACATTAGTTTTATAGTTATGGTCAAATAAATAAGTTTGCTAGTCATGATCGAATACAGAAGTTTGCTAGAAATGATCGAATACAGAAGTTTGGTAGTTGTGGTCGAATACAGAAGATTGCAAGTTATGATAAAATGCAGAAGTTTTCTAGTTGTGGTAGTATACAGATGTTTGCTAATTATGATCGAAAACAGACGTTTGCTATTTATGGTAAAATACAGAAGTTTGCTAGTTATGGTAAAATACAGAAGTTTGCTAGTCATGATCGAATATAGAAGATTGCTAGTTGTGGTCGAATACAGATGTTTGGTAGTTGTTTTCAAATGCAGATGTCTGATAGTTGTGGTCGAATACAGATGTTTCGTAGTTGTGGTCGAATGCAAATGTTTGGTAGTTATGATCGAATACAGAAGTTTGCTAGTTGTGATCGAATACAGAACAGTATGAGTTGTGGTCGAATACAGACGTTTTTGCATGTCCTGCTTGAATGATGTAATACTCCAATAGCAGCCTAAATAAATTGTTTTGAGTTTTGAATTCTGTACTTAAAGTACATCTCAGCGTATGGCGTAGCTAGCCTGCGTGTGAACAGAGGAAACCCACTTTACAGCCGATGTAGTTGCTTGCCTGCGTTTGAGCAGAGGAAACTCAATCTACTGTTGAAGTTGATTTTTATTTTACTGTTAGTAGAGAAGCCTTAATCTACACTTGAGAATATGTGACTTCTTGGTTTTTACTCTTTTTATTACCAATGTTTGTGAGCCATACAATAAGATTGTCTTGACATTTGAGTTGTAAGATTCTGATTTTTGTGCTGGGTCTTGATATATTTTGATTTCCATTTATTTATATATGCAAAGAGAGCTCATCTCGCTTTTTGTATTTGTATTTTGATATTAATGTCTGTTCCTCCATTCGTCTTTACCCACTGCACCTAGCATTAAATCTCATAGTGCAATGTCTTTATTTATTATCTTCTAGCTTTTTATCGTTACACCTGTGATCCGTGGTGAGAAATCAGGTTAGGGATTCTCTGCTAGTGTAAAGGATAGATACTGAGAACAGTTAATGATCGCCTGTTCGAGAATGGCACTGCAATAGATGTATCATCAAGGTTAAGACAGTTGGAATTTGGCATCAAACGTAAGGCTAGCAGAGATGGTGTCGTGAAACGAGTGTGTAAACCCACTACTTTGTTTAATCACTATGTCGCGATACAAATTTGCCCAGCCAATCAACGAGCACCGTTCACCAGTCTCTGAGACAGAATAAAATTAGGCTTAAGCCCTGTTTTTCGGAACTCGGTTGGGGCCATCTTGTCACCCAATATGGCGGAAAAACAGAATAAAATTAGCGATAAGCCCTGGTTTTCTGGGACTCGTCTCGGTCAAGGATGGTACGGAGCATGGTACTAAACCGCATTTAGCCAATCAGCTTGCCATGCCGAGAACCAACCAAAAGCTGTCCCTAAGCCGTAAAAGTTCCCACATCTACCTATATATACGGGCGGATTTTATGCATAATCACACAACACCAACACGAAGCCAGATAGACGACCGACTGAGGAAGAGAAGCTGTCAACCTTGATTTATTGCTTACCTGCGTGCAATGACCTGGCAGACTGCGTCACTAGTCGAGTCAAAACCTGGCCTGTTTAAATCTTAGAGGGTAAGCATAATTATACTTGTGGGAAAATAGGCCTACAGCAGGTATATAATGTTGGTATTTGTTGTGTGTCATTTATACTACCTACACCTGTATATATTTAATATATTTTGGTTCACTATGAATGTATCAGGTTACTGATTGTATCTTGGGGAATTATGGATAATGATTGTCTTTCCTGGTATGATTGCTGAAGACGATACTCCAACCTGAAATATAACCAAAACAGTCCTTGTTAGGACTCATCAATCTATTGTCTCATCTAACCCCAACCTGAAATATAACCAAAACAGTCCTTGTTAGGACTCATCAATCTATTGTCTCATCTAACTCCAACTTGAAATATAACCAAAACAGTCCTTGTTAGATGTGGTGAAATTACCGTGATACAACGTTAAAATATCTCCAATTATAAAGATAACGGGTAAGATAACATGTAGGGATAAAATTATACGTAAGATACGAGGATACATTCTCGCCTACGCCAGCGCTTTCTAGCGCCATTTAAACTAACTAGTTGGAACGTGCAGACTAAACAGTTTACCCTTTTAGACGGGAGGGAAACGGAGATAAAAGAAAAAAATTATGACTGTCGAAACACGTGTTTGAATCTAAAAGGCAAAATGACGCAATTTGTTGTTTAAAGGAAAAAAATACGCCACTAGTTGACACAATGTAAGGAATTGGTAGAAAAACGACCTTAGCTCTTATTAGAAACAGTCGTATCTTAGACGTTTTACCGTAATTAGTTGTTTTGTTTGAATACAGCGGCAAACGCCGTGGACGAAGGTTAAAAAAAAACGAATTTCAAAAACTAACCTTGAGAAAAGTAGGGTTTTCTTTAATAATAAAGTTATGAAAATAAAACCTAGCTAGTTTGATAGCCCATCTTAAGCTGACAAATAATATACTTTTAATTATACAGACGGACAGATAACACGGAAGATATTGACGAAAGACCGTATTGTTCCAATCAGACTAGCGAACAGTTTTTTGTGCATACTTTCACTAAAGTTACATTTTGGCGTCCTTGAGACTAAAAATGCAAAAATCAAACTGCAGATGAACGAGGGGCAAAGTCGGAGGATTGTAGCTAAAAATAACTTAGTGGGGCAGGTTTGTGTAGTTTTTTCATGTAGTTAGTCCAAAAAACAAGTGTAATTTTGGGAAAAATACTACATACTAGACTGAGACGGGACTGAAATTTGACTTTTAGTTTGAATATTTGAAAAATTTATGGGGAAGTCCGCTGATTGGACAAAAGCATTCATATTATTGAGAAAGAGACGCACATTTGTGCCATTTGATAGAAGACTGTCCATTAACACAGTTCTTGACTGCTAGGGGTGATTTCCAGGAAATATTAAATAAAAATCAGTGGGACGCCCTAATCTAGCCAGCAGCTCAGCTGAGTTTTGCTAGTACTAAGTAACTGTGTTCTCAATTCTGAATTGTGAGTTTCTGATCTGGCACTACGATTGTGCCAGATGCTTTTGTAGAAGTACAAAAGCGGGTGTCTGTGCGGCCTAACATTTTACTCCAGCTACTGAGAGGAGTGGGCCACAAGAATTCTGTACTACATCGTCACAGGCCAGATAAGTGCAAACCTGGCCTGCTGGAGATTTATAAACTATTTCCACCATAAATAAAGAAATAAATCTTGTTATAGAAACATTAATATCAGTCCATATGTCAAGGACAAAGAACTTTGTAGCCATAGATTGGGCATGATGACGCCAACCCAACTAAACATCCAGTTCTAGTTTTCCCAAGACATTGTAGATATTATTAATATTAACTATTGTAATAATATACCTATGTACAAAAATTACATTTGATTATGCAATATATATATGCATTTCATTGATAAATACATATTATTTCATATGTTCTGACCAAAAGAAACAATTGGTTCAGGACTAATAAATTTTAAAAGATTTTCAAACTTAAACTTTAACAGCCAGAGTTAGTTCAGTGTATTATAGAGTTTATTATTATTATTATTAGACTTATTATTTACATGTGTGTGTCTGTGTATTTTATTACCTACACATCACCATTCAGAACCCTAGACTTTTAACGTAGCTAACATTCATTATAGTAGAATAGGTCTGTTTGAGTTCGTAAGTGGTAGCAGAAAGGCCTTCTGTAATTCACATAAACATTTATCTCAGGAGCCTTCACAGCTGACCTCATCCAGTACACTAGGTAACATAACAACCATACAATAACATCAAAAACCACTACAAATATTGGGGTCTTGTCCGGGGATTAAGTTTATCAAAGATATTAGGGTCTCCTGGTCCGGGAATTAAACTAGTGGGGGCATAAGGGAATAAATTTAAAAGTGTCCCTTAAAAAAAAAGTGGAAAATAAAAGTTGATGAATCTTCACAGCCAGTGGTAATTAATTAATTAATTAATATATTACCTTAGAAATTATATACTTTGTTGTTTACCTTAGTCATTGTAAGATTTAGTATGGCAGATCTAGCAAAATTTAGATCGGCTGCTGTGCTGACGGCGAAGGAGATGAGCATGGAGGGTCAAGTTTTAATTCAGTATGTAACTTCATAATGTGACAAGTATATTGAAAGGGAAGATAGGAGGTTAGCTGAAGAGAAGAGGTTACAAGTTGAGGCTGATAAAGAACTTAAGAGGCTGCAGATTGAGGCTGACAAAGAGGCTACGGCATTGGAGGCAGATAGGGAGATTAAGAGGCTCCAATTAGAGGCAGAAGAAAAACGACAGCAAAGGGAGGCAGAAGAAAAACGACATCAAATGGAGGCAGAAGAAAAGAGACAGGCTGCTGAGGCAGAAGATAGGAGATTGCAAAGGGAGCACGAATTACGACTAAGGGAGCTGGAATTACAAGGCCATGCTCCTGAAAATGGTGCCAGCCCCTTTCCCTCAGATGCCATGCCTAGTCAGGGAGCCTCAACCTCAGCTATGGGGTTTCATTTAGACCATTTTGTTGAGAAAGACGATGACATCGAGGGGTACCTCAGTAGATTCGAACTATTAGCTACTACGTATGGGTTAGAGAGAGAGAGGTGGAGTATTAAGTTATCCCAAGGGCTTAGAGGGACTTCTTATGAAGTTTTTGCTAAGATGCATAGAGACGACCAAGACAATTATGACATGCTAAAGCAGGCTTTGTTATTGAGATATGAAAAGAATGGTGAATTTTATCGTAAGAAGTTTAGAAATGCGAAACTGTTGTCTGGGGAGACATACCACCAATTCTCTGCCAGACTGGAAACCTATTTGGAGAAATGGACTGCTCTGGGGAAGACCCAAGATCTCAAAGAGATGATCATGATAGAGCAATTAAGAGAGTCCATGGCTCCAGACCTGAGAAAATTTCTCATGGAACAAGATGCAGAGAGGTTGGGGGAGGTTTTAAATGTCGCTGAGAGGTATCAGGCAGCCCAGGCAGAGGTAAGTGGCACTAAAAAGAAGCACATAGAACATTTTAAAGCTCCACATCAATTTAGTAAATTTGATACCAGAGAACAAGGTAATAAAGGCAGGACAAACTTTGATAGGCCACGAAATGATTATCGTGATAGAAACTCACAGTTCAATGACCAAAAATATAATGAAAGAAAACCGTTTAACCAAGGAAAGAGATGGTGCAAATGGTGTAAGAAAGACAACCATAACACCAAATTTTGTAAAAGGAAACCTTCAAACATTGCTGCAATGAAATCGGGGAAACAAAGATTAAAGGTTAATCCTAATGGACAGCAGGAACCTTATCACCCGTCGGTTTGTGAGGATGTTATTTGTAATGGCTCACCATAAGGTGCCTATATGATACAGGTTTGGATTATGATTCAGTTGTGAAGTCTAGCCTAGTGGACCCAAGTCAGTATACCACAGAAACAGTGGAAATACAAGGGGCGACTAAGGACATACCACTCATGACACTTCCCATCGCAAGGATAACGGTGAAAACTCGCTATGTGGAAGGAGAAATCAGAGCAGCAGTGATAGATGAACCAATCTACCCTCTGATATTGGGGTGTAGATACGTCTTCTTGGGGAATCCCGAGAGACCTGTGATCATGGCGACAGTGCAGACCAGGTCACAGAAAAAGGAGGAAGAAGGTGAACCTATAAATGATCATCCAGAAGAGATGAGGAAGGCGCAGGCTGAGGATAGGACACTCAAGCCATGTTTCAAGAAATTGCCCAAATGCACACACCTCCAAGCAAGGGAGAGTACTTTATGAAGAACAAATTGATATACAGGAAGGCCGGAACTGGAACAAATGATCACAACCAGCTGGTTCTTTCCGCTTCATATAGGGATAAAGTGATGGAACTAGGGCATGCGATTCCCTTCAGTGGTCACATGGGGATCAGCGCCACAGGACAGCGTATAGCGTGTCATTACTTCTGGCCAGGGATAACGGAGGATATAAAAAGATATGTCAAATCCTGTCCAGAATGTCAAAGGGTAGCTCCAAAGCATTGGACTGCTCCTGCAACTCTAGGGGAAATACCCATAGTGGGAACACCTTTTGAGAGGGTTGCAGTGGATATTGTGGGACCTCTCACTCGGACCAAGAGGAGGAACAGTTACATCCTTACTCTGGTGGACACTTGTTCTATGTGGGGAGAGGCGGTAGCCCTGCCATCAATTGATTCGAAACATGTAGCAGAGGCACTACTTACAATATTCACAAGATTATGATTCCCGCATCAAATCTTGACTGATAATGGCTCACAGTTCAAGGGGAAACTAACGGAAGAAGTTTTTAAGCTATTTCAAGCCAGACACTTTCATTGTAGTCCGTACCATCCACAAGGGAACGGCCAGGTAGTGAGGTTCAATGGGACTCTCATTTCTATCCTGAGGAAGCTGGCACATGAAAAACCGGATATGTGGGATCAATTTCTGCCCGCCGCGTTGTTTGCGTATCGGGAGGTACCACATAGTTCAACCGGGATGGCTCCTGCAACCTGCTATTTGGGAGGCCAATAAAAGTCCATATGTAACTTTATTAAGGACCTGGACAGATGAGAAAGCAGAAGAGACTGTTACCTCATCATATCAATATGTGAACGAGCTCACCACTCGTCTGAAAGCTGGATGGAAACTGGCAAATGATAATTTGAGACAAGCCAGGAAGAAACATGCAGCGTATTTTAATAGGAAGGCAAAGGACAGAGAATTAGCTGTGGGAGAGAAGGTGCTTCTTCTACTACCCGGCAGCCAGAATAAGTTACAAATTGGATGGCAAGGTCCATATACGGTTCTAGAGAAGGTGTCTAAAACAAATTATAAAATTGACAAAAAGGGAAAGGAGAAGGTATATCATGTAAACCTTTTAAAGAAGTATCTGGACAGACCACTCCAGGAAAGCACCCCCTTACTGACCTTGGCTATCGCAACTAAAATGAAGAAGGAACCACTCACCTCACGTGAATACCCATTACATCCCTGTGAGACAGCCGCACAAGTAAAAGTCAGTAAGCACCTGACTAAAAATCAGAGGGAGAGAGTTCAACAGGTTCTGGAGGAACATACAGATGTATTAACAGATAAACCAGGACACACAAATTTGCTACAGTATGACATGAAGCTGGTAGACTCAAACCCAATCTGTATGAGAGCCTATTCTGTTCCGTTCGCTAAGGAGAAGGCATTGAAAGAAGAAATAGATTATTTGTTGAAAGAAGGGATTATTTCACACAGTGAATCTTCTTTTAGCTCCAGTGTAGTTTTGTTGAGGAAACCGTCTGGGGAACATAGACTGTGCATAGATTACAGGAAACTGAATGCTGTCACAGAAGGACAAGTGGATCCATTACCAGACACAAAACAGTTATTTGCCAGATTGAACAAGGCAAAATACTTTTCGAAGGTGGATCTTAGCAAAGGCTATTACCAGATTCCAGTGAAGCCTGAAGTTAGACCTTATTTAGCTTTTAGCACCTCGGAAGGACATTATGAATTCAACATGCTACCATTCGGATTGAAAAATGCTCCGAGTGTATTTTCTAGGATGATGCGCAAGTTGTTGGATCCCCTGAATAATCCATGTATCACGAATTTCATGGATGATATTCTTGTCGCCACAGAAACATTTGAAGAACACATTAACTCTCTGAATATGTTATTTGATAGGCTCAGAGAAGCGAACTTAACTGCTAGACCAACAAAATGTTGTATTGGATGCAAAGAGTTGGAATTCTTGGGACATACTGTATATCAGGGTAACATGACCCCTGACCCCAAGAACTTGGAAAAACTGCAGAGAGCACCTAGACCACAAACAAAGAAAGACGTGCGATCATTCGTGTCGTTATGTGGGTTTTACCAAAAATATATCAAAAATGTTAACTCTATATGTGCTCCTCTGACTGATCTGACTCGCAAGGGAAATCCAGATAAAATTGTTTGGTCCGCGCAATGTGAATTGGCATTTCAGGAGTTAAAGGAAAAACTCACTAGCAAGCCTATTCTCAAATTGCCTGATTTGACTCAGGACTTTGTGGTGAGAACAGATGCAAGTAATGTAGGCCTGGGGGCGGCTCTGTTGCAAAGGTCCTCTTCACCCAATGGGGAACTGAACCCAGTCGCTTATGCAAGCCGCAAGTTGAACAAAGCGGAGCAAGGATATTCCACAAGCGAAAAAGAATGTTTAGCGTTAATCTGGGCAATAAAAAAGTTCCAAATCTATCTGTATGGTAGGACTTTTGTGGTCCAGACGGATCACCAGCCCCTAGTGTTCTTATCTCAGGCCAAGCATGAAAATGCAAGATTGTTAAGATGGTCTTTATTGTTGCAACCTTATCAGTTTATTATTGAATATATCCCGGGGTCACAGAATGTCGGTGCAGATTTCCTCAGTAGGCACCCCTGTGATCAAAATTAGAGTAGTTGGCAGGCGTGAGGAGTAATTTTATCTATGTGTATCACTGGTTTTGGAACTTGCATTAGTGCATGTTCTCAGGTGGGGAGATGTGTGGTGAAATTACCGTGATACAACGTTAAAATATCTCCAATTATAAAGATAACGGGTAAGATAACATGTAGGGATAAAATTATACGTAAGATACGAGGATACATTCTCGCCTACGCCAGCGCTTTCTAGCGCCATTTAAACTAACTAGTTGGAACGTGCAGACTAAACGGTTTACCCTTTTAGACGGGAGGGAAACGGAGATAAAAGAAAAAAATTATGACGGTCGAAACACGTGTTTGAATCTAAAAGGCAAAAAGACGCAATTTGTAGTTTAAAGGAAAAAATTACGCCACTAGTTGACACAATGTAAGGAATTGGTAGAAAAACGACCTTAGCTCTTATTAGAAACAGTCGTATCTTAGACGTTTTACCGTAATTAGTTGTTTTGTTTGAATACAGCGGCAAACGCCGTGGACGAAGGTTCAAAAAAACAAATTTCAAAAACTAACCTTGAGAAAAGTAGGTTTTTCTTTAATAATAAAGTTATGAAAATAAAACCTAGCTAGTTTGATAGCCTATCTTAAGCTGACAAATAATATACTTTTAATTATACAGACGGACAGATAACACGGAAGATATTGACGAAAGACCGTATTGTTCCAATCAGACTAGCGAACAGTTTTTTGTGCATACTTTCACTAAAGTTACATTTTGGCGTCCTTGAGACTAAAAATGCAAAAATAAAACTGCAGATGAACAAGGGGCAAAGTCGGAGGATTGTAGCTAAAAATAACTTAGTGGGGCAGGTTTGTGTAGTTTTTTCATGTAGTTAGTACAAAAGCAAGTGTAATTTTGGGAAAAATACTACATACTAGACTGAGACGGGACTGAAATTTGACTTTTAGTTTGAATATTTGAAAAAGTTAGAGGGGAAGTCCGCTGATTGGACAAAAGCATTCATATTATTGAGAAAGAGACGCACACTTGTGCCATTTGATAAAAGACTGTCCATTAACACAGTTCTTGACTGCTAGGGGTGATTTCCAGGAAATATTAAATAAAAATCAGTGGGACGCCCTAATCTAGCCAGCAGCTCAGCTGAGTTTTGCTAGTACTAAGTAACTGTGTTCTCAATTCTGAATTGTGAGTTTCTGATCTGGCACTACGATTGTGCCAGATGCTTTTGTAGAAGTACAAAAGCGGGTGTCTGTGCGGCCTAACATTTTACTCCAGCTACTGAGAGGAGTGGGCCACAAGAATTCTGTACTACATCGTCACAGGCCAGATAAGTGCAAACCTGGCCTGCTGGAGATTCATAAACTATTTCCACCATAAATAAAGAAATAAATCTTGTTATAGAAACATTAATATCAGTCCATATGTCAAGGACAAAGAACTTTGTAGCCATAGATTGGGCATGATGACGCCTACCCAACTAAACATCCAGTGCTAGTTTTCCCAAGACATTGTAGATATTATTAATATTAACTATTGTAATAATATACCTATGTACAAAAATTACATTTGATTATGCAATATATATATGCATTTCATTGATAAATACATATTATTTCATATGTTCTGACCAAAAGAAACAATTGGTTCAGGACTAATAAATTTTAAAAGATTTTCAAACTTAAACTTTAACAGCCAGAGTTAGTTCAGTGTATTATAGAGTTTATTATTATTATTAGACTTATTATTTACATGTGTGTGTCTGTGTATTTTATTACCTACACATCACCATTCAGTACCCTAGACTTTTAACGTAGCTAACATTCATTATAGTAGAATAGGTCTGTTTGAGGTCGTAAGTGGTAGCAGAAAGGCCTTCTGTAATTCACATAAACTTTTATCTCAGGAGCCTTCACAGCTGACCTCATCCAGTACACTAGGTAACATAACAACCATACAATAACATCAAAAACCACTACATTAGGACTCATCAATCTATTGTCTCATCTAACCAATCTATTGTCTCATTCTCAGTCTTGGGTGGGCTAACGAAACGATCATCAGCGGGTGTTGTGTGCAAGAAACTAAGAAGGACATAACTTTTGAGAGATGAGTACACAGTAGTACCATTTCCGTCGGCAATTGTGAGCTATTAACTGTCTATGAAGAGAAACTGAGCGTAGCAAGAGACAATAATAAGATCATAGCTGATAAATTATATATATATATATATATATATATATATATATATATATATATATATATATATATATATATATATATATATATATATATATATATATATAAAAGGTAAAGGAGCCCGTTACACGCCCATTGAGGCATATTGGGAATATGGTGTTAGGCCTATATTATCTTGACCGTCGGCACACTAGGGGTGATGTGGTCGGCATCACGCCGGCCGCCTTAACCTTCCCAGAAGTATATATATATATATATACGTAATTAACATTACATTTACTATGATTGAGTAACAGCACAGCTGATATAAATTTTTTGTTCCTATAATTGGAAGACTTGTAATATACAAGTGTATATATATAATTTGTAAATCATTTGTAAACTTACAAATCCATTACATTCCATCTTCCAACATCCATCCTTCAGCACAAGGGTAGATAGTGTATATACTAAATAAATAATAAGGAAATTGTATTTGAACGACTTGTCAATTTTTTAATAATTGTTAAGTAAAATCTGTTTCCTTGTTTTTTTAATATCACAGTTAGTTACACAGCGGGGGTGGCAATTTATGACTGTCTCCTCTCTACTAAATTTTTCGAGATCAGATCATTCACAGCCGTAACTAATTTGTGATACCAGTAGTTCTCTCAGGCACTGGGACTTCACCATTGTCTGCAGAAATTCTATTTCTGTAATTGTCAGTACTATACTGATCCTAGAGCCAATAAAAGCCTCACGCTACAGATGGACGTATGAGAGGACGCATCCATCGTGAATATAACCAGCGAGGTACAGGAACAGTTAGCATTCACACTCTTCAACATATACTGAGTGAGATTGAGAACCTATGGGTTTGCCCGAAGTGCAATTATGTCGATTCTGTTCAGCAATAACAATCGTTACATCAACTTTATCGTTCGTCCAGACGTTTGACAGTGTTTGCCAAAATTGTAGTGTACCGTAAATTGTTCAGTATACTGATTTACGATTTAATTTGATCTGAGTCAATTGACTATAGCATAGGCACTTACTACTAACAACATGCAATACTCAACTTTATAAACTATACAGTAATATGCAATTCTCATTAATTGTAAGACATTGCAAAACAGATTTCGAACCTTTGTAAGACATTGCAAAACATATTTCGGACCTAACAACATGAATATTCCAGTTACGCGTAACTTTTTGCCTTTTGTCAATGTAATAAAGATAGTTGTTAATGGTATATAACCTGCAGAAGTTTGTTACTGTTCTCTTATCAATATCCTAACCGCAGCAGTTTTCAGCTACAGCCGACACATGGATTATGTCTTTCGGGACAGTTTTTGTTTCCATTCAAGAGCACCAGTCTGGGTGTGAGACCTAATGAAACAACGGGTTCAATAAAAAAAAAAAAAAGAAAAAAAAAGACACGAGACTGATCAAGATTTAACCATCGATCTAAATATTTGATCAGTTTCAGAGACTGGCTTTCACACAAAGACAATAGTGAACTAATCCGAAGAGGAGACAAGAGAACTAGAAAAGCTGGTCTTTCTCTTTCAGAGGAGAGGATGGGCGGGCGACAATGCTACACTTGGAGTGCACTCGAGATGATGCTGCTGTTGCGGGGAACATACTAAAAGAGGAAAATGGTGCGGGAATGTGATGTAACGTACAGTCAATACCCTTAGGCTCCACAAAGAGCATAGGCCTTCAACAACCAGACGCCAAGTTCTCATGTCGCGTGCCAGCAGTATCATGTTTTGTCCACGTCTTACTCATCATTTGTATTTCTGTCTTCAGTTCTCTTCAACATCTTTTTTCTTTTTTTTATTCTAGTCTACTTCTGCTTATCTTACTCTGTGGATTCAAGGACAATGACTACCTTGTAATGTTATCAACAGTAGACAAATGTGTGTGTCCTATCCAACTCCAACGACTTCTTCTCATCTCGTGTTCCACTAGCACTTGTCTGGTTCTTGTCATGGGTTCCACACTGGTGACCTTTTCTATGGGTTTCTTAATAAGCCTCCTTTTCCAGTTTTGGATGACAGAGTTGTATTATGTTCTTTAGTTGTAAATGTTGTGTGTTAAAGTTTTTATAGTTTAAAATATATTCAAGATGAGATAACCAGCCCCATGCCCAACACTCCTTAATTGCTTCTTACGACATGCAAAGTATATTATTCTTTGCTACCCTATCGGGTCCTGGTAACACACGGGTGTATTTCACGTTGACTAAAGTATCAACAATAATACAATCAAATGTTGGCAATTAAGAGACGCCGACTTTAAGTTTAACGTTCGACCCCTTTGAAAATTATCAACGGTGTGTACACGAACTTGAAGATGACTTCATTACTGGACTCTGATGTTTTGCTGCACGCAAATTTACCGTACATACTCTGTCAGATCTTGGCATCACTTCGTCCCAAGAGGCACGCTTAAGAAAGCAAAGATGAACGCCAGCTAATTTGTAGCAACGATTGCGTTCTGGCTTATCACCGAATACAGGAAAACGGGGTTTACCGAATTGAGCTGCTTCAGAAATGGGCAATAATTATCGGACGATTGCGGGCAGGGTACAGCATGGAGGAGATAGGCTCAGAAACTGAAAAGGGCATCGGTCAGGGGAAAGAGATGAATATAAGATACATTTTTAAAAGCTTTCGTACATGAATCGTTTTTATTACTCGTGCAAATTCTGGGGGCGGAAATTGTGTAGGAAAAAAGATAAATCACTGTTCCATACACGCCATCTAAATAGAGTTATAAGAGGAACGTACAACCTCATCGAGTAAAACATTAACCTCAAGTAAAACAATAACAATCTCATCCAGTAAAACTTTAACAACATCATCTTGTAAAACATTAACAACCTCATCCAGTAAAACATTAACAACGTCATCCAGTAAAACAATAACAACATCATAACCAGTTTAAAAAAAACATCCAGTAAAACAAAAACAACATCATCCAGTAAAACAATAACAACATCATAACCAGTAAAACAAAAACAACACTATCCAGTAAAACAATAAATACATCATCCAATAAAACAAAAACAACATCATCCGGTACAACTTTAACAACATCATCTAATAAAACTATAACAACCTCATCCAGTAAAACATTAATATCATCCAGTAAAACAATAACAACATCATCCAGTAAAAAATTAACAACATCATCAAGTAAAACAATAACAACCTCATCAAGTAAAACAATAACAACATCATCCAATAAAATAATATCAACATCATCCAGTAAAACAATAACAACATCATCAACAAGTAAAACAAAAACAACCTCATCCAGTAAAACAAAAACAACATCATCCAGTAAAACAACAACAACGTCATCCAGTAAAACAACAACGTCATCCAGTAAAGCAACAACAACAACATCCAGTAAAACAAAAACAACATCATCCAGTAAAACAACAACGTCATCCAGTAAAACAACAACAACAACGTCATCCAGTAAAACAATAACAACCTCATCAAGTAAAACAATAACAACATCATCCAATAAAATAATATCAACATCATCCAGTAAAACAATAACAACATCATCAACAAGTAAAACAAAAACAACCTCATCCAGTAAAACAAAAACAACATCATCCAGTAAAACAACAACAACGTCATCCAGTAAAACAACAACGTCATCCAGTAAAACAACAACAACATCATCAAGTAAAGCAACAACAACAACATCCAGTAAAACAAAAACAACATCATCCAGTAAAACAACAACGTCATCCAGTAAAACAACAACAACAACGTCATCCAGTAAAACAATAACAACGTCATCCAGTAAAACAACAACAACGTCATCCAGTAAAACTACAACAGCAGCATCTAGTAAAACAACAACGTCATCCAGTAAAACAACAACAACATCATCAAGTAAAACAACAACAACGTCATCCAGTAAAACAACAACAATGTCATCCAGTAAAACAATAACAACGTCATCCAGTAAAACAACAACAATGTCATCCAGTAAAACAACAACAACAGCATCTAGTAAAACAACAACGTCATCCAGTAAAACAACAACAACATCATCAAGTAAAACAACAACATCATCCAGTAAAACAACAACAACGTCATCCAGTAAAACAATAACAACGTCATCCAGCAAAAAAACAACAACGTCATCCAGTAAAAGAACAACAACAGCATCTAGTAAAACAATACCAAGCTCATCCAGTACCCAGTCTGCTACGGAACCTACTAGCAAATGAAACACTCTGCAGCAGACTTCCTGCAACTCGGTAACTGTAGCCACGGCAGCTCCATGCTTTTCCAAGAACGAAATAGGAAGAATAAATTATTCGGTTAAAAAAACGCGCAGAGAGTATTAACGAAGGAAACGATATATAAATTAACAAGACAACTGTTCTCAAATTCTTGTTCTAAAAAAAAAAAAAGCAAACACTGTATCCAGGTCCTCTGGTTGGTACTGTAATCTGGTTAGTACAGTAATCTGGTTAGTACTGTAATCTTGTCAGTACTTTAATCTGGTTAGTACTGTTGTCTGGTTAGTACCGTAGTTATTATTATTATTATTTTATTCACATCACACTGAGATGCCTTTGACAGATACAATTTGGTTGTAGGTGATTGCTATGTTGAGGACTGTGTTTGATGGATAGAGGAGGTTGCAAATATTTAATGGCTGTCGGAACTAGTAGGTCACAGGACATTTCACTGTCTTGTGCAAACAAAAGACAAAAAAATAACTTACACATTTTGTACATGTAAGCACAAAAATAATCGTACATACATTGTGAAGTAGATAGGCAAGACAAACCTATTATCTTTATGTCTGTCTGTCTTCTTTTCTGTTTGTCTGTCTACCCCCCCCCCCCCCCCCTGCGCGCCCCCTCCCCCCCTTCCGCCTGATTGTGTTTCTGTCTGTTACACTAGTCAACAACCAAAATGTACCAGAAATGAAAATAGCTGATCTTAACTAATTTTGGTGTGCTGAAAACGAAAATGAGATTAATAAAATGTTGATTGGCTCTAGTTTTCAAGATATATGCTACTAGTTTATTTAATTACGGTCAATTTATATATATATGACGCAACTGTTGTGGGCGATTGCATAATTTTTTCTAATGACCAATAAAAATGTAACTAGAAGTTGATGATGCAATCCTACCTATGATTACATCACCTTTGTGTATAAATATCTTATCTCTGATAAAATTTTGCCATTAGTTAGTGCATTTGTCCTTATCAAAAGTATCGTAGTTAGAAATGCCTAGGACATGCGTGAACAGTGCTAATAATTTCTGTTATATATGTGGTGAGGTGATATTTGTATCACAAAAACGAAATATAACTAGTGATTAAGAAGGCGTACAGTTTGTATTTTGGCTGCAGAATAGGAGATCAAGATAAGAGCTGGGCGCCACACATATGCTGCAATACATGTGCAGCACATCTTAAACTGTGGTTGACTGGCAAAAGGCAAGCTATGCCTTTTGCAGTCCCAATGATTTGGATAGAGCCCACTGATCATCTCAACAACTGTTACTTTTGCATGGTCCCTCCAATTGGGAAAGGCATATCAAAGAAGAAAAAATGGACTCTGGAATATCCAAACATCCCCTCTGCAATACGTCCGGTACCACATGGCGATGATCTACCAGTTCCCAAAGTGCCAGAATCATTTTCAGCTGCTTCCACTGATGAAGAAGAGGACATTGGTGGTCCTGAACCATCAACCTCAAGCGACCCAGATTTTGAGCAAACTACATCCACTAAACCACACTTAATAACCCAAGGTGAACTGAATGATCTTGTAAGAGATCTGAATTTACCGAAGAACAAGGCGGAGCTTTTGGGTTCCAGATTGCAACAGTGGAATCTCCTGGTAGAAGATGTTACAATTTTTGTGTATAGGAACCGCCAGAAGCCGCTTATTACATTCTTTTTCAACGAGGGTGACCTTTCTGCGTGCCACAACATTTCTGGTTTAATGGCAGCCCTCAAAATCAATTACATACCGGAAGAGTGGAGGCTTTTCATTGATTCATCCAAGACGAGTCTTAAAGCTGTTTTATTGAATAATGGTAATGTGTTACCGTCAATTCCAGTTGGTCACGCAGTTCATATGAAAGAAACTTATGAAATCATCAAGCAGCTTTTGAAGTGTATAAACTACGATCATCATCATTGGTCACTTTGCGGTGACTTAAAAGTGGTCGCTCTTTTGCTTGGACTACATGGTGGATACCCCAAGTACTGTTGCTTTCTCTGTGAGTGGGATAGCCGTGCACGAAGTGACCATTACATCAGAAGACATTGGCCAATCAGGCAGTCATTGCAGCCTGGCAGTAAGAACGTTGAGAACCCAGCACTTGTCGACACCAGCAAGATTTTGTTGCCACCCTTGCACATTAAGCTGGGTCTCATTAAAAACTTTGTCAAGGCAATGGAGAAAACAGATGAGGCTTTCAAATACCTCATTAGAAAATTTCCAAGACTGAGTGAAGCTAAAATAAGAGAGGGAGTATTTGTTGGTCCGCAAATTCGAAAACTTCTTCATGATGACGAGTTTCTTTGCGTGTTGCATGGCAAGGAAAAAGCAGCATGGCTAGCATTTAAGTCAGTGGGGGACAATTTTCTTGGAAACAACAGATCTGATAATTACAATGAAATTGTAGAAAATCTCCTTCTTAAGTATAAGAGTCTTGGCTGCAACATATCTTTGAAAATTCATTTTCTGGATTCTCATCTGGATTTCTTTACGTCAAACTGTGGAGCGGTCAGTGATGAGCCTGGTGAACGATTTCACCAGGACATTACTGCTATGGAGACAAGGTATCAAGGTGATGCGTGATGCCATATGATGATGGATGGTATCCGCATGTCTGGTTTTGTGTAGTGTGCAGATGTGTTCAGTCAAACAATGTTCATACAAAAATAACAGGGCAATCCACATAGGACGTCAGTAAACTCACGACGTATAAAGTCAATGATTCTTGAAACAGCCGTTGACGTTTTTCTTCGTTATTTATTGTGGACGCCACAGTGACAAAATGGTTACGCGAATATGTAGACACATCAAACAGTCATTATCACAGCAACATTCAATACAGCAATAGACGGTAGACAGCATTACAATGATGAGTCAGATGCATGTTATATTTCATAGTGCTGTAAATGTAGTCAGGTGGAAAACTCCATCCTTTTCTATAACAGCCAGGAGATAACCAGATGTATGAGATCAGTTCACTCTCCTTAATCTGACTTCAGCAAGACAGACACGTCTGCCGAAGTATAAATAATGTCCTCAAAAATATCCTCTAGATAACAAAGGTTTTTCAAACCTAGTTCAGGTAATCAAGTAGCAAGTAATAGTCCTTGGGACCTGCATCAACCGATGCAGCACAATACAGCGACATGTGAGCTAGGAAAACATCTCGTGACGACGACTTTCGAAGACAGGCTATGAACCAGAAATCGTTCACGACCAAAAATCGATAGAGTTAATGAAAAAGTCAATTTACCTTGCTTTCATGAAATACACAGAAATATTATGCCTCCCGGCATGTGCAAATACACTAGAGGTATTATCTCGAATAAACGAAATATCCATAAGAGGACTACACATCCCTGACAGAACAAAAAATAGCGGAGATCCCCTCTTCAACGAGGCATCTCTTTCGCCATTCCAAATCGCTCACTCCACTAGTGGTGGGCGGAAACCGATCGACCAAGAAGCAAGACAAGTCATGCGCAGTCCAGCGCAAAATGACCACAGCTCAAACTTAACTGCATTCGATACCAACGCGAGAAGACAAATGCTTACCGAGAAAAGTAACTATAAATTTCAAGCAGTTGTTGCCCTTGCGTTATAAAATAGATATTGTAATAAAATGATGTTGCGAGAATTTATCACGCAACATATCACCACCTCCTCCCGATAAAAAAAAATGTGGAACATATTTTTTTTTTTTAAATATCAAAGAGCATGCGATAAGCGGCTCAAAACGCACGAATTATGCGCTGATAATTAATTAAATTGCCTAACATGAGGCTAAATATAGAGTGTCTGGTGAGGATATACCTCAACAGAAAAATAAATATGTCTCAAAAAATATTCACATCGGGGAGGTGTCACCAACACACATCACGTTAGCATGTAAACACAATATACGTATGCAAGTTACCATAATCATCATTAAACAGCATACTCTAATATTGTCTTTAAAAATGGATGTACAAATCTGATAGGAAAATTTAAATAGTACATTATTTGACATGTAATGACATAAGTACATAGTAAAGTTAAACTACATGACGATCCAGGACATATGCTCTGGTATTCCGAGGGTAAGTACACAATCTAGAACTCGTCATGCTTGATACTAGTAAGGTAAGTCCTCAGCTCAACAATGACATTCTGAGAAAGTACAAGCAATATAATGCTAATTAAAAACTAATATGCTTCATAAGGTACAATACATTATTAATAATTGTGGCTGTTTAGTAAACTAACGGCCCTTATATTAACTACTCAGTCCTCCTCTATCATCTTAAAAACGAACAGAAGAAGATGACAACAAAGCACGATAGTGTGTACATATAAGTGAGTACAGATGTGCTAATCTATTGTAGTAATATAGGTGTGTTATGACTCTGTAATATATAGGAATATAGGACAGAAGTATTAGTTAGAGTCATGTGGGCATCTAGACAAAATGTCAGCCATCACATTATCCGCACCACGGATAACTCGTACCGTGAAGTGAAAAGGTTGAAGAGCTATAGCATATCGAGTGGATCTCGAACTCTTCAAATTCTTAGTCTGAATAGCTGTAAGAGCTTTCTGATCAGTCTCTAGAATGAAATGTGCGCCCAGGAGGAATCTTTGTAGTTTTAGAATTGACCAAACCATCGCTAACAACTCACGGTCTAAAACCGAGTAGTTCCTCTCTGCCGCATTTAGTTTTCTAGAAATGTACATAACAGGATGCAGAGTATTTGCATATTCTTGCATCAGTGCTGCTCCAATCCCAGTGGATGAAGCATCACTCCGAAGAACAAAAGTCCTATCAAGAGTAGGTAATCTTAAGATGGGAGGAGAAGAAAATATATTCTTGATTTGGTCTAGTGAAGATTGGCATTCTCCAGACCAACGGACCAGATTAGGCGAACCTTTCTTCAACAATGTTGAGAGAGGTGCCATGATCGAAGATAAATTTGGAATAAATCTCCCATAAAATTGAATTAAACCTAAGAGACTCCTAACTTGTTTCTTCGTTTTAGGAACAGAGATGTTCAGTATTTTGGAAGTATTGTGCTCTTCTGTCTTCAAGAGACCATGACCAACACGATGACCCAGGAAAGAGATTTCACCAAAACCAACAAAAGCTTTAGAAGGTTTTGCTGTCAAATTATTCTCACGTAGAGTGGACAGTAAGTCATATAACCCTAAATAGTGATCTTCCCAGGTATCACTGAAGAGACAGATGTCATCTAAGTATGCGATGCCATCCGAACGATGTGACAGAATTCGACGCATCATGCGAACGAAAGTTGCAGGGGCGTTCATGAGACCAAAAGGCATAACATTCCATTGAAATAGACCCCTAGGTGTAGAAAAAGCAGCAAGAGGTTTGGCATGCTCTGCTAAAGGCACTTGCCAATAACCTTTAGACAAGTCAAGTTTAGTGAAGAATCTAGAATTAGAAAGTCTAATCAGTAGATCTTCTAACAAAGGCATCGGTTCAGCATCGAACTTTGTGACCTGATTCAATTTGCGATAATCAACACAAATTCGTATGTTCTTATCCTTCTTCCGGACAATAACCATGGAAGAAGAATATGGTGAAGTCGATGGTTCAATTATATTTAATTGAATCATTTCATCCAATTCCTTTTCCACCTGCGACTGAAAGTGTATAGGAATAGGATACGGCCTAACCCTAATTGGATTATTGTCGGTAAGAATTATGTCATGTTCTATGACATCTGTGTGTCCAGGAATGTCAGTGAGAACATCCTGAAATGTTTGTAACATCGACGAGACTTGTCGATGTTCGTCACCAGAAAGATTAGGAGAAACAGAAACGTTTTTCCAAGATTCCGTGGAATGTAATGGGACCACTGGAAGGGGAAGGTTGACATCAGAGAAGGTAGCTTCCTCATCCTGTATGACAGACAGGGATGAATAATGACCGTGAGGTGCAGGAGCATCATCTGTTGCCTGGAAAATAGGCAGCAAATAGTCCGGACGTTCGTGAAATTCCGAAAGCATGTTTATGTGGAAAGTTTTATGCTTTCCATCAATATCGACCACATAGTCAACATCGGAAATCCGAGAGACTATTGCATACGGACCTTTCCATGCAATAAGAAGTCTATTTTCCCTACTGGGGAGTAGGACGAATGCTTTGTCACCTGGACAAAGTTGTCGTAGACATCTATTCTTGTTAGCAAACTGCCTTGCCTTCTCTTTAGCAATTTCTGATGAAGCAGTTGCTAGCTTACATGCCTCAATGATCTTTTGTCTAAGAGCAATGACATACTCATATGAGGATTTGAGTTTTCATCGCTAATATCATCGGCAGTGATGAGATCGTGTAATAAAGACATAGGGCCGCGTGGACGCGCGCCAAAGACCAGTTCGATGGGCGAAAATCCTGTGTGTTCATTAGGGACTTCTCTATAGGCAAAGAGAGCCGCGGGTAAAACCCTGTCCCAATCTTGAGGATGATCTTCAGTTATCTTACAAGCAAAGTCTTGAGCGTTCTATTCAGACGCTCAACTAACCCATTAGACATAGGATGGTAGATACTACTGAGAGATCGTTCAATATGTAAGGTAGACATTACCTGTGACATAGTGTCAGATATGAGTTGAGTGCCATGGTCTGACAATATTTCTCTGGGGAACCCCAAGCGAGAAGATATCAACCAAAGAGCATCTGCGATATCTGTAGTAGATATGCTCTTAAGAGGAATAGCCTCTGGCCAACGTGTGCACATATCGACACATGTAAGGATAAACTGATGTCCTCTGGCCGACTTGACCTTAAAAGGGCCAATAATATCTATGGCCATTTTCTGGAACGGCCGAATAGGAATGTCAGCAGCCTGGATAGGCGCAGCATGTCGTGGTCCTCTAGATTTGACCTCCTGACATACCTTGCATGATCGGCAGTAAATACGAATGTCCTTATTGACAAAAGGCCAAAAGAAAGCCGCAAGGACTCTCGACTTCGTACGGGCAAAACCATATGTCCAGCACATTGCGAGTCATGAGCATGTTGCAATATTTGCACTCTCATGCTCTTGGGAACAAGAATTTGCGAATGTGCCGACGTAGTCGAATCTTGTACCATACGTACAAGTACGCCGTTTCTCATTGCAATCCAAGATTTTCTATTTGTATCCTGATTCGGATCACCTTTCTTCGCAAGAACGAAGAATTTTTTTAAAGAAGGATCTTCTTCTTGCAATTTTATGAAAGAGTCACGAGTGATTACTAAGTGACTATCTTGGCTATCAATTCATTATCACTATTCAGTGAAGTTTCGGGTGTTTGTAGAGCTTGTGCTCTTGTAACTACTGCATTTGTAGCTTGCATGTTATTATCTTCCAGAGCAGCAATCTGCTGTGGGGTACACTCCCTAACTCCGTGAATACGACCAATAATAAGGTCCGCAATAGGATTAGGTAAGAGACAAGCATGCACATCTCCAGTAAAGAAAGGAGTGGCAATGCGAATTACAGCAGTAGGATATTTTTCTAGAGAGCCGCCAAATGTGACACATTTAATAACCCTTCCTGTAGCACAAGATGGATCTACAAGCGATTGTCTAACACCAATAGTGGTGCATCCGGAATCGCAAAGTAGTGAGACCGGAGTATCATTAACAAGACCCTTATGTAGAATTAAAGAACCCCTCCCGTCATGCGCAACAGCAGCAGGAAGAGCGGGAAGTGGGTGACCACAACTCAAAGTAGTTATGGTACCCGGTTCGAATAAAGTATTGCATTGGGGGCATTTGTTTGCTCTCTCAAAGTCAAAAGCAGAACCAGTGACAGCGTCAAAGTTTTTATTATCAACAACATGATTACAGGCTCCCTCAGTTTCCTGTTGTACAGCATTAGCCTGCTGATATCTCTTTTTTTTGTGTTGAGATCTACCCCGACTATTATTACCTCTGAAGTTATCAGAGTTATTATTATCTCTGCAGTTATTATTGTCTCTATTGTAATTGTTATCCTGGTTCGAATTCCAGTTTCCACGATTACTATCATGTTCACATTGATGCGAACATCTATTTGTTTGGTTCTGAGGTCTTCGGCAGGAATAACCTCTATTACCATATCCTCTTTTGAAATGCTTATAATTATTAGGGTGATAGTAACGACCACTATCAGGTTGTCTCCAATTCTTCGAAGAAGAATCACCATGAAATTGGTTTCCATGATTTTGACAGAAATTACCGCTGCTCTTTCTATCAAAATTTTGTTGGAATCTACGAGCAAAGTTTTGACCATACGGAGCTGCCGAAGCAACTGGTAAACCTTCTTTCACCTTAGAGTTACCCATGGTTATGTGTGGGTGTGCAGTTACGTATTGGCAACAGAAATCTTCCATTTCTTTTATTGTTTTAGGTTTACGTTCATGAAGGAAAGCAAGGAAAGACTCATTGACAGACGACATGACTTTGTCTCTAAGTATTAAGTCCATAAGTCCTTCATAAGTTTTTTTCCGTCTTAGATAGTTCAACCCATCGTGAGAAAGTAATGCGTATTCTTGCAATAAACTCGGAGAATTCAACTCCATTTTCAGGTAACATGTTTTTAAATTGTAGACGATAGCCGTCTTCGTTAAGCTGATATTTCTTTAACAGAGCGGCCCTGACAACCTCATAATTGTTCTTGTCAGGTTCATCCACCATATTTAATATACTTAGAGCTTTACCTGTCAGTATCCCTGATAACTGATAAACATATTTGCTTTGTCTATGTTATGAGCTGTACATGCTTGTTCAAATCTGTCCAGATAGAACATTATGTCATCACTGGAAGGACTAAATGTTGGTAACTTAATCTTAAAAGTATCATTATTAGCCTTACCAGAAGATGAACCCTTGTTTGAATCATTACCATTACTCATGTTCATCAATTTCAATTTTTCCAACTCTAAAGCTAAGACCTTTTCTTCATGTTCCATTTTTGCTTTCTCTTTCCTCTCATCAGATTCTCTCTGTAATCTTCTCTCCTCAGCCTGAGCCTCTATTTGAAGTCTTTCAGCTTCTTTTTCAAGTCTTTTATTTTCAGCCTCTTTTTCAAGTCTTTTATTTTCAGCCTCTTTTTCAAGTCTTTTATTTTCAGCCTCTTTTTCAAGTCTTTTATTTTCAGCCTGTAGCTGGAGTTTTCTTTCCTCAGCTTCTGATTCCCTTTTTTTGTTTTTCCATTTCCATTTGGAATCTTTTTTCATCCACCTGCATCTGCAGTTTCTTTTGTTCAGCTTCCATTGCTTTATCATATCGAGCAGTTGCAAATTCTTCTAACTTATCACCAGTCTTGCCAAGCAATTTACCCTGCTCAATAAAGTGCTCAAATGTAGACATGTTGTCTAACATATGAGTCCAAAACCTGAAATAATTAACTAATTTATTTCAAACCTAAGTGTAACAAGTCTTAATTAAGCACTTGTATATTCACATCACCTTATATTATCCCAGTCTCTGTGGGAAACAAGTCTCCAATCAAAGAACTTGTATATGAAATATCACCAATCAATTCTTGATCATAAGTGCACTTCTCATTCAATAGTGCACAACACTATTCATCATTCATTTATCATCAGTGTAGTAGTAACAGTGCATTAGCATAGCCCATTAACTAATTACTATAACTGTAAACAATGACTATGTAAACACATGCAGAATGTAAACATTGAAAAATGTAAACAATGCAAACAATGTAAACAATAACAATGTAAACAATAACAAAGATCAGCAACAATACAAAAACGTTCGCAGAAATCAACTAAAAATAAAGCAGAAATTAATGACATATCACAAAAAATGTGACGATATCTGCGCTATAATTAAACAAAATACATGACACCACAGTGTATAAACAAAAATGTTGTATGAAACTAAATTATAGACAAGAGTAGGCTAACAAATACAAACAAATCAAAACAAAACTAAAGAATGTGAAATAATAACGAAAACAATATTAAAACATGTCATCACAGCTAACATAAATAGCAACAGAAGTCGCTTAGCAAATTCCAGTATCGGAAATTTGCAAACCCTACAGAAGACGCTCACAATAGACGACCTCTATGACGTGGCATAATCTAACGGAGACACCACCCAACCGAGAACCCGCTGAAATATAAACATATAAATATACAAATAACATATAGACATATAACATATAGAATGAGATGATACACAGAAGACTCAGCAGAAGTATAAGGGCACAGTTTACATACAAACAGGCCACTTAACTTATAGGCTTCCAATCGTAGAACAGCAGAAAAAACGGATGTCAATCAACGTCCTAAAGAGCGAAGCTCCAACGATGATGGCACATCTGAACTGCTTCCACTGCTAACACGATGGTACAAGAGCTTCTGAAATACTGTGTGTTGAGTTGTTTCGGCACTTGACCTTCTAATCCAAAAGTAAGTTGATGGAAATCGGTACTTGGCCTTCTTCAGAAAACAACCCGTTTCAACCGGCACTTGACCTTCACAAAAAACGACAGCACTGGAACCTTGACAGCAGCAACTTGCTTGACTTGCGTAAAAGATAACAGCAGTCCGAGTTATCCGGCAACATGTAACAACGCCGGGTACTGTCATATTCTTGTTTCCGTCAAAAAGTTGAAATTTTGACTTTTACCGGGCAACGCCGAGTACTTTGAAAATGGTGAAGATGTTGACTGTATTGAAGAATGTTAATTTCTTGATGGATGCTGATAAATTCTTGTTGAAAATGAAGTGGGTAAGGGACCCCGTGTTTGCTGGTACCAGATCAACCCAGCTTATGGCCACCAAATGATGCGTGATGCCATATGATGATGGATGGTATCCGCATGTCTGGTTTTGTGTAGTGTGCAGATGTGTTCAGTCAAACAATGTTCATACAAAAATAACAGGGCAATCCACATAGGACGTCAGTAAACTCACGACGTATAAAGTCAATGATTCTTGAAACAGCCGTTGACGTTTTTCTTCATTATTTATTGTGGACGCCACAGTGACAAAATGGTTACGCGAATATGTAGACACATCAAACAGTCATTATCACAGCAACATTCAATACAGCAATAGACGGTAGACAGCATTACAATGATGAGTCAGATGCATGTTATATTTCATAGTGCTGTAAATGTAGTCAGGTGGAAAACTCCATCCTTTTCTATAACAGCCAGGAGATAACCAGATGTATGAGATCAGTTCACTCTCCTTAATCTGACTTCAGCAAGACAGACACGTCTGCCGAAGTATAAATAATGTCCTCAAAAATATCCTCTAGATAACAAAGGTTTTTCAAACCTAGTTCAGGTAATCAAGTAGCAAGTAATAGTCCTTGGGACCTGCATCAACCGATGCAGCACAATACAGCGACATGTGAGCTAGGAAAACATCTCGTGACGACGACTTTCGAAGACAGGCTATGAACCAGAAATCGTTCACGACCAAAAATCGATAGAGTTAATGAAAAAGTCAATTTACCTTGCTTTCATGAAATACACAGAAATATTATGCCTCCCGGCATGTGCAAATACACTAGAGGTATTATCTCGAATAAACGAAATATCCATAAGAGGACTACACATCCCTGACAGAACAAAAAATAGCGGAGATCCCCTCTTCAACGAGGCATCTCTTTCGCCATTCCAAATCGCTCACTCCACTAGTGGTGGGCGGAAACCGATCGACCAAGAAGCAAGACAAGTCATGCGCAGTCCAGCGCAAAATGACCACAGCTCAAACTTAACTGCCTTCGATACCAACGCGAGAAGACAAATGCTTACCGAGAAAAGTAACTATAAATTTCAAGCAGTTGTTGCCCTTGCGTTATAAAATAGATATTGTAATAAAATGATGTTGCGAGAATTTATCACGCAACACAAGGCAATTGGAGCCCTTCAATGCTCGCTGATTACTGTTGGACTGTGACAAGAGACACCTCATCAATTGACTACAAGAAGCAAGCAAAGAGAGCTCGAACAGCGACTGAATAATGACGGAATGGGTTAAAATGTGCCTTTTTAAAACATGATATGTGAACTTTAAATAATGTTTTTATTTTTTGTATCATTTTATGTTGAAATATCAATAAATTTAGTATGTAACCACAATTTTTATAATGCTAAAGTAGAAAGACTAGCTGTTCACCCCAGAGAATTAAACAAGCATACATTATTTGTATTACTGTAATGTAAATTCATCATTTAAAAAAAAAAACCAGAGTCAATTGGTGAATTTCATTATGATATTTGAAATCAGCATGTCAAAATCAATAAGAAATGGTATATTTAATTTCTGGTACAAATAACTTTTGAAAATTTGTTGACTAGTGTTACCTGCCTTCTGCACATATGTCCGTCGGTTGGTTTGTCTAGCTGCCTTTCCGTCTACGTATGGATACATGTTTGTGTTCCTGTTTATCAGTAAGCATGTCCGTTTATCTATATGTGTATGTGTGCGCGTTTTCAAACATCTATCTCTCTATCATCCCTTCTCTGTCGACTATCTATTTATCACATTTTTGTGCGCTTTCAAACATCTATCTCTCTATCATTCCTTCTTTGTCCGACTCACTATTTATCATATTTGTGTACGCTTTCAAACGTCTATCTCTCTAACATTCCTTCTCTGTCGACCATCTATTTATCATATTTGTCTCTCTATCTCTATAAGGTGATTGTAAAGTCACTTCCTAATTTTAAATTGTTATTTCCTCACTCCTTTCCAACTAATGTATATGAAATGATCCTGTTACACGCCCAATGAGGCATATTCAGAATATGGTGTTAGGGCTAAATTTTCTTGGCCATCGTCACACTAGCGGTGATGTGGTCTGCCTTTACCTTCTGAGTTACTCAATTCATGAGGCTGGATCGACCCCAGAGCAGTTTGGGGTCTAAAAAAATCCTACCTCAACTGTGGATAGAACCATGGATCACCGAGCTAGGAAGCCAGTGCAATTTATAAGAAACGAACTTCAAAATAAAGACAATTAACTGCCATTATATTACATAAACTGCTATTGACACATGATCATGACAGCTCAGCGTGAGATCCGGTTGTTTAACACAAGATTTCACAGCGGGCAACAATTTTTGTTGTCTCTTGTGATGTCAGTTTTTTTTTAAATTTTCATTTGATTTTGTTTTACTATCTTTCTGGGAATAGAAAAAACAAAAAATCATAAAACTTATTTGTTACATTTGAGTTATTGGTCGTTGATTTGATATTCTTGATATAAATCCAATAGAGCAGTGTTTCTCAACCTTTTTGTGTTCACGGCACACTTTACAATTTTCTAAAAATTTGCGGCACTTCTGAATAAAAAAATTACACTGATATATACTAAATTAAAAACACTAATTTGTGGGTACTTTAGAATAAAGAAAACTCTCAGTTTGATTTTCTTTTAATCGTTTAAAATAATTAGAAGGTATATTTTACACACACACACACACACACAGAAATCTATTAAGGTCCAAGTGGAAGCATTATGCTTTGTACATGGCTTTTGAACGTTGTTTGTATGCCTCTTGAGTTTTTGTAATATCATGAAATTTTGAAGTATATCTATTTTTGTTCAAAGCAGTTAATAGCTCCAATTATTATTGAATGAATTCAAGCTGTAAGATAGTTTTATATTAGATGACCGCTAAAAATATATTTCATGTAGTAAATTTTAAAAAATGTGGGGCACACTTTGATAGGTGCAGCGGCACACATCTTGAGAAACACTGCAATAGAGATACACGTGAGGAAATAACAATTTTGAAATGGACAGTAACTTTTACACTTTCTGTGTACACGTGTACACCAGTTTACAAACAAATATCAGATTCAAGTACAAAGACTCCGTATCTTAGTTTCTAGAGGCAGCCGTTACAAAAGTTACCCTCAGGTCAGAAAGAAAACAATCAGACTGTTACGCCTGTGGTGAAGTGGGATGTTATAAATATTTATAGGGGACTTAGTGTACTGACTGAGATCAGCTGTGAAGGTATCTATATCTATTAAGAGTAGTGTATTATAGATAACCTTACTTGCTACCACATATCTATATATCTCAGTCAGAATTATTCTGGAATAGTGTGATGACTACGTTATGTGTCTAGGGTATGTGTATGATGAAGTGTAAGTCACAACAACAGACAGATAAACAATTTAATTTAATCCACTACTCTTGACAACACTGTGACACTCACATACATATAACACTCTATGAGAATATCTTAAGGAGTCACTGATAACTTTTCAAATAACAATATGTATTCATTGTTATCATAAAGGTATATGTGTCCTGATTCAAATACAAAGGAACAGGAATCACAATCAATTTTAATTACAAGTATATGTACAGACTTTATCAATATGAATATTGTAGTGACATATATTATTAAAAATATCCTATGTGTGTCAGTTGTGTAGTAGTAATATGAGGTAATACTGGTTTTGTTTTGTTCAAGCTCTGTTGGTATTTGTCATCATGACTTCAATAGTTTGTCTTTTGGGACTAGTATTGGAGATGTTCTCAGTTCCTGATATTAAGACAATTAAATTCCCCTCTGAATGTTATTTTTACAAAGTCATTTCAAGATGAGGGGACATAATGTTGAGCTCAGCTGGCCAAATCAGCTTATCTTGCGTGATGGCGGCAGGAAGGGACTCCTCTGCTCGAATTCTCCCCTGGGCTCTGGAGACACCTCACTGATAGCTAAAAAGACCAAGGAGTATGCTGTCCGACTCTGGATTCAGCAAAGCTCTGACCAGGTGCTGCTCAATACCATCAAGACCACGGTCCCTGAAATCAAGAAGGATGTACCTTCTACTTCATAACTAACTTATACTCTCTTTTTACACTGATCACAATACATCACAAACATTGAGTTCAGAGCGTTAGGCCAACTGTCAGCTTCATCTGAAATACTTTATACCAGTATTTACCTCCTTAATGGTTACCACGCCTCTGCCATTCCAGCATTATTTCTTTCTAGTCAATCATCCAGGTGTCAGTGTACTATTTGGCCATTCCATGCCGTTTTACTTTCCTCCGACACCCTCTGTTCAGGCTGGAGCATTATAGGCTTTATCTCCTGTTTGCCACTGAACTACACATATATATACAGGCATAAATTAACAATTCACATTCAATTTTCATTAAAAGATACTGAATGGTTCAAGCTTACCACAATTCATAGAATAAACACAGATACGTTGATTAGCAATGAATTCTGGCACATTTACTGGCACAAATTCCCATCTGCTTATGTTCCAGGCTTTTATTTAGCAAAAATATGAGCTGGCTTCAACGCACTGATGCTTTATCAAGCTTATTTAAACAAGTGGTTTCGAACTAACGCTCCTAAGTGATTATATCAGCGAGTCTGGCCAATCGAGCCACGTTTCGACAAGTGTTTGAAAAAATGTTACCTTCCTACGTCTCCCTAACAACCAAGATAGTATTTATAGCCCGACCAATCGTGGTTAGTCTTTCATTTGTTGCGCTCCAATCAATTTGGAGTTTACATGGTAGGCTATTTCTGTAACGTAAGGTTTTTTTTTCAAACACGTTATAAAAAAAATTTTATGAGCAGAAATGATTTTATGTTGTCAGGCATCCCCACTATTTTATTTTGGTTATAATTTATTAATTCCTGGACTATTTGCGTAACGTTTTACATATTCTTTGTCAGCAAGCCCTAAGGAACCCAAATATCCAAATTTAAAAGAGCTACGTGGCTGCGTTCAAAATATGCAATTCCTTCTACCTCCTGTTTCGAAGATGTGCTGTCTGGGTACTGTAATGTTTTCAAACGTAAACCCATCTATTGTTATCTTTCCTAATAAGCGTTTTTTGTGATTTTTAAAACCTAACTCTGGGAAGGGTAGTGTATTTTATCACTGTTCGTCCGAAAAAGTTAGTGCATGTAGCCTAACACGCGTGATAGTAGTAATTGTGTATCGCGTTACGCTTGTTGGGGGTGGCATTAATAGCGAGACGCGTGTTTAATTTTGCATGCGTTCCTGATTTTATTCGCCCCTCTCTCTTTTTATTTGAGTCCATCTGTTCGTTCGTTTTGGTAACGCAGTATAATTAATGTTAGGATTAATTTAGGTCATTACGCAGGGTGCCTCTCAATGTTTTTCCAAGAAATACAGCACACGTTTCATTGAAGAAAGTGGGTAATAATACAGTAAGCTTTTACTATCAACGTGAAAGCGTTACAATTTGCAGACGAAGCAGAAAACAAGGGGGATTTCGAGTACCTTCTTTGTGGCAGCACTGTTATTTTACCATTGCTCTTTTCTTTATTAATTTTATTTGTTAGGCTTCATATTTACCTAATAATTTATATATGTGGATTAGAATATTCCACGACACCTCCCCTCTTAAAACAGACATTATATGTCAGTCCTTTATTCTATATACACATAGAGAAATTTATTATTATTTCTGGGGTTTACGGTGATTCTCATCACACGGATGGCGGCTTAAAAAATCCGCTCCCAAATTGGTTTTTCCAGATATATACTCAATGCTAAAATTATATGGAGCCAAAAGTAAAGACCATCGGAGTAACCTGGAGTTCTCATGCCTAGCCTGTGCTAGAAACGATAAAGGTTTGTGGTCTGTTTGCAACTTAAATGCCTTCCCATATAGATAAATATTGAATTTCTTTATCGCCCCATATTACTGCAAGACATTCTTTTTCGCTAGTTGAGTAGTTGATTTCAGCTTTATTCAACTTTCTGCTAGCATATGCCACTGGGCTTAATTCCCCATCCAATGCATCTGATTTCTGTAGTAGAGTTGCACCTAACCCAATATTACTTGCATCCGTCCTTACTATGAATTCTTGACTTAAGTCAGGTAATTTCAAAATGGGTTTACTTGTGAGCTTTTCCTTCAATTCTTGGTAAGTCATTTCACATTGTGGTGTCCATGTAATGCGATCTGGATGTCCTTTACGTGTCAATTCAGTTAACGGTGCACATATGGAATTAAAGTTTTTGATATACTTCTGGTAGAAACCACATAATGAGACAAAGGATCTCACGTCCTTCTTGGTTTGTGGTCTCGGGGCTTTCTGTAGTTTCTCTAAATTCTTTGGGTCAGGGGTCATGTTTCCCTGATAAACTGTGTGTCCCAAAAATTCCAATTCTTTACATCCAACGCAACATTTGGTTGGTCGGGCTGTTAAATTTGCCTCCCTAAGTCGATTAAACAGCATGTTCAGAGAGTCAATGTGTTCCTCAAATGTTTCTGTTGCTATAAGGATATCATCCATAAAATTTGTTATACAGGGATTATTCAGAGGATCCAATAATTTTTCTCATCATTCTAGAGAAGACACTAGGCGCATTCTTCAATCCAAATGGCAATCTATTAAACTCATAGTGTCCTTCTGAGGTACTAAAAGCTAGGTATGGTCTAACCTCAGGCTTTACTGGAATCTGATAGTATCCTTTACTCAGATCCACTTTTGAGAAATATTTAGCTTTATTTAGCCTGGCAAACAGCTGATTTGTATCCGGCAATGGATCCACCTGTCCTTCTGTAATAGCATTCAGTCTCCTGTAATCTATACAGAGTCTATGTTCTCCAGAGGGCTTCCTTAAGAGTACAACACCGGAACTATACGAAGACTCACTGTGCGAAATAATTCCTTCCTTCAATAGATAGTCTATCTCTTCCTTCAAAGCTTTTTCCTTAGCAAACGGAATCGAATATGGTTTTCATACAGACAGGTGTGGAGTCTATTAGTTTCATATCATATTCCAATAGGTTTGTATGCCCTGGTCGGTCTGTTAACACCTCTGCATGATTATTTAGAACCTGTTGCACTCTCTCTTTCTGAGTTTTCGTTAAATGTGTACTGATTTTCACCTGTGCTGCTGTCCCACAGGGGTGTAATGGATATTCAAATGATGAAAGTGGTTCCTTTTTCATCTCCATGGCGATGGACAAGGTCAACAAGTGTGTCTCTTCCTGATGTTCTCTTTCCAAATATTTCTTCAGGAGATTCACATGATAGATTTTTTCTTTCCCCTTCTTATCTATCTTATAATTTGTTCTAGACACCTTCTCTAAAACTGTATATGGACCCTGCCATCCAATTTGTAACTTATTCTGACTCCCGGGCAAAAGAAGCAGTACCTTCTCTCCCACAGCCAAATCTCTGTCTTTCGCCTTCCTGTTATAATAGGCAGCATGTTTCTTCCTGGCTTGTTTCAAATTTTCATTGGCAAGTTTCCAGCCAGTTTTTAACCGAGTGGTCAGCTCATTCACATATTGGTATGAAGATGTAATGTTTTCCTCTGCCTTTTCATCAGTCCACGTTCTTAACATAGCTACATATGGACCTTTAATTGTGTGGACCTATTTGTCCATGCACCGGTATGGTCTCTTCCACTCGAAGCTTTATAGTGATGATTTTTCCTCCAGAATTATCATTCACAAAACGACCGCTACCAATTTTTCTTTTGGGGCTGTCTCCCCTCTTAAAATTCTTGATGAGAGATTTCCTCTCTACATCCTCTTCCTCCAGTTTGTTTAAGTCCGATTGAGGGATTGTCGGCTTATCCTGGGGTAAGACATCCTTTTGCACTCTCCGCATAGTGGCCATTGTAAAACAGTTAAGTGAAGCTTGTCCGTGAAAAGGGGCTTCCCATTCCATTTGGTCCACTTTATCAAATTTATATCTCTTTTTATTATCAGGCCTAATTTTGCCCCGTGGCGTGTCCAGGTCCTGATCCATGTTCCCACTTGTGGGTGTTCCCTCATGTGCTATGCTACACCTTTCTACAAAATTCTCAATGTCCCATCTTGCTTTGGGCCAATAATAATTGTGAGCCACCTTTTGAATGATGGTACCTATCTTCTCATGGTCCCCATCTGGTTTCACATGTAGGCTCCTTATTAAGTCTGCCCCATATCTTTTTGGAAGTACCAGCTGTCCTTGACCTTTGGATCTAGCTCCAGTCTTCCGATACATCAACTTGTTTTTCATGTAAAAATCTCCCTTACCTGGAGTTGTATGACAAGTTGACAATTTTCTGAAACAAGGCTTGAGTGTTTTATCCCCAGCCTGTGCCTTCCTCATCTCTTCTGGAGTGGTATCTAACATAATATCCTCCTCCTGTCTTGAGGTCGACCTGACCTGAAGGGTTGCCATATACACAGGTTTCCTTCTGCAACGGTCAGTGTCATGATTGTCCATCTGACAATTTTTACACCACCTTTTTCCTTGGTTGAAAGATTTTCTTTCATCATATTTCCTTTCATCGAATTGTGGGAATTTATTTTTATTTTCATACCGTGGCCTATCAAATTGGTGCTTACCTTTATTTTGATCCCTCGGATCAAATTTATTAAAGTTCTGTGGTGCCCTAAAGTTATCCACTTGTTTCTTTTTATTACCTGTTACCTCTGCTTGAGCTGCTTGATACCTTTCAGCAACATTTAGCAACTCATCCAGCCTCTCTGCACCTTGTTCCATGAGAAACTTTCTCAGGTCTGGAGCCATGGACTCTCTTAATTGCTCTATAAGGACCATTTCCTTAAGATCTTGGGTTTTCCCAGAGAAGTCCATTTCTCCAAGTATGTCTCTATTCGTGCAGAGAACTGGTGATAGGTTTCACCTGACAGTAGTTTAGCATTCCTAAATTTTTTCCTATAAAATTCAGCATTCTTTTCATATCTTAACAAAAGAGCCTGCTTTAGCATGTCATAATTTTCCTGATCACCTCTGCTCATTTTTTGCAAAAACTTCATAAGCTGCCCCACGAAGTCCCTGAGATAACTTTAAGCTCCACCTTTCTCTCTCTAACCCATACGTGGTAGCTAATAGTTCATACCTATTTAGGTAGCTCTCTATATCATCGTCTTTCTCAACAAAATTATCTAAATGAAAATTCATAGCTGAGGTTGAGGCTCCTTGGCTAGCAGTGGCATCAGAGGCAAAGGGACTGGCACCATTTTCAGGAGCATGGCCCTGAAGCTCAAACTCCCTTAGTCGTAACTCATGTTCCCTTTGTAATCTTTTCTCCTCCTTTTCTGCTTCCCTCTCTGCAGCTAATCTCTTCTCTTCTGCAGCTAATTTCTTCTCTTCCCTTTCTGCAGCCTGTCTTCTTTCCTCGGCTTCCCTTTCTGCAGCTAATCTTTTGTCTTCTCTTTCTGCTTCCAATTTCTTAGCCTCTTTGTCAGCCTCAATCTGCAACCTCTTAGTCTCAGCCTCAGCTTGCAACCTCTTAGTCTCAGCCTCTAACTTTCTTTCGGCCTCTTTTTCTAATCTTCTTTCTTCGCGTTTAATAAATTTGTCACATTCCGTAGTGACATAGGCAACCATAACTTGCCCATCTAATCCTAACTCTTTTGCAGTCTGTACAGCAGCAGATCGAAACTTGGCCAGGTCCGCCATTGTCTATCAGGTAAATTTCTACAATGTCTACCCAACAATTTAATCTCTAAATATATCTAATGGACAACACAGGCACCGTGAGCTCAACCTTATTTAATTCCACCCAAGGATACCTTTTAATTCTTATATTCCCTGAAGTGAATTACCCCCAATATTTTTAATAGGGAAAGATTCAAAATCCCAAGAGCGAGACCCCAATATATGTGGTGAAGTGGGATGTTATAAATATTTATAGGGGACTTAGTGTACTGACTGAGATCAGCTGTGAAGGTATCTATATCTATTAAGAGTAGTGTATTATAGATAACCTTACTTGCTACCACATATCTATATATCTCAGTCAGAATTATTCTGGAATAGTGTGATGACTACGTTATGTGTCTAGGGTATGTGTATGATGAAGTGTAAGTCACAACAACAGACAGATAAACAATTTAATTTAATCCACTACTCTTGACAACACTGTGACACTCACATACATATAACACTCTATGAGAATATCTTAAGGAGTCACTGATAACTTTTCAAATAACAATATGTATTCATTGTTATCATAAAGGTATATGTGTCCTGATTCAAATACAAAGGAACCAGGAATCACAATCAATTTTAATTACAAGTATATGTACAGACTTTATCAATATGAATATTGTAGTGACATATATTATTAAAAATATCCTATGTGTGTCAGTTGTGTAGTGGTAATATGAGGTAATACTGGTTTTGTTTTGTTCAAGCTCTGTTGGTATTTGTCATCATGACTTCAATAGTTTGTCTTTTGGGACTAGTATTGGAGATGTTCTCAGTTCCTGATATTAAGACAATTAAATTCCCCTCTGAATGTTATTTTTACAAAGTCATTTCAAGATGAGGGGACATAATGTTGAGCTCAGCTGGCCAAATCAGCTTATCTTGCGTGATGGCGGCAGGAAAGGACTCCTCTGCTCGAATTCTCCCCTGGGCTCTGGAGACACCTCACTGATAGCTAAAGACCAAGGAGTATGCTGTCCGACTCTGGATTCAGCAAAGCTCTGACCAGGTGCTGCTCAATACCATCAAGACCACGGTCCCTGAAATCAAGAAGGATGTACCTTCTACTTCATAACTAACTTATACTATCTTTTTACACTGATCACAATACATCACAAACATTGAGTTCAGAGCGTTAGGCCAACTGTCAGCTTCATCTGAAATACTTTATACCAGTATTTACCTCCTTAATGGTTACCACGCCTCTGCCATTCCAGCATTATTTCTTTCTAGTCAATCATCCAGGTGTCAGTGTACTATTTGGCCATTCCATGCCGTTTTACTTTCCTCCGACACCCTCTGTTCAGGCTGGAGCATTATAGGCTTTATCTCCTGTTTGCCACTGAACTACACATATATATATACAGGCATAAATTAACAATTCACATTCAATTTTCATTAAAAGATACTGAATGGTTCAAGCTTACCACAATTCATAGAATAAACACAGATACGTTGATTAGCAATGAATTCTGGCACATTTACTGGCACAAATTCCCATCTGCTTATGTTCCAGGCTTTTATTTAGCAAAAATATGAGCTGGCTTCAACGCACTGATGCTTTATCAAGCTTATTTAAACAAGTGGTTTCGAACTAACGCTCCTAAGTGATTATATCAGCGAGTCTGGCCAATCGAGCCACGTTTCGACAAGTGTTTGAAAAAATGTTACCTTCCTACGTCTCCCTAACAACCAAGATAGTATTTATAGCCCGACCAATCGTGGTTAGTCTTTCATTTGTTGCGCTCCAATCAATTTGGAGTTTACATGGTAGGCTATTTCTGTAACGTAAGGTTTTTTTTTTTTTCAAACACGTTATAAAAAAATTTTATGAGCAGAAATGATTTTATGTTGTCAGGCATCCCCACTATTTTATTTTGGTTATAATTTATTAATTCCTGGACTATTTGCGTAACGTTTTACATATTCTTTGTCAGCAAGCCCTAAGGAACCCAAATATCCAAATTTAAAAGAGCTACGTGGCTGCGTTCAAAATATGCAATTCCTTCTACCTCCTGTTTCGAAGATGTGCTGTCTGGGTACTGTAATGTTTTCAAACGTAAACCCATCTATTGTTATCTTTCCTAATAAGCGTTTTTTGTGATTTTAAAACCTAACTCTGGGAAGGGTAGTGTATTTTATCACTGTTCGTCCGAAAAAGTTAGTGCATGTAGCCTAACACGCGTGATAGTAGTAATTGTGTATCGCGTTACGCTTGTTGGGGGTGGCATTAATAGCGAGACGCGTGTTTAATTTTGCATGCGTTCCTGATTTTATTCGCCCCTCTCTCTTTTTATTTGAGTCCATCTGTTCGTTCGTTTTGGTAACGCAGTATAATTAATGTTAGGATTAATTTAGGTCATTACGCAGGGTGCCTCTCAATGTTTTTCCAAGAAATACAGCACACGTTTCATTGAAGAAAGTGGGTAATAATACAGTAAGCTTTTACTATCAACGTGAAAGCGTTACAATTTGCAGACGAAGCAGAAAACAAGGGGGATTTCGAGTACCTTCTTTGTGGCAGCACTGTTATTTTACCATTGCTCTTTTCTTTATTAATTTTATTTGTTAGGCTTCATATTTACCTAATAATTTATATATGTGGATTAGAATATTCCACGACAACGCCTGATGAATCGAAAATAAAATATGTAATCTAACAGTCATTTCCCTGCCCCCCAAATTTATATCTCTCTGACTCCTATCGTGTTTTCCCTCTCTCTGACTCCTATCGTGTTTTCCCTCTCTCTGACTCCTATCGTGTTTTCCCTCATCTGACTAACAATTTGCGACTGCAGATTCAGTGATCTGATAAGCGGACATCAGAGCCCCACCAGCTAACCTTTGCTCTTTTCCTTCCATTTCCCCTTGTATTTTCGTTCATTGAATTATCACCTACTATCTTTTCGCTTCTCGTCAGTTTTGTAACAATATGTCAATAATTTTAGACATTTTGTGGAGGTGTAGTTGTGTATGATTGTTATTATTGTTGTCATAGTTAATCGGAATCGACGTCATTGTACTCCGGGCAAACCCATAGGTGGTCAGTCTCCCTCAGTAAATGTCGAAAGGTATGAATGCTAATTGTTCCTGTTGCGCTGGTTGTATGCATATACGCCGGATGCATCCTCTCATACGTTCATTCCTGCTAGTCTTATGTTAGATGCCAAATTCCAGCCAATCTTAGCCTTGATTTATTGATTGCAGTGGCATTCTCTAATGCGCGATCCTTAATTGACCTCAGTATCTCTCTCTTATCCATATACAATGCACCATCTATGGGTACTCTTGAAGCTAGTGTGTCAGCTCTTTCATTGACATGTACACCTGCATGACCAGAACAGTAGATTCACACCAGTTTCTGAAGATTCGAGGCTTCTATGGAGGTTTTCCCTTCATGCCGAAGCCATCACTTGGGACCTTCCGAAGCATGGACTGTGAGTCTGATACAATAACTGCCCTTGTTAATAGAGCCTCAGACAGCCACCTTAAGGCTGCAGTAGCGGCTTCTACCTCCATTCTCATGCTGCAGGTTGTTATCATGTAATCCCCACTATGTTCAGCGACGATCTTGCCCTATTACTCTAGCAGAGAAGCCTTCCTCTGATTTCTCACCACGGATTACAGATCCATCAGTGTACACATTGGCATCTTCATCCCTGGCATGATCATTTATCAGTTAATCAATTTCCAGCTCTGCCCTCCCATTGGCCCAAGTTCTGCACTCTCTACCAAGGCTGATGATGTCTTGCTTGTGGTTGGCCCAGTTCTCATCTGACTTACTCCATTCTTCCCACTTTGAATGTATCTTCATCTGAGGTCACATGCTTAACCGTTGCCCCTGCCTGTGCTATCCATGACTTTTCCCGCTTTATTATCGTTCCATTAATGTCAGTTATGTTTCCATGCAAAGGATGCCTGTTGTCTGCATGTGACGAAGTAAAAATTGCCTTCTTTTCTCTCTGTCAATCTTTTATCATACCAGTTCTCTTTCCTCTAGAAAATCCACCACTCGTCTAAAAATCAGATCTCCCATTTTTTTCTGAATGAAATTCCTTTCTCTTTGTTCTATGTTTTACTGGCAACAAGCCTTTCGACTCCTCGCCATGAACTTTTGACCGCGGTTTAGTAACATGGGTTTCCCCCTGGGAAATAATTACACTTTTAGCAAACTGGTAGGCAGTCGTAGTGTTATGTGACTTTTGACCTCAGCAACCAGCACGGAGTTCCTTTATCGCCTGGTATCAGAATACCAAGTACCGGCCAGTGTGTATGTGTGGTTGGGGATGGAACGAAATGTCAACATTAGTTCAGGTCCACCACCCCTAACGTAGGCAGATTAATCCCACCAAACAGAACAGGAAGTTTAGACGCGATTCTCGAAACGGCATTCTCTCGCTAGCCGGCAGACCGGCCTGGACAAGATGGTCCTGTCAAGACAATTGCAGAGGGGAACTGTCCAGTTTTAAACAGCAGTGGTTAGTTGAGCGCAGTAAGTGATCTAATATTGTTTATTTGAATACGTGAATAATAATCATACGTTTATCTACAGCATATTATTTCAGTATCTTTTGTTAGACAAAGTTCTAACTGTACTTTCGTCTTCACCGTGACAGCATGTAATGTCATTGATTTTGTACAGGAGACAACGGCATTATGTATAAGAAGGTTTTATCTATGAACTACCCTTGTCATGTTTTATACTGAATGATTTCTACTAATTCTACTGTATGATTTCAGCCATGATTATCCTTGTCATATTTTAATCCTGAACTGATTTATGAAAATATCCTTATTATGTTTTAATGTATTTATGTTCATGTATCCTGTGTTATGATGGTATTATCAAGGTATATGAATGCTTATAACATAAACATAGAACTATGTAACGATGGGCAACAGCACTGTAGCCATTTGTATGAATGAATAATTTAACTGACTGTGACCAATGGTTCTCAAACTCTTGGTGACCACAGCCCCAAACTTCACAGTTGGTGAAACTAACAGCCCATATGTTGAAAATCACTGTGGTAGACAAGCTGGAAGCCAGATACAGGTTGAGATCCATCTGTATCCTTATAACGTCAGTTATGCTATAGTATTTCATAGATAATAGATAGCACCTTGTTGTTGATGTTAACTATGAATGTTCCTTAGATTTCTGATGGACGATTAGCGTCCAGCAGGAATAGGAAATGACTTCTCTGGCAAGACTACTAATGGAGCTTCAATTATTTGTCAATCCAGTCCTACCAGGCTGTCCTACCAGGAGACCTAACCATATGCAGTGTTTTCGAGGGCAGACATACTCCATCCCAGTTGGTGATGAGCCCTGTGTTAAGACAGCGGAAGCAACCTGCCATCCTCTGAAACCCTAAAAAGAAGTTGCCATACTAAACCTGGGACAGATTGAACCCCCTGGCAACTAGACAACATAAATTCAGCAGCATCTGAGATGAGTAGTTTAAATTGCCAGCAAAACCACTGCAGAATAGTCCAATTGTCCTAGGATGAGAAATTCATTCTGACATTGTTCAGAACCGTTCATAGATTAGTGAACATAGCTTATAGTTGTACATTTGAATATATGTGAGAATCTATCTTCATTTTTGTAAACGTTACATAACAGAGTCTGTTGTTATTTTTCTTGTAATTTTTAATTGAGTTCCTAGTTTTTAGTAATTAAAATCTACTCCTTGGTGGCAGAGCCATAATTAATAAACACTATTGGGTCGGGATATTTTTAATGTGGCTGGGCACCAAATCTCTTATCCAACTATGTACTATACATAGTGCTTTGTAGGATTTCGGATAAAGAATTTATCGCCTAGAGAATATCCTGTTTAGTTTCACCAGAATTCTCTTTTAAGTAAGGTTTCTAGTGGACTAAGTCCCGAGGAGAGGCAGTTCAATTACGAACTCGTAAACTATCAATAAGACATTATTATCTTTATTCTTCCATTTCATCCAATCTGACCTTCTCTTCAAAAGAGACTCCACGACACTGCGGTTACTTGCATATAGGCTTTTGCCTGGGCCGTCGCATATCTGGATGGATGATTAAAAACATTGAAATAATCATGCCACCTTTAAGGAACTGTAAAAAGTATTATTATAAAATAATTGTATCCTGATACGCTAGAATCAACTTCAGTTACGCTATAGTGTATGTCCCTTTGACTAACAGGGTGAGTTCAGACTAGTTGAACCCCCAAAATTTAAATTTAAATTGGAAGACCTGACATTGCTGTGCATTTATGTTAGTGGATGAAGTTAACATAACAGAAAATACAGATAAACACAGACAGACAGATAGATACAGACAGTCAGAAAGGCAGACAGACAGAACAGAAAGGCAGACAGATAGAAATACTAACACAAAAGTTACAGGCAGTCAGAAGATCAGACAGATACACAGAAATGCTAGCACACAAACAGACAGACTGACAGACAGACGGACAGACAGACAAACGGATAGACGGTATGGTCAGTGAAGTATCATGTTCAGAAACCATCGGTATGGACAGTGAAGTGTCATGTTAAAAAACCATCCGTATGGACAGTGAAGTGTCATGTTCAGAAACCATCGGTATGGACAGTGAAGCGTCATGCTTTTTTAAAAACTATCGGTATGGACAGTGAAATATCATGTTTAGAAACTAGCGGTATAGTCAGTGAAGTGTCATGCTCAGAAACCATCGGTATGGACAGTGAAGTGTCTTTTTTTTTTAAACTATCGGTATGGTCAGTGAAGTATCATGTTCAGAAATCATCGGTATGGTCAGTGAAGTATCATGTTCAGAAACCACGGGTATGGTCAATGAAGTATCTTGTTCAGAAATCAGGAGTATTGTTAGTGAAGTATCTTGTTCAGAAACCAGAAGTATGGTGAGTGAAGTATGTTACAGGCTGTGATCAGCAATGCAGCAAATGGCTCATCAAGCGACACAAAAATAGCGACATTTTCTTGTCTCTTTTTTTCTAAAAAGTGTACCAGTAATATAACCTGAAATAATCTGTAACACAGGTAGGACACACAGTGAAGACACCTGCCGACAGCATTATAGGGCAGTCATTCTTTTGGACCTTTCAGGGTAAATAAAAGAGGTATTAAAATAACACACACGGAGAAGAGAACTGTAGAGAAAAACGACAATGATGAGGAAGACATGGAAAGCACTTGAAGGCCTATGTCACGTGACAGGAGAACTTGGCATGTGTTTCTTGAAGGATTATGTCACGTGACAGGAGAACTTGGCATGTGTTTCTTGAAGGCCTATGCTGCTTAAGGAGAAAAAGGCTATTCATTGGTTGAATATAACCTTACATAATTTGTAACGAATATTCACACAAATTTGGTCATGTCGCCAAACTCTGCTTTCGTTGACAGAGCCATGAAAGAATCCTGAAGTTGAACTTCTGTGGCGTTCAAAGAGATTGAGGCTCTTAGACGCAACAACTTAGTTCTTCTCTATACATGATGATCTCTCTATTCAGTTTAAATTCCCAGCTCATGTTGACTAGCGGTGAAGATCTTCAGGGTGATTAAAGAGTCATTTTCTAATTTTTTAAATTGCTACATCTTCACTCGAATCCACTGGAAAAGTCATTTTCTATTTTTAAATTGTTATATCTTTTCTTGAATCCACTTGAAAAGTCATTTTAATTTTTACATTGTTATACCCTCACTTGAATCCACTTGATATACATGGCATGAGTGATAAAACAATGAGCATGCCATTTGACAACAAGGTTTTTTTTGTATTGTTTTTTGTTTGTTTCCACAAACAAAATAAAGAACCAAGTAGTCAATAAACTGACGTGACAAGAGGTCGCAAAAATTGCTGCCAGCAGTAACAAGAGGACAGTTAGTTGTCTTTATTGTGATGTTTTTTCTTCTTCATATAAATTAGTTGGATAAGAGGGGTGAGGAAATAACAATCTAAAAGACAGGAAGGGTCTTTTCGATCACCCGTTTGTGGTCGTACAGTTACGATTTTATTATTTTTTTTTTGTTTGTTCTGATTCAGGTTAATTCAGTTCATTCATTTATTTCTACTTTTCATTCTTTACCGAGCATCAAACCACCGCTACAGCCCGGCCAAGAAGTATGCATCACAGCCCCCGTGCTCTTGTAGCAATAGTCTGTGTAGCAATCTGTTATACGTCATGCCGCTGCCAGACCGATGCGCATCCTTATAATAAACGCCTCTTGCGACATGCCTGTCAAAGCAGCAATCCTATTTTCTCTTTATCTCCTCTCTGAGATTCCTAAATAAGACGATGAATAAGCATTTGGAAGAAAGAATTGAGGCTCTTGAAATGTGGATATATAGAAGAATGGGGCGTATCTCATGGAAAGAGATGAAAACAAATAAGGAGGTCCTAGAAAATCTAGGTATGAAAAGAGAACTAATGAGAGAGGTCAAAGTTCGGCAGCTAAAATACTTTGGCCACATAAAAAGGCATAACACCTTGCAGAAGACCATAACAGAAGGGAGAGTTGAAGGTAAACGTGCAAGGGGAAGACAGCGCTATAAGTGGGAAGATAACATCAAGAGATCCATTACAGCCAACCTCCGTTGTGGAGATGGCAACTGATGATGATGATGAGATTCCCGGGAGATTCACACAGTCTGATACTTATTAAAGGTAGTCCCATGGCAGATTCTGCCATAGGGGAATGAAGTGTTAGAGACTTCACCATACTAGGTACAGCATCGAGAGGTGGGTGTGACAAGTTCCCTCCCTCGCTGCCCTTTCCTTCCCTAACTCAAATGATGAAACTGGTTACCATGTTAGTTAGTTTTCTTCTATTTTTTAAAGTTGTATATAGAGCCGCAATCACACATACAACAATTTTCGCTACATTCAGATAATGGGGCTCTTGTGTTAAACCAGTAAAAGTAATGAAAGAATGTAAAGAACATAATTACTGAACGCTTACAAATTGCTAGCATTTCCATTTTATGGCTCATTTTGATCACTCGTTTCGTGAATCATCTGTGAAGATTTCCTAATACATAAAGATAACAGAGAATTGCATATTCTTTCACCTCCATTCTCGTCTTTTCTACGCCCTGTCTCTCTTTTTTTCAAACCCAGAAACGTGTTTAGACATGAAACAAAAACTTCTTTTCTTATTTAAAAAAAAAACCAAAACAAATACCCAATAGTTGTGTCTCTGAAATTCTCCCAGTAAGACTGACAAAAATAAACACATAGTCCCACGAACATCACAACTAAACACACATCTCTACAAGAAACATGTTAATAGAGTTCTTTGCCAAAAAAACGAAGAACGTTCAGAGAACAAACACATACGTGACAACAAAACAGAGCATGGAATTGAATTCATCACTTTACCTTGGATTTCTAGTCCCAAAAAAAAAGTCTTTCGACAGTTAGTGAATTAGATCGCAATCTACGGAGTCCCCATCAGTTATTTAACCTAACAAAGAAAACATATAAAGACATGTACTGTTCTACATGAATGATAACTTATATAACCCTTAGAAATTAGAACTGGAGTGTGGCAAGTCTGAATCTTTTTGAGACTTTACCATTTCACGTCCTTCTGGTTATTGGTTAGATTATGAAGACATCAACATCAACCAACGGAAATAGAATTTAGTTGGCTCTGATGAAACATCTGGAGTTTATATTCTAGACGATCCAGATATTTCGGAATGATAGTCAGATGAAACGCGATGTAGATTCATAATATATTTTTACAGACACACCTAGAGGAACGAACAGTAGCATCAAAATAAGAACGCAGAAGTTAAAGATGGACTTTCATTGCATTGGGAAATATATGGATATAACAAGAAATCAAGCCCGTCATTACGATAAGAATTTTAAACTCACATATCACAGTACTCCTATTGTATGACATTACAACATCGAGAACAACAAACAGGACAATCAAGAAGTTAAAGACTTTCATAAATGGGTGCTTGTGCAAAATACACGTGTGTATTGTGTGGCAAAGTCATCAATGTGGAACTGACGGAAAGTACCAGACAAGAATTAATGTAACAAGAGGCTATTGGTCGTTAATGTTAGATTTGCCCGGGACTACCCAAGGATTCTCCACTATCACCAGTGCTGTTTAACATCTACAGAGCAAAAGTAGCAACCTTTCAACCAACAGGACTAGGACGAACATTAACTTTCGCAGATGACATACTCATGTACAGAACTGGCTCAGGCAGACAGGAAATGGTCCAATGCATTAAAGAGACACTACAGGCGGTTTCTAAATGGTGTGAGGATAGCGGATCAAAGGTCAATCCCAACAAAGCCTGTGTGATGTGGTGCTCTTTGAACAACTTCATAGACCTTCCAGACATTACTTTCAATGGGCAGACAGGCTGAAGTATCTGGGAGTAAATCAGTAACGTTTGATCGTGGGCTATCTTTCAAGTATCATGTCGAACTGATCATACAGAAGTGCAAGAGAGGACTGGCAGCCTTAAAAACAATGGCTGCTTCGCGCTTGGAACAGAGATTATTGTTTCTCCTGTATTATCAGCTCTTAATTTCAGTAATCGAGTACGGGCTAGGAATACTCACGCTGTCAGTGTCACAATGTGAACAACTGGAACGCATTCAAAATGATGGGGTGCGACCAGTTTTGGTATGTACGCGTGATACCCCCATTGTGACAATAAAATACATGCTCGGATTGCTGTCGATTAGATCCAGATATGCGATGGCCCAGGCAAAAGCATATATGCGGGTAACCACCGACAAAAGACATCCCCTACATGAGAATGTAGCTGGCATCAAAGGAGCAAGAATCAAGAGGGGGATGTCATGGATGGCACAGGCAGAGGCTACGATTGGTCGGGTGACCAGGGTTGAAAATTTATCCAAAGGGGAAGAGTGGATTAAGTCAAGGGAGATCTGGATAAACTGCCAGCAGGTCATCATTAGCCTTGGCAGAGAGTACAGGTCTTGGGGCAATGGAAAAGCAGAGCTGGATATTAATCAGCTGATAAGTGATGATGCTGGCGATGATGACGCCATTGCGTACACTGATGGGTCTGTAGTGCATGGTGAGAAATCAGGATGGGGCTTCTCTACGAGAATAAAGGGCAGGGTCATCGCTGAACAGAGCGAAGCCTACATCACAACAACCTCCAGCATGAGAATGGAGTTACTGCAGTTACTGCAGCACTGAGGTGGCTGTCTGAAACTCCATCAACCAGGGCAGTTATATTGTCAGACTCTCAAGCCATGCTTCGGAAAGTTCAGAACGGATGGCTGCGGCAGGGATGGAAAACATCAATAGAATCCGCAAGTCTTCAAGAACTGGTGTGGATCTGCTGTTCTGGTCATGCAGGGGTATGTGGCAATGAGAGAGCTGACAGACTGGCCTCGAGAGCACTCATAGTGGGAATACTGGACATGGATAAGGAAGAGATACTAAGGGTTATTAATGATCACCTGCTGGATAATGACATTGCAATGGATGAATCAACAAGGCTGAGGCTGTTGGAGTTTGGCATCAAACGTGGGACTAGCAGAAATGGACGAGAGAGAGGATGCATCCGTCGTATGTACAACACCAGCGTGCTACAGGTACAATTAGCATTCGTACTCTTCGACATTTGCTGAGGGAGACTGAGCACCTATATGTTTGCCCGGAGTGCAGTGTGGTCGATTCTGATTAACAATAACATTAACGTTGGATAGGACACACAGTGGGAACACCTGATGACAGCGCTAACTGGCAGTTATAGTTATGGGACCTAAATCACTTGCAGAGTGGTGATCAAAGAAATATATAACAAAATAACACATACAATAGTTTTGGGGTATAAATAAAAATCCATAATTGAAGGATCACTGTCATGACAACGCCCATGCCTTAAATGGAAAGGACACATGAACAGGTGGGCAGAATATAGTTTATCTTTGTGACAAATCAACAGGTGAGAAAATATAGCTTTCTTTTGTATGTACGAACAGGTGGGCAGAATATGTATAGTTTATCTTTGTGACACGTCAACGGATGGGCAGAATATAGTTTATCTTTGTGACACATCAATAGGTGGGGAAAATATAGCTTTCTTTTGTGATGTACCAACAGATGAGCAGAATATCGTTTATTTTTGTGACACATCAACAGGTGAGCAGAATATAGTTTATCTTTGTAACACACTGAAAGGTGGGGTGTAACATCTTTTATAATATATCTTTGTGACACATCAACAGGTGGGCAGAGTATAGTTTATCTTTGTGGCATTTCAACAGGTGAGCAGAATATAGTTTATCTTTGTGACATTTCAACAGGCGAGCAGAATACAGTTTATCTTTGTAACATTTTAACAGGTGGGCAGAATATAGTTTATAATTGTGACACATCAACAAGGGGCAGAATATAGTTTATCTTTGCGACACATCAACAGGTGGGCAGAAACAATTTTATCTTTGTGACACATCAACAGGTGGGCAGAATAACATTTATCTCTATGACACACCACTGAGTGGGGCGTGAAATATCAACAGAAAGGTAGAATTTAGTCTATCTTAATATTAGTTGCAAACAGTACTGGAGATTTCAGCAGCCATATTGTCTTGTACATCTGCTCTCATTGGTGTGTGTATGTAAGTGTGTGTACATAATATCTCATACATCTGCTCTCAGTGCTGTGTGTATGTAAAGTGTGTGCACATAATATCTTGTTCATCTGCTATCAGTGGTGTGTGTTTGTAAGTGTGTGTACGTAACATCTTGTACATCTGCTCTCACTGGTGTGTGTATGTGAGTGTATGTACATAATATCTTGTACATCTGCTCTCACTGGTGTTTGTATGTGAGTGTGTGTACATAAAATCGTGTACATCTGCTCGTACTGGTGTGTATATGTAAGTGTGTGTACATAATATCTTGTACATCTGATCTCACTGGTGTGTGTATGTAAGTGTGTGCACATAATATCTTGTACATCTGCTCTCAGTGGTGTGTGTATGTAAGTGTGTGCACATAATATCTTGTACATCTGCTCTCACTGGTGTGTACATGTGAGTGTGTATACACTTTTTTGTACACCTCCTCTAATAGTGTGTATGTGTGTGTACAAAATATCTTGTACCTCTGCTGTCACTGGTGTGTCCATAGGTGTGTGTGTGTGTGTGTGTGTGTGCGTGTCCACGTTGTCTTCTGCGGCTGCTCTCATTGGTTGGAAGGAAATAGAAATTCATGTTGTGGTTGTTGGAGTTAGGGTTCACACCATAGAAAACGTGGGCTGCCTAAAAAAGACGAGATTTATGTGTTTCACACAGCCAAAGTTCCTTCGTTACCCAATGCTGAACTGCAAATCAGCTTCTTTTTTTTAATGCAGTGGTAATAAATCTTGCTTGCGTTATATTTTGAAACTCACTGGCGTGTTCGAATTCTACAACAGTATTTTAAAGTTCGAAGTGTTCATATTTTTAGAATGCATATTATGATGCTTCATTATTCAGAGCTGTTGCTGTTCTACAGGCTGAAGAATGACCCTCTAAGATATAATTTATACGAGAAGAATTAAAACCAACATCTTAAACTTTTAGCACCTGTAGCATATTTAGAAGACTGAGAAGTGGGAATAGGTAAAAAGACTTATTTGACAAATTACTTAACAGCTCTTTCACCACATTGTTTATGTACGTGTTGTTTTTGGCCCTGCTAGCCTGTGTACTGAATATAACTTTAAGTTGACCGTGAGAAAACACTACTTCTGGCATGTATACACCATAAATAATCATTTGATTATCTCTGTGTGTTGTTGAAACTCATATCAAAAGTTAAAATCACAGGAAACTGACGACGTCTCTAGATGGCAGGAATGCTGGTAGTGATTGAATCTAAACTGATGCTTGGAATGAAAAATAGTCCACTTAATTACTGTTTGTAGGGATTTATTATATGTTTAAACAATTCTGTTCTCTGTCCTTAGTTTTAACAAAGTTAACAAAAAACATGAAAATATGTGGCTCTTTTATTATGAAACTAAATTATTAACTATCTTCGTCCTTTCTTGACGGATTACTTGAGAAGACATGTGTAAAGTCTGAATAAAATAAATTATTTTATCTATGTGGGATGATTCTAATGGATGTTCACAATAAATTTCTCTTAAAGCACAATGCAAAGCTCACCGTGTCCGTATTTCCCAGAAACGCTGATGCGATTATTTAACGACGCAGGAGCGTTTTGTGCCAATCAAATTATCAATGTCACGATTTTCTACTGGGGCAAAAGTAAATTCTCACGACAAATTGTCTGAGAAAGCACCACTCATATTTTCTTGTTCTTCTCTTTCGGTATGAAGGATAGGCTTTATTCCAGATGTCTACGGGCTGTAAAACATGGACATCCTGATACAGGAGAAACAGTAGTTTCTGCTCCAGGTGCTCTGCAGCCATTGTTTTTAGGGCTGCCAGACCTCTGCTGCACCTGTATGATTAAGATCAACATGGTACTTGTATGATAACCCGCGATTGAAAAAAAATTTATTCCGAGGTATTTCAGCTTGTCTTGCCTTTCAGTTTTCTGCCCACTGAGAGTAATTGTCCGGAAGGTCTGCTTTCAATATGAAGTTGTTCAAGGAACACAACAGCACACAGTTTATAAATATTTGTCAGGAGCTAAACAAGTACTCCACACTTTCTCACAACACGTAGCTGCCTTATAACCAACACGTGTGCTCCGCCACTGTAAGACATTGCTATAAGATAATATTTCTTTATTGCGACATAAAACATTTAACGCAAGGTGTCTTTTTATTATTTTAACGTTATCAGCTGTTTCCAGAGCTACATGAAGGCACCTACTAACTCGCTAGCACGATATACATGAAAGAATATTTCTCATACAAATTACGTACGCTAATAGGTAATGTCTGTGAAGTTATTTCTTTTTATTTTTGCTACAACATTATTTTTTCGCTTAAAAGCAGGTAATATACTGAACTTAAAACACCTTTCACAATCTTTAATTTCTCATGTTATGAACATAAGATACTTTTTACCTCGTGCAATGCGTCGTCCTCAGATATTTAAATTTTAAAACACCTTTCACTATTGCCATGAAACCATCATTGCACATTCTGCAGCAAGAGTCTCTTACTGTGGTCTAAATGTTCCTAGAAGAAAGCATCCGTTAACATCTTCCATTTCTGTCCTCCATATGTTGATAGTAAAGCGTTTTCACACTTTCATATCTCTTCAACCTGTTTTCTGCCGTTACGACACCTTTCACCATTCTCTTCGTCATCACCACTAGTTCTGGCTGTAAACATCTTGTACCATCTGTCATCTCTTATAAACACGAGTTCTCGGTAAGCACATAGGAGATAAGAGTTTAATAGTTGAGATGCCTTAAAAAAGAATGCAAAAGTGAAAGGCAATTAAAATCAGCGAGTGCAATACCCAGTGGTGTTGTTATGAAACAGAAGTAATTGTGGAAAGGTATGAAATTCAGGAGGTGAGTTCGTTATAAAAGAAGTAATAAGTACAAAGAACTAGGGCGCAGAAACAGGAGTAAAGAACGAAAAAATAAGTAAGGCACAGAATAGAATGATGGTAAGAGAAGATACAAGTATAAAGTACTAGCATCCCTTTTCAATCATGACTGACTTTGACATTGCACCCCTGAGGTGATATCCTTCGGCTACATCTTTCCCGTGTTCCTTTCGGCGTGTTATTTTTTCTTCTGCTTGATGAGAGAGCTTCTTGTCGCCCCCAATCTAAGGTGGCGCCGTAAAGAGTTGCACCACGTGGTGTAATCGACAACCTTATCCTAACAGACTGCTTAGTTTATGTCCAGTGCCTACATGCCACTCTTGTGCACGTCTTTGATCCTCAGCTACGATTGCCCGGTTGTTCTTTACCCACCTGTCAGTCGTCCGTAGAAAATATTTTTCGGGATGCGACCATCTTCCATGCGGCGGACTTGGCCAAGCCAGCGTTGCTTGAGCAGTCTATACCACCTGCTTTGAAGGCCAGCACATGACAGCTCCTCGACCACTGGCTTTGCGAAATAAAAAAAAATTTAGAAACCTCCCCACCACAAAAAATATCTATAGAATGTGTGATTCCTATATACACTCATTGGGATTCTCGCCGGTGCTACTGAGTTCGTGCACTGTGTTGAGATCCTCCTTGTGTGATGTAAGGGAGGAGATCGAAGTACTGATGGAGTTGTCCGTGTGCAATGAAAATAGTTCCTTTTTGTAAATAAAATTTTGCCTCGTTTAGACAAGGTGCGTTCTGTTCAACCTAGTCGGTTATATTAGGGCGCATGTCCAAAAATAAAATACCTTTAGGTCTGATTTAGATAGTTGTTATAAAGCCAACCTAAACCAAAGCTAAACCAATAATGTGGTGAAGACAACGTAGTTGGAAGGTACTGAACGTCCTTCTTCCTTGCTTAGAATAGGTTGTCCATGTCTCGCTGCCATATATAAGCGTGGTGATAAAATTAAATAAGAGTAATGATACGGGAGGAACATGGAGGACAAATTATTAAATAGATGAAGAACAGTACGAAGAATTATACAGTAAAATAGTAGCATGGTGGAATGAAAGAATAGGTTACATAACAGAAAATGCAGAGTCTCTCATCTACAAGAACTTAGTTGTAAACATTTATGTAAAACTAAATAATACACTTTAAAATTACACACGAAATACTACTAACTTGAAGCACAAATGTTACCTTGTTTGCACACGTAAAAGTGTCACCTGGTAAATAACTATCTACAGAATATGAATGAGATTTTGACTGATTTGACTTTAGATATAAACATTTACCCTCAAGTGGTTTCACTCACGGTCCCACAGACAGAAGTCTGTAGGCTGTAATGAGATTTTATGTGAATGGCTCAAGTGAGCCAAGTCAGAAACACATATTATTTATATTTACAGCGGAAGCAAAAGTAAACTTTAGTTTTTAGAATCCTTTAGGGGAGGTAATATTACTGGCTGTGTCGTTCTCTAGTGGGATGATTCTCACTATTCTTCGTTCTTTTTGTTCCTGTCCTACTTTTTTTTTGTTTTTGTAACACGCAAATCTGGTAGGTTCAGGCATGTAACACAAATATGGCAGGTTCAGGTTTGTAACACACAAATGTGGCAGGTTCAGGCATGTAACACACAAATGTGGCAGGTTCAGGTTTGTAACACACAAATATGGCTGGTTCAGGCATGTAACACACAAATCTTCAGGTTCAGGCATGTAACACACAAATGTGGCATGTTCAGGCATGTAACACACACATGTGGCAGGTTCAGGCATGTAACACACAAATATGTTTATTGATTTTATTTAAATTCCAGTTGAAATTCGAAATTTTTGTTCTTGTGTGAAATTCAAAAGAATATTTAATGTCGAAATTGGTATGGAATATTTGCGAGCTGCATGTACTTTAACTATTAACAGTGACACCCCTGGGACATAGGAAAGGTCTAGTGAGAAAGTGACTTACTTATCTTCTACAGCTCTCTTCTAGAGCTACCATCAAGAACTGTGCGGTTATCTACCTGATTTGTCATGTGCCATCAATTCTTCTAGTTCACCAGCTCTCTTCTCCATTTCTGGGAACTATTTTATTATCTAACATCCATCTCGCCACAGTTTGTAACACACAAATCCAGTAGGTTAAAGATTGTAAAACACACACACACACATCTGGCACGTTAAGGTTTGTAACACACATACACAACTAGAAGTTTAAGGCTTGTTACACACATCCACATCTGGCAGGTTAAGCCTTGTAACACACAAGCATCTAGAAGTTTAAGGCTTGTAACACACCCACCAACACATCTGGCACGTTAAGACTTGTAACACACAAGCATCTAGAAGTTTAAGGCTTGTAACACACAGCCACATCTAGCAGGTTACAGCTTGTAACACACAAGCATATAGAAGTGTAAGGCTTTTAACACACACCCACATATCTGACAAGTTAAGGTTTGTAACTAACACACATCTGGCAGGTTACAGCTTGTAACATACAAGCATCTAGAAGTTTAAGGCTTGTAACGCACACACACACATATCTGACAGGTTAAGGTTTGTTACATACACACACATCTGGAAGTTTAAGGCTTGTAATACACATACACACACACATCAGGCACGTTAAGGGCTTAAAAAGTATAAAAGCAGCTGGCATGATTGAATTTTATTCTTTAATCTTAACCAATCAAAATCATACTCTGATACGCGTCTTAATCCTGTCTTATTCCCTCCCCGCTTCTAACTTTTGACTAGTATAGTCAAGTTAAAGTTGTCATTATTCATTTGTTTCGTCGATTGTAGTTAACATTAGCGTTTTAATTACGAACATATTATGCACCAATAACCTTGGGGGTACACATAGTTAAAGATACATTATATCTGAGAGTACGCGAACAAAAAAGGTCGGATACCACTGCTCTGGAAGAAATAAGAACGGGATAGTAGGGCAGGGAACAACTCTAGAAGACATTGGAACGGGATAGTTGAGCAGGGAGAAACTCTAGAAGGCATAAGACCAGGATAGCTGGGCAGGGATAAGGATCAAAAGCGTAAGGCTGGGAGCAAGACCTCAAGTTAAGCGCTGGTGGCAATGTCTAAAACGTGATACAGGGGAAAAGACCAAAGGAGTAGTTCATAGAGCACGACCAAAAGATTAAGGCAGGGAGCACGACCACAAGAGTGAGGCAGGGAGCACGACCAAAAGAGTAGGACAGGGAGCACGACCAAAAGATTAAGGCAGGGAGCACGACCACAAGAGTAGGACAGGGAGCATGACCAAAAGATTAAGGCAGGGAGCACGACCACAAGAGGAGGACAGGGAGCATGACCAAAAGATTAAGGCAGGGAGCACGACCACAAGAGTAAGGCAGGGAGCACGACCACAAGAGTAGGGCAGGGAGCACGACCACAAGAGTAAGGCAGGGAGCACGACCACAAGAGTAGGGCAGGGAGCACGACCAAAAGAGTAGGGCAGGGAGCACGACCACAAGAGTAAGGCAGGGAGCACGACCACAAGAGTAGGACAGGGAGCATGACCAAAAGATTAAGGCAGGGAGCACGACCACAAGAGGAGGACAGGGAGCATGACCAAAAGATTAAGGCAGGGAGCACGACCACAAGAGTAGGGCAGGGAGCACGACCAAAAGAGTAGGGCAGGGAGCACGACCACAAGAGTAAGGCAGGGAGCACGACCACAAGAGTGAGGCAGGGAGCACGACCAAAAGAGTAGGGCAGGGAGCACGACCAAAAGAGTAGGGCAGGGAGCACGACCAAAAGAGTAGGGCAGGGAGCACGACCACAAGAGTAAGGCAGGGAGCACGACCACAAGAGTAGGACAGGGAGCATGACCAAAAGAGTAGGACAGGGAGCACGACCAAAAGAGTAGGACAGGGAGCACGACCACAAGAGTAGGGCAGGGAGCACGACCACAAGAGTAGGACAGGGAGCATGACCAAAAGAGTAGGACAGGGAGCATGACCAAAAGAGTAGGACAGGGAGCATGACCAAAAGAGTAGGACAGGGAGCATGACCAAAAGAGTAGGACAGGGAGCATGACCAAAAGAGTAGGACAGGGAGCACGACCAAAAGAGTAGGACAGGGAGCACGACCACAAGAGTAGGGCAGGGAGCACGACCAAAAGAGTAGGACAGGGAGCATGACCAAAAGAGTAGGACAGGGAGCATGACCAAAAGAGTAGGACAGGGAGCATGACCAAAAGAGTAGGACAGGGAGCACGACCACAAGAGTAAGGCAGGGAGCACGACCACAAGAGTAGGGCAGGGAGCACGACCAAAAGAGTAGGGCAGGGAGCACGACCACAAGAGTAAGGCAGGGAGCACGACCACAAGAGTAGGACAGGGAGCACGACCAACAGAGTAGGATAGGGAGCATGACCAAAAGAGTAGGACAGGAAGCACGACCAAAAGAGTAGGGCGGGGAGCACGACCAAAAGAGTAGGGCAGGGAGCACAACCAAAAGAGTAGGACAGGAAAAAGGACCAAAAGAGTAGGACAGGAAGCACGACCAAAAGAGTAGGGCAGGGAGCACGACCAAAAGAGTAGGACAGGAAGCACGACCAAAAGAGTAGGGCAGGGAGCACAACCAAAAGAGTAGGACAGGAAGCACGACCAAAAGAGTAGGACAAGAAGCACGACCAAAAGAGTAGGACATGAAGCACGACCAAAAGAGTAGGACAGGAAGCACGACCAAAAGAGTAGGGCAGGGAGCACGACCAAAAGAGTAGGACAGGAAGCACGACCAAAAGAGTAGGACAGGAAGCACGACCAAAAGAGTAGGGCAGGGAGCACGACCAAAAGAGTAAGGCAGGGAGCACGACCAAAAGAGTAGGGCAGGGAGCACGACCAAAAGAGTAAGGCAGGGAGCACGACCAAAAGAGTAGGACAGGAAGCACGACCAAAAGAGTAGGACAGGAAGCACGACCAAAAGAGTAGGACAGGAAGCACGACCAAAAGAGTAGGACAGGAAGCACGACCAAAAGAGTAGGGCAGGGAGCACGACCAAAAGAGTAAGGCAGGGAGCACGACCAAAAGAGTAGGGCAGGGAGCACGACCAAAAGAGTTTGATAAGGAGCTAAACCAAAAGGGTAGGGCATAGAGCAAGATTAGAAAGAGTAGTGCTGGGTGCACGACCAAATGAGTTGGTAAGAAAGCTAGATATATTTAGATATAGTTAAGAGTTAACAGCAGCATAAAAGACTATTATCAACATATATGTACATTTACTTAACCCATAAACGTAGGTACATCCCGCTTTATGTATATACAAACATATATCCAGAATATCTATTTAGCACATAAGATTGCATCGGAACGTTGCTGACATCAAAGGAGCAAGAATAAAGAGGGGGAAGACATGGATGGCGCAGGCATAGGCACCTATTACACAGGTGACCTCAGTTGAAAATATACTCAAAGGAGAAGAGTGGAGTAAGTCAGGTGAGAACTAGACGAACCACTAGCAAGTCATCATTAGCCTTGGCAGAGAGTGAGAACTTGGGCCAATGGAAGGGTTGAGCTGGAAATTGATCAACTGATAAATGATCATGATGGGGATGGTAATGCCATTGTGTACACAGATGGGTCTGTAATCCGTGGTGAGAAATGAGGGTGGGGCGTCTCTGCTGGAGTAAAGGGTAGAACCACCGCTGACTATGACGGGGCTGATAACAACCTCCAACATGAGAATGGGGGTAGAGGCAGCTACTATAGGTTTCAGGTGGCTGTCTGATACTTCATTAACAAGGGCAGCTATTGTGTCAGACTCTCAGTCCATGTATCGGAAGGTTCACAGTGGATGGCTACGACATGATTGGAAAACTTGCATAGAATCCTCGAATCTTCAGGAACTAGTTGGTTCTACTGTCCTGGTCATGCAGTAGTACGCGGCAATGAAAGAGCTGACAGACTAGCTTCAAGAGCACTCATAGAAGGTGCAATGGATATGGATAAGGAGAGATAATGAGGACAATTAATGATAGTCTATTAGAGAATGACACAGCAATCGACGAATCATCAAGACTAAAATTGCTGGAATTTGGCATTAAACGTAAGACCAGCAGAGTTGACGTATGAGAGGATGCATTCGGCTTGTATTCAACCAGTGAGCAACAGAAACAGTTAGCATTCACACTCTTCGACGTTTACTGAGGGAGACTGAGCACCTATGGGTTTTACCGGAGTGCAATGATGTCGATTCTGATTAACAATAACAACATGGCTTATGTCCAAAAAGGTATACAATAAAAACTGTGCTTCATTCACACAATTTCGTGTAATGGGGTTTTAAAACATTGCTTGAATCTTTATTCTACGCCAAAAAAGATAACAGCCACATATCTCTGAACTCATAATGTCACATCGTACACAATGTTTTTTTTTTTTAAATACTAATGTTTATATTTTGGCACTTTTAACCGTGTTGAACAGATTTCATGAACTCTTCTCAGAGTAATGCATTTCTCACACGTGCCATTGTCTAGCCTGCAGATAATCGCAGATTGACAATCATCGACCGTACAGAAAGAGAAAATTATACCTCATTATCATCAAGAGCATTCCTTATCCTAATGACATAACGTGGACAAGATTTAAAGACAGCATGGAGACCAGTTTTCATGATGGGATAAAGTGTGCCACTTTCAGGTAGAACGGCTTCAGTAATTTCATTATCAATGGAATTGTCGGGAGAAACGGTCTGCCACTTGCAAGTTTAACCGTGATGGACAATTATTGAAATGACTAGCCAGGAAAACAAAAAACAGTGGTCAAGATTTTCAGCTCTGGGCAAACTCTTAGTTTCCTTCGGTTTGTGCTCTGTAAAGAGCATGGGGTCATCACTGTGCTCTGTAAAGAGCATGGGGTCATCACTGTGCTCTGTAAAGTGCATGGGGTCATCACTGTGCTCTGTAAAGATCATGGGGTCATCACTGTGCTCTGTAAAGAGCATGGGGTCATCACTGTGCTCTGTAAAGAGCATGGGGTCATCACTGTGCTCTGTAAAGTGCATGGGGTCATCACTGTGCTCTGTAAAGAGCATGGGGTCATCACTGTGCTCTGGCGGTGGTGGTATTTGCAGCAATTTGTTTTACATGAAAGAGTTTCTAGTCACATTCACAACGTCACCTTGGTAACAAGATATGTGAGAGGATCACTTTATTCATTTTTTGTTTGCTTCCTCAGAGACTCCCGATGACTCACGGGACCACTAACTGACAAACTACCAATCAAGTAAAAGAAAACATTGCTGTTAGGGAGCCCACTTGAAGAAAACTTCTACAACTGATCATAATGGCAGAGTCAGCAAATCATTGAACTGTTAGTAGTGAAAGTGAACTGGGAGGGAGCGGCATGTCTGTTATAAATGTTAGTTTTAAAACAAAAACATAATTAACAGCTATAAGTGCCAAAACTAAAACATTACTATGACAACTGTACGTGCCACAATAAAAACATGGCTATAACAACTGTGAGTACCAAACAAAAACATGACAATAACGGCTGTAAGTGCTAAAATAAATGACTACTACAGGTGTAAATGCCAAAACAAAATCATGACCATAATAACTGTGAGTGTCCATACAAAGTCATGACTACAAAAACTGTAAGTGCCACAACAAAAATAAGAACTGTTTTAAGAAATAGAAGATGTTTCAAGCCGACTAACTTACACAACAATATTTAACAAGTTAAACATTAAAACGCAAATGGTTTGAAACTATATATTAGAAGTGAAAGAGCCAGAACTTAAAAATTATATTGCAAACGGTATGAAACTATATATTAGAAGCGAAAGGGGATCGTGCACACAGGCTTAAGCAAATAAGCAGCAGTTGTTGAAGAAACAGTAGATTCATTTGTATTGTGAATAAAGTAACAGCCAGCCTTTTGAAGCAGCGGTAATCATATTTAGCAAGTGCATTTGACAGGCACAACAGGGATGAAAATAATTCAATAGCCAATGTCAATAAAAAAATTTAGGCCAAACAGATGACAAGTAAACTTCGCAATTATCCATTCAACATTACTGACCACTAACAATGATGCTGAGAATATCAGCCAGAACATATGGATACAAAAGACCGGTTACCAAATTAGGTTCATGAGCGTCATGGAGGACAGGAATGCCAAAGTTGGCAGGGACAGAGCTATAACAAAAACTGACTAGGACAAATCAATGATAATTTACAATGGCATACAATTCTGTAATATTGTCACAGATGAAAATAGTGCAGCAGTAATCATCCACTTTCCCCCCCCCCCCTCCCCCATCTAGAGTATACTTTTGCTACATGAACGAAGGATTCACCAGTGCAATTAACACGTGGGCCATCTGGCAATTAAGCCCTATGTGAAACAGAGAGCGAAGCGCGGAGCATGGCGTAATAGATTCTTTGATCAGGGGAACACAGGATATTCAGTCTGAGACTGACCTTGGATTGTAAAACTTTGAGGTGAAAATTGCGTAGCTGATTTTCGGCAAGGCGGAGATGATGAAAGTCAAGAGGTGGTAAAATTACCTTTGATTAAAGAAATCGAAGGGCAAATTGGCTCGGGTCTGGCAGTTGGTGTGACGAAATCTATCTGAATTCACTAGCTCGTTATCTTAAGATTTCTCGTACAGAGTGAAAATTATTAGAATTTCTTGGAGTATTTCAGTTTTCTGATTGCGGTAATTTATATACTAGCCTTGAAGTGATTTAGTGTGTTTAAAGTTTTCAATATATATTTCACTGAGATTTTCTGTGCTAATTAAATAACTTATAGCTAACTTTCCAGCCGTAAAGTAAATTTAATTACTCGCTATTTTTCCAGTAAGAGATGTTTTAAATTGACTAGTACATACATTAAATAACTGTCTACTGACGGCATATATTATTTACTTCTATCCATTTTATGTAATTTTTTTTAATGACTAGTGTTCATATCACACGTTAACAGAATGATAGGATAAGCTAGACACGTGTGTTTTAAATCTATTTTAACACGTGTTAGATATGATATTTGTAGTAAAACTAACTCCGTGTAAACTCCCCCCCCCCCCGCTCAAATTCCCCCATGCAAAAGTTAGTAACGTAAATTCAACACTAATAAACCCCACTACTATATTTGAAAATTGCCAAGGGCAAGGTCAAACGTCTGCTTAGAATTGGACAATACTTGGCTTTTCTAACACAATAGTTTGAAAAAAGGGTACCCTTCCCCAAATCGTATACACACCCGCCCTATTATTTAGTAGAGGTTGCAACTATAAATAACTCCAAATGTTTGAAATTATGCACCATTTACTAGCCTAACAGTCCACGATTGGCCCAAGATTTGAATCTTCAAAGACAAGCGTATTGAGTCCCATTCCCCAACAACACGCAGCTCGCGTTTCCCTTCCCAATATTTTATGACGAAAGCCGGAAAAGTTGGCAGAAGAAAGAAAAAAAAAACTTGTTACCTCGTCTTGAAACGGGAGAGATGGGAAAAAGTGGGGGATAAAGTGGAAAGAATCAAGGCTAACTTATGCTTTTGAAACTGAAACCTTATTTGTGCAGAGAGGAGGGAGAGAGAGATAAACTTAGATAACTTGTATAGAGAGTAAATAAAATGGATGGATAAATTATAGCGATAATATTGTTTATTAAAATACCATACTATTCCCTATAATAAATTATCTTGCCGTATAGAAAAGTATTTTGGTCAGAATAAATATAGAGAAAAAGTACATAGATGAAAACGATGAAGAAGAGTTAGATGAAAACTAGATAGGATGATAGAGGCCAAAGGGCAGTTTAAGAATCACTTTTAAAAATTGAACTCGACCCAATAATAACCGAGATATTGTAGAAAATAAAAATTGAGACCTGACAAACACACTGAGGATTGCTGAGTTTTGAAAGTCTTCGAAAGTTACATTTTAGGGGACGCGTTTTTGAACAGTCAAATTTGCTTGACTCGTTTGATTGGTTAACGATAGTTTAGGAGAGGGGGGAAAAAAACTAACGCGTTACCAGAATACGCTGCCACTTGAGAAAAATATTTCAACATAGTAGTTTAAGATCAGACGCATAGCAGTTGGGACCTTAATGCCTTTGCAGTCTGGGCGACAGCGATCTACACCTGTGCCATTGATCGCCAGTTAATCTTACTTTTGTGTGAAATATTTCATTGATTGCGGTAAGATAAATAATTTTATTGATATATTTTGTTAATATGTAGAAGCAAACCCAGATAGGGGGCCAAAATTTGTGTTGTACGACATGGCCATGGGAAAAGAATTACGACATCCCAGCAAGCATGCCTAAGCAGAATTATTGAGAAACTAAAGTAAATTATGTTTGAATATTGCCATACAAAAACCATTACGACTGTAAGTCCAGAAAGCTACTTGCAGTCTTCTGCAGTGTCACCATCTAAAAATGACGTCAGAAAACATACTTAGAATGATTTCACAAAAAAAGAATTAACAGGTTTCAAGAAGACAACTGTATACCTATGAATGTATGGAAGAAAATCATTGTTTAAGTGACAGGGGCGTTGCTGCCATATGGAAGAAGAATGTAAACACAGTGCAGAGTGAAGTCAAATAAATTAAGGGCTAGTGCAAATGTTTGCACACGAGCCTGACCACGGATGATGGTGTGATAAAATACTCCATGTTACCTCCCACTCTCATTTATATATTTTTTTCTCGTTCAAAAATCTATGAATAAATTCTGTATTTGACCTTGGTTGAAAGCCAAGTAAAATAAAACTATCTAACGCATTCTTAGAATCTATTAATAGTACAACATGCGACAGTGTGTCGTTAGGCCCCGTTTCTTGAAACACAAGACGCGTGGCGAATATCTGAATATTTGTTAGCGAGCGGGTAAGTCCCACCGTCCAAACCCCACTTTTCTACCCCAGTACTAATTGTTTTGAACGATGGATAGACAGCTTGGCCTCGGTCCAAATCGCCACTGTCTTAAAAATACAAGGAGAGAGGGAAAGGGGTGGTTTAAAGTGACACAATTTAGCCTAACTTGTTACTTGGCAACTGAAACGACTAACGCGTGTGTGCAGAGAAAAAAAAATGGGGGGAGGGGGGAGGAAAAGAGGAAACTCAGATAATTATTTCTTCGGAAAGAAAGAAGAATACAGAAATAAAAGGGATGTTTGAAAAGTTATGATAATATTGTGTATTAAAAGATCATATTATTCCTTATACTGAATTACATTGCCTTATAGAAAAGTATTGTAGTTGGAATAAATAAAGAGGAAAAGTACACAGATGAAAACGGAGATAAAGAAGTATATGAAGTTATAATGGATAGATAAAGGACAGTGGGCCATTTAATAATCCCTTTTCGCCTTTAAAATCGCACAATTAATAACAGAGATATTGTAGAAATAAGAAATTGAGACAGGCAGACAAACGCGCTGATAACTGCTCAGTTTTGAAAATCTTGAGAACACTTTCTAACGCGTCTGTGACAAAGTCAAATTGGCTGGATTCAAATTTGATTGGGTACTGATAGATAAAACTTAAGAAAAGGGGATGTAATTGTATTTGAATATTATCCAAAAAACATTACGACAGTAAGTCAAAAGACCACTGGAAGTCCTTTACAGTGTCACAGTGTTCTAATGACACATGAACACCTACTTAGAATGCTTGGAAAAGAAAATATTTACAGGTTACCAGAAGGAGAGTGTATGCCCCACCTGATTATATGGAAGAAAATAAATGTTTGAAGTGACAGTGGTGTTGTAGCCATATGGGGAGAAGAAGATAAACACTGGTAAAAACTGTCATACCAACTAAGGTGGATGAAATGGGTTGTCGTGAAGAGCTGACTCTCTTTGTTTTGAAATGTATCATGTTTTAACTTGTGGAATCATAGTATAAATATGAGGTAAAGAAGGGACCATAACCTTCTCTTGCAGGGTTTTTATATCGTACCAATACCAAGAAACAGAACTCCTGGAGAGGCATACTAGTGTGTGAGGTGGAAGCTGTTCACTCTATTACAAGCCCCCTGCCACTTGTACTTCCAGGAAGTGGGAGAGACTGGTCATTTTATTGAAGATCAACACGTCAGCACTGTCAACCTTGTCCCAGATAAGTGCATGTACTGGCACTTGAGGACATATCCACATCCTGATTCAAATAATTATTAAACATTGTAAAAGAGGGGATGATGTAAAAACCCCAACCCACCATCTAATACCCAGTGTTAATATAAGATAGTGAGGATACACACACCTTATTAGAGTTAGCATTATTAGTAATAGACAGAATGTCTACTTTATGCCTTTAATTGATGCACTTAATCACATTTCTTTGATTGATTTGACAGTCCTGTTCCAGAAAAATTAGGTTCAGGACAATAAAAATTGTAATATATTATTACATAAATTTAACCACAGTCTTATTTACTTTGATATTATTGAGTTATACTTGTGTTTGTTGAATTAACACATCACTTCACCTGCATTACCCTAGACACGTAGCCATATAAATTCTACATCATAATTATAAAATACTGCACAGTGTGAGATCTGAGAAAGGTAGCGATAGGTCCCCGGAGAACACCTCATCATCATCAACTATTAGACTCAGGGTCCTATATAGCTTGACCTCACACTGTTGACACATATATCTACTATTTCTTGTCTTTATAACATCTACAACCTCTCAGGCATTACTCGCCACAGATGGTAAGTTTGAGTAATTGTGGAAATATTATTAGCCAGCATATAAAAGTAGAGGAACGTCCTTCTGTTTCAGGGTTATATTGCCTGTTACCAGCTGGTGACAGGAAAACCTATGGAAGACAGAATTGGAGGAAGAGAAAGCCTCAACAAACTGTATGCTGCATTTTATGGCCAAAGAAAGACCTTATGCTGAAATTTATATGATCTACTGAAACAAACGTCAACTAGAAACATCAGGTGAAGTCCCCTTACGTGGGCTCTGAGAACTTATTCAATTAAAAATTTCCACATGTGTACTATCTTATTCGTGGGCATGATGACAAAAATAGTCCTTCCCACCATTGACTTTCACTTTTAGACAGTACTACATCAGTCTGTGTTATACACCTACAGTGACATTTGTTTATTATCAAGATATGGACAAAGATTCCTACTTATTTATTTATTATATGTAAATACAAATCTCTTCATTTTTAACCATTCCTGCCCCAAAAAGATTTGAGGGGACAGGAAATTAAAATTGTAAAATAATTTTCTAAACTTAACCCCAGTCTTTATTACTTCAATTTCATTGAGTTACAGTTGTGTTTGTTTTATGCACTTATCACTATACTTGCATTACCCTAGACACGTAGCCATAGAAAACACATAACAATATCATACAATATTTCCCGGAGTGAGATCTTAGAGAGGTAGCGGATAGGTATTCTGAGAATACATCATCATCAACAATTAGACTCAGGGACTTACATAGCTTGACCTCACTCTGAGTACACGTAGACTCAGGGACTTACATAGCTTGACCTCACTCTGAGTACACGTAGCTTGGTAACATCTATAACCTCTCCGGCACACACGCCACAATATTGATAAATTGGTTAAATGTTTATATTCTCTTTTATATAGGCTGGTCAAAACTTGAGTACTAGCGGCCTTTCTTTTGGCCATATGAACTTATGATCATACGAACTTATAATATTATAAGCATCCAAGAATATTTAATATTGATCAGCTTCTTGCTGTGACCCGTGCGGTCCAATTTTCCTCATTTTCCTGAGAGAAACCAGAATAGAACCATTGAATTATAATATTAACTAGGCCAGAACTATTACCAGATTTACCTATATATATATATATATATATATATATATATATATATATATATATATATATATATATATATATATATATATATATATATATATATATATATATATATATATCATCAGCCAACTGTGGCAATATATTGTCAGCAACATTTGTGTAACTTAAACCTAGCGTTTTAGCTACTTGAGGCTAAACAACCTAGGAACTGTATATATTCTATTTATTCTACATCAGCGATCACCACGCATGAACCTTACTCCAACCAACTGAAGGCATAGATAACTTATTGTATCCAGTACAAATTAAATACCGACTCTAGCGACTCCTGTGAAATTTGCAGTCAGCAACTACGGAGAGTCTGGGGCTGGATTTGGCAAACTTAAATTTGACACTAAATATATATATTACTTGTTAGTGTATTTCCTTGGAATGCCTGCGACAACTACTGGGGTAAGTGTATCTGAAAGTGGCCACTGCGTGTATGTGAATTGAATGAACAGAGAAAGAAACTTATGTCTTTTGTTAACATCATATACTTATATGGTTTCTTCTTTCTTTTTTTTATCTCAATAATCTGATTAGTCACGGGATAGTTTACATTAGGAACCTATTCTTTTCCCATTCTGACTATTTCATAACTTACTGTGAACCTTTGATCTTTTGGGTTAATTAACCTCTGTTGGAATCGTCCTTTCTTTTCCTTTACCAGAGGGGAGAACCTATTTGATTAATTTTCATTTTGTCTGTAAACCATGATCTCTTGATGCATATGATTTATGTGGTGATTTTCTATTTATAATAAACTTTATTAAACCTTTAGTTATTGTGTCGGTAAACCCCTATCTATTATATGTTATACATAGTTTGTTTTTCACGTTCGTACGTATTTGTCACAGAATTGTGTGCATGTGAGTGCAGTGTAACTTGTATTTTCGTACAAGGAAAGAAAGTGCGTCTGATTTAAATATCGTTGTCCAGATAGGCTGGATTAGATAAATTATTCTATCCAGAGACTGTCCTTTCTCTTACACGATCACCCTCGGTAAAAAAAAAATATATCTTACTTCTTACTTTCACATTTTCATAACTATCCCCTCTGCTCAGACAGGGCTATAAACATCTATTACATATCTGATAAATCATACACGACAAATATCAATAACTTGTAGAATGATTTTTTCAAGAGACAAGTGAGACAATATAAAAGAAGAAAAGCATGAAAGACAGAGCGGGTTTGTAGAAGGCAAAGGTATGAATAGATTGCAATAGGAAAGGAATCTCTATAAATAGCATTACAACAGACAAGTCTTTTGACATTTTCTATCTTCTTGACACTCTGGACTTGGAAAGGAAGGGGGGAGAGAGGCTGGACCCAATTGTCAAGTCTCACCCTCCTGTTGTTTTTTTTCCCCGCTTTCACTGAGACTTGAACCTATTCCACCTTGGAAGCAAAGTCCTCCTAACTTTATCTACTCCGCAAACTTCAGACAATTATGAAAGCTGCAGTTTTGTAGTATGTAAGTTTACTGATCTAAATTCCATAGCCAATGCTTTGTTCCAAAACTGGTATGATGCCTTTTCCATATTTTCACTAAACCTTTGAAGTGCTTTCTTCTTAGTCTTCACTGATGCATAATTGCTTGAGTTGACCACACACTGATGTGGCCACTACACCTCTCGCACCTACTTCTACAGCTATAACTTTTGCTGTGAACCACTCATGTCTCAACTTCATGACCTGATCACTTTATTATGCTGCCATATTGAAATCGAGCTCGTCATCCAATCTGGGTTAAATGGTACTGCCAGTTTCATCATTATAATCTGTAGCCACCACGAGGGGTGCAGCACTTTATGTAGTCGTAATCAAGACTTTCTAATGATCTTGGAGTATGTCCCTCGCCCAGATTGGCCTACTGTTATCGTCCAATCATTTGCACCATCAAGAATATTTGTAAGCTAATGTGTTTTTTTTTTTCGAAAGATCTGCTGACCTGCTCACATGAATCATGTGTTGTAGTATCAGGCTGACGTTTACTGGTGGTCTTCAATCTTCCCACGTCTGTTGTTACAGGTAGCTCATTTAGTACTCTGTTGTGTCGGCAAGTTATCGCCATGTAGAATATAAGAATATTTATAGAAAGGGTCCTAGATGTAAAACCAGATCCATATACATGCATTATAGATCATAATAGTGCATTCTGAACGATAAAACGTGAGAAAATTATCAGAATGTCAGAAAGCTTAAATATTGATGGAAATGACTTGGGAGTAATAAAGATAATGTGTTGGCAACAAACAACAGTAACAAGAGTTGGCAACCAAACAGAAAATGTTCAGCTGATAAAACACCGGGTTGAGCAAGTATCTGTGATGTTACTTCATCATTTCTTTCTCTACAGTAACAATTTAATGAAATACATAGCGGATACATCAGAAATATCAATCACCTCAGGACTGAAGAACAGAACAGCCCAATCAAAAACAGCATTCCTGAAAATTAGAAGACTTAAACGTGCAACAAAACGTTGTCAATAGAAGTATGGAAAAGAACTCTGTGAGTATTATATAGAGCAGGTTATGTCATACGGAAGAGCATCATGTCCAATAAGTAAATCAAAAAATGAAGATCCCTGTATACATGTTCATGAGAAATGTTAAGAATACCATTGATAGATAAAAAGACAAAAGGGGATTGTGGTGGTGGTGGTATATTGTGAACACAGAGGGCAAACATTAGCCGCAACAATCATCTGGTCATGGCATACATTCACATCAACAAAGCAAAGATCCCAGCCCCTGCTACTCAAACGAACAAAAAGATGCTATGACCTTGTCAAACTCTAAAATTCAGGAATGAAGAAGAATCTTACTCTTACAAAAGTACGAGAATAAATATATATATATTTGTCATCCGGTTAAACAAAACGTGAACATTAAGAACATGGGGAAACGACAGCTGCACAGGGAAACATAGTCTATCCATGCAATGATTGTGGAGACACACGTTATGGATATTGAGAAAAAAAAAAGAACAAACAAATGAATAAAAAAACGGGTAACAGCATCACGTGAGGACGTTAACAGACAGCTCTAAAAATAGCAGACACTGGGAACTGACAGACAGGTTAAAGCGAGGGTATCAAGAGCAGTACTGGGTGTCAAGACAAGTGTTCAGGCAGACACTTGCGCATACATGAATAATCTAGTAACATAAGCAGCAGAGACAGCTCCTAAATACAAACAAGGAACAGTGTGAGAACTTTGAATCTTAGCTGCTAGAAATGTCTAACAATAAAAAACACACCAGACAATCACGAACACATTTCTATAACAGACAAGGAACAGTGTGAGAACTTGGAATCTTAGCTGCATAAAAGTCCGACAATAACAAACACACTCGCTACAGACAAACACGGACACATTTCAATAACATACAATGGACAGTGTGAGAACTTGGAATCTTAACTGCAAGAAATGTCCGACACTAACAAACACACCTTCTACAGACAAACACGAACACATTTCGATAACAGACAAGAAACAGAATGCTGCTGATCCGAAAACTTCGAAAATAGCTTAACAGATCATTACTACAGAAGTGGAATAGAACATTGTGGGGAAAAATGTTTGTGAGAAAGATTTATGTAGTAGAGGAGTTCTATAGCAGATACTGTCGTAGGAAAGTGAAGTACGGGATTTTCTTATACTAGGTCTGCCTAACAAGGTAGGGTGACTGTGACAGAGAATTATGAAAAATAGATTTTATTATCTACATTTTTCTTCCACCTGGCTTCACTTTGCTTCCTTATTAGTTATGCACGTTTTTTTAAAAGCAGAACTCTCCTACACTTAGATATCGGCCTCTTTCTTAATTTAGCCACGCCTAATTCTTTCTGTTCTCTACACAAGGAATGTTTACTATGATGCACGTAGCGAGAGAGAAGGGGGAGATGAGGTAATGAAGAAAAACAAAGGGGGCGATAAGTTGAATTGTATTTTCGGTAGACTTTGATCAGGGGGAATAAATCTGAGTAGAAGGGGGAGAGAATCTGAAAGAAGGGGAGATAAATTACAATTTCCCCCCCCCCCCCACCCTCCCCCTTATCCATTCGTTCGTGAAACGTAATTAAGCTACAGAACGACGAAGATCTAAGACCGTCCGCTCGTTGCCAGAGTCCAGCAGTCGGCGAAAAGGTGGCAAATTTTCTTTCCATTCAGAATTTGAACACAGAAATCCTCAAAGGTGTTATGTGTAACACTGGTCAGCGATTTTTCTACCATTTTAATATATATATACTCCAGCTTGTAAAATCCATTATTCAGTACCCACAGATTTATTTCAGAACATCTAGCTTCGATTCTAGAACCATTTGCATTAATGGAGTTTCTTAGTTTTCGTTGGAGATTGTTTTAATTTCTGTGTTTGCAGTAAATATAATAATAGAAGTTTGAGTGATTTAATTGTTAAGTCCGTCATTTTATTTCACTAAGACTTTTCTGTGTAGAGTGATTTAATGGTTAAGTCCATCATTATATTTCACTAGGATTTACTGTGCTAATTGACTAGCGAATTAAAATAATCTATAGCTAAATTGTTCCGGCTGTAGCGTTAATCTAACTAACTGATTTAACCAGTAAGAGATATATTAATCGACTAGTAAATGCACTATTCATTTTGAGTACTGACGAAATATATATTTATTTCTAGTTCATTATGAGTAAATTTGTAAATGACTAGCGCTTATTCACGGGTTTTTTTTTTTTTTTTTTTTTTTGGTTAACGGTAAATAAGCTATAAACGGTTAGTTCTATTCAAAGATAAATAACCGAGCGTATAACAAATTATAATTCTGCGCGGGTTAAGTAGGATAGAATAGTGGTGTAGTGGTTATTGCGATTATATGGTTGTTTCTTTTTCCCATATCTAGTACTGGGTCACTTACCCAAAAACCTACCAGCGGTCTAAGCCTACGCGTAAACCTGAATCGGAGAATAACATATCTAAGTCCAAAAGTACAAAAATAACATTTATATATATATATATATATATATATATATATATATATATATATATATATATATATATATATATATATATATATATATATATATATATATATATATATATATATATATATTGGGTCTTCAAGGTGAACCTGTCTGGCCGCTTGTTTACACCCAGAAAGAGACAGAGTACCAACCCAAAAAATATTAAGAAAAACTTTTTTAAACTGGGCCTATAGCTATCCAGATTTCTTTTTCCCAATTTCATTTACATTCAGCCCGTTGTGGCGACATACTCAAACATTAACATTTCCTGACCTTCGACCATTTGTGGTGTGACAAGGAACTTTATACTGAGAGAATTTACCGACCTGACATTCCTTTATGTAAAATGGAAATCTCAAGCTACTGACACTGTGAGCACTGTTAATTTTCTTACCTGGACTAATTAATGTGACATAAACAGAAATCCTAATAAAAAGTAACGAAATAAACGTTCCCGGAAGAAGAGGATTTAATCAATCTTTGTGGAGCTGGGGTTTATTTTGCCAAAAGATAACACTGGATTTGCTGTGTGACCCATGAAACTATGTTCCAGATGCTGTTAAATCTACAATACGGTAAGAACGAATGAACGTGGCTACGGTCGACTGAGAAGAGAGGAATGAATGAATGAATAATTCTCTCTGTTGTATAATCCATGTACTCACATTGTTTATTTCTTATTTGGTTTTGCTAATGCTGTCCATTTCAGAATAGACTAACTTATAAACTCTGTTCTTTACAGTATAGGCAAATTCTAGACCGTAGAGCAAATCTTTTTGACCTTTTGGGGGGTTAATAACTTTCTTCTAACGGGATCTTGTCTCAACAGAGGGAGGGGTATTACATCTAAGAGTCTATTCCTTTACTAATTTTAATACCTATGATTTTTTTTTATATATTTTGTTTGATATTCAATAATAGCTGTTGTAAAGTTTCTTTATGGTAAATAAAATTTACATAAAACTTAATTTACATGTGTTGGTCAGCTCGTCCCAAATATTCCTATTCCATTAATATAGTTTTTACATTTGTGCGTCTAAGTGTCGTCACTTATCTGTGTGTGTGTGTGTATGTGAGTGGTGGATATATATATATTAATATATAAATAGAGGTATACTGTCTGACAAACAAAGTTCTGTTGTAGAGATAGGCTGGACTATAGAGGATCTTCTCAAAATCCAGGAAAAGACTCTACCTTTTTTTTCACCATTTTTCACTCGTGAAATCTATTCCTTTACCTTATCTCTCACTGAGTTACCACCTGTTCTAGTTCTATTCAGACGGGACCAAAATATATCTTAAATACCTATCAAAAATCTACGACAGTGACCAATTCCATTAATCGCTGCCTTTGCCTAACCAAGAGCAAAATTGGGTACCTATTTACAGCTGGGTAGAGTGAGTAGTAGGATAAAGAGGTATTATGAAACCTAGGATTGAAAAAAGAAGTAATAAAGGAGATCAAAATTAGGCAGTCAATATATTTTGGCCATATAAAAGGACAGAATACCTTAATGAAGACTATCATAGAAGGAAGAGTTGAAAACAAAAACGCAAGAGGAAGATAGTGCTATACGTTAGGAGGTACAATCAAGTAACTGACAGTACACAGTCTATCAAAGTGCTCCAATAAGACAAGTGACAGTACAAAGTCTATAAGAGTGCACCAATAAGACAAGTGACTGTACAAAGTCTATCAGAGTGCACCAATAAGACAAGTGACATTACAAAGTCTATCAGAGTGCACCAATTGTGACGATATTCTCAATACAATAGCTAAATTAGATAATATTCTAGTGCATAAAGTCAAAATAAAATAGAAAATAAAAACTGAGTCCAGCGTAGTATTCTCCTACGCCAGCCCGCATGTCGGTTTGATAAACCTAATTGCCGAATGAAAGGTACTGTCTTTTCGAAAAATTCGTCCTTGAGATTAAATGTAACATTTTTGCAAGGTCAAGTTGAATTGCCAAGACGAGAGTGAAAGAATAAAAGAGGGGAGGGATGGAAAGACAGAACCTAGAGAACGCCGTCTCGCGTGGATTTCACAAAAGCCAACTCGAGCAACATAGCCTTGGGCACGTTTCAAATTACGATACAAAACTAAAAAATATTCGGCAATTGGTCATGTAAACAACCTTAGCTCTTATAAGGAATGACGTAATTCTAACGTACTACGGAAGATTCTCGTATTTAGGTTGAAAATAGTTAGAAAAAGAATGGAACAAGTGGTAGTTTCTAGATTTGAGGACTAACATAGAAAAAATATGGAATTATGAACCATAATACATAGGGCCATAAAAATCATATATTCGGATGCCTTATGATGTCCTGAGCAATAATATGGTTTCAGTTACCCACTAGTGCAAAAAATAACCAAAATAATGGCAATAATATTATGTATGATAAGACGGACTGACGAGAAAAAAGATCATGCCTGCTTAATTTTTTCATGACATATTTTGAAAAAAGCTTTGGGTAAATAGGACTAAAAGGTACCAAGATTTTGATTGGCTGTAGTTTAAAGGAAGGCGAGAGGGGATTGGTTAACCTAACACTAAAAATATACTTGTAGTAGTAGACGTAGTATTTTGGGAATTATTTTTTTAAAGTTCGATTTAAAATTCATAGTCGTCTGCTTCTATTGGCCAGCTTAGTTGATATTGAGGAAAAATTGTTAAGCTAGGACGCCATTTCTTTAAAAAAATCTTGCCACGAGACGATGAGAGCAGAAGTGTAATTCTAAATACCAATATTATAAACTTCTGGACAGGGCAGTGATAAACTGGGGCCAGATCTGCCAGTCATCGTTGTTTGTGTGTAATATTCATTGAAATTGTGGGGGTTTTGTGGCCCTGACAATCACAAAAAACCAGGCTCGTGGGAACTGATTGATTCCTGACTTTGTTGCATAATTCGGTCATGTACTAGAGGCCATTGCCTTTTATGAAGTGAACCAGATGGTCCATCGAGCCTAGGACAAGACTTACCAGGGTTCTTCTTCGAAGTTAAGTGCCCGTTCGGCACCGAGAGCCTCAACCTCTATGAACCTCAGTTATTAGAAATAAAACTGACATTATCAAATAAAAGAATTCCACCTGTGATACATGAAAATAAAATGAACGATAGGGAGTGATGATAATCAACAACCTACCCTTTTACATATACCAGTATTATCCTATTTAGAAAACTACACCTACACACTTTGATTATATTAATACTTGTATTATGGACAGAAGATCCATTGTATAAATTGAATATTGTAAATAATTTCATTGATTTCACTTTTGATTGTCAATCCTGATTTAAACAACATAGAGTCAGGATAATAAATTGAAAAAATTATTAACGTTACACAAAATTCAACCACTGACTTACTTAAGATAGTCTTTTTAAAGTGTAGTGTGTATGTGATTGTTGTAGTACTGTTGTGTTTTGTTGGATAATAAAATACTTGTGTATATGTTTAGTTGGTTAATGCAACATTACACTACTTATACATAACCCTAGACACCAAACGTAGTCATCATCATCATATATTTTAGTAAAAGAATAAGGCTGAGTGAGATCATAAAGGTGGTAGCAGAAAGGTACCCTGTAACTTACCATAATATTTATTATATTCAGGGACCTTCACAGCTGACCTCATTCAGTACACTAAGAGTTCATAACAACAACATTTCATAACATCAAATCCACCACACCAATAAGACAAGTGACAGTACAAAGTCTATCAGAGTGCACCAATAAGACAAGTGACAGTACAAAGTCTATCAGAGTGCACCAATAAGACAGGTGACAGTACTTCTTCTTCTTCTTCCTCGTTCGCCCTGAAAAGGACGGTGGTTGCGTTGTGTCTGTTTACGCCGTAGCTGTGATATCTGCACCTTTCGGTCGACACATCCGACTTCAGCACGGCATTTTTTAGGGACCGGGTTTGCCTTCCCATTTCGATCCGTACTCGCTCAGCCAGACTGCACTGCTGCAAACTGTTTCCAGGACCACCACGTGGAGGTGGAGTACGGTCTTGACCAGCTCTGGTTCGCTGGTCCTGATGCAAGCAGTCAAGCTATGGGTAGCTGACTGCATTCACTATTGCTGCATCTTTGGGTCCCAAGTGACAGTACAAAGTCTATCAGAGTGCACCAATAAGACAAGTGACAGTACAAAGTCTATCAGAGTGCACCAATAAGACAAGTGACAGTACAAAGTCTATCAGAGTGCACCAATAAGACAAGTGACAGAAGACGTTGGCGATGCATTGCAACTGACCTTTGATGTGAAGACGGCAGCTGATGATGTGGAGGCTGGAGTGTGATGCTACAGGTTTTGAACCCAGAGCCTGGTAAGTTTGCTTTGAAAGCCAACTGCATTAGAAAACCCATTAAAATCGCGAAGAATAATTTAAAAAACATATAAAAAAATTCAATCGAGCACGATATTATCAATGCTTATTTCCACCAAGCAGGAACAGAGTAAATATGGAACGGTATCCAACATTATAGTTTTTTTTTTTTTTAAGCGAAAGTTGCAACCAAGTGAACCCATAGCCCTCGTTTGTTCCACGACATTGAATGAGGGCAACAACTCTCACCAGATCATCTTCTCTAGACCTTCAAAAGATTCAATTATACTGTTATACCACCAGATGTCGCTAATGCTACAGGCAAGCAACAGACAAGGCCAAATTGGGTTTCAAGAACAGAAAGAAAATGATACAGACCAGATCTTTGCTTCTGAAAGTGTTCAGTAATTTATGAGTATTGAAGACAAAATTATTACATCAATTTCATCAATGATTAAAGTCACTAATATTAATTTACCAGTTATATTCTCTTCATAAAAGTTATAGAATAACACAACCTGTTATAAGAATCATCAAACGTTTTCACTGCAACTTTACATGCAATGTTGGCAACAGCAAGACAGGAAATGTGAAGTGAAGTCAGGTAACACTGTTCTGTACAAATCTCTTCCAGACTGTCGTAGAATGAGGGCATAAGTAGGATAACAGATGTTGCTGTGGTGACTCACGTGATCACCGTTTCTCCAGATTACAAGATCTGTATTTAACTGATAGCAGTGCACTAATTACCCAGTCTCTCGTGCCATCACCTTGTACTGTAGACAAGTTGAACTATGACCCTGACGGGAGGAAGGCATAATTATTCTTCTTCTCAGTATCAAAGGAGACAATCAAAATTTACTTGACATGGAATGAGAACACAAATAACTGGAACTAATTTTAACAATGGGAAAAATTAAGGGAAGAATGGAGATAGGAAGACATGAGGAGAACATATTAGATAGACGTATTAGACATATTAGATGTTGTCAACATGGCTTAGGAAGAAGTCACCAATGGAACTGACAGATCACTACTACATATAGGGGTTGTAGAGAGAGAACTGATTGCCCAAGCCATCTGGTGAGACATGTGACGTTGATGAAGAAGATTTTGGTGGTCATAATAATATAATCAATCAGGATTATGATGAAAATGACAAGTATTGCATGTTAAGAGACAAACAGTTTGGTACAAACAATATAGAGATAACCAACGCTTGAGGAAGACATGGCTACATTTGTCACTTGTAACGGCAAAGCCTCAGGAATAATCATAGGCAGTTTCTGGCTAAGAAATAACTCAAATCAAAACCTCCACTCCTAGTGCTATTAATTCATCAATGAAAGATAAAAAAAAAACAAAATTAGCTGTGCCGCATTACTCGCAATGACGCGTGTTTCAACAAACACACGCATACGCACACACACTCTCTCTCTCAAACAAATATATACACACACATATATACATATACATACATATACGAGCAAGTACATACGTCAAAATACCAGGGCAGAATTAAAGCTAATGTCGTAACTTTTCAGCATCAGCAGCACATTTAGAAGACTGCTGATCTTGCTAGTAACTGGTTGTATTGATTCTGAACAACCAGAATTCAAGTTACTTTGAATATTTGTAAAGTTTTGAAAAAGAATTTTAATTTTTGCCTCCAACCTTTCAAAGGATGTAATTTGAACCCTTGCATTCTAAGGGAAGCAATCATAAGACAAAAATACCAATGAGCATATGCAATAATATGACTTTGTACTACCGTTTTATAAAATTATTATATTAAAAATTTAATATGTAAGCAATTTTCTGTTTTCAAAACCTAATAAAAAATATCATACAAATGATAACTTATGAGCTTGTATTAAAAATGAAAAGCGTCAAGAAATCATGAATGTTTGCCTCTTTCAAAACAGTGGCATCTATATATATATATATATATATATATATATATATATATATATATATATATATATATATAAATATATATATATAGTAGAACCTCTGTATTCGGATGCACCTGTATTCGTAAAATCCAGTATTCGGAAAAAAATTTGGAGAAAAAAAATGTACCGATATTCGCAAATGTCGCTATATTCGGAACGGCTTGGAAGAAGATTTGATTGGGGAATACAGCTTCATTAAAACGAAATTTTTACCCCCTAACACCACCCCTCTAATCCAACCCATGGATCAGCAGGTCATTGCTAACTTTAAAAAACTGTACACAAAATTCCTGTTTCAAAGATGCTTTGATGTGACCAATGCCTCAATTCTTACCCTCAAAGATTATTGGAAACACCACTTCAATATCCTCCATTGTCTGAGGATAATAGATAAAGCATGGGAAGAAGCTTCTTTGAGGACACTGAACTCTGCCTGGAAGAAATTGTGTGGAAGGCAGAGACTTCGAGGGTTTAGAGCCTGAGGGTGTGGTGGATGAAATTGTGCAAATAGGCACTCACTTGGGATTTGGAGATGAACAATGAAGACGTAGAAGAGTTGTTTGAGGATCACAGGCAGGAGCTCACCACAGAAGACCTGCAAGCCTTGTACAAGGAGCAGCAAGCAGAAACTGTAGCTGAGATACTTTCTTCTTCAGCTGATGATGACAAGGGAGCCAAGGTTCCACTGGGAAGATTAATGAATTGCATTTTTCATTGGGCTAAAAAACAGAACATAGTGGAGAAATGGCACCCTAACATTGCTGTAGTGAATAGAAGCAACAATATGTACGATGACAATGTGATTACACACTTTTAAAAAATTTTGAAAAGTAGGGAGAAACAGTCAACACTCGACAAGTTCTTTACCCCAGCAAAGAGGCAGAAAAGAGCCCCAACATCTGAAGGGCAGTTACCTGATGTTTTTATGGAAGGTGACTCCCCTTCCAAACAATAATCTCCCTCCTATACATCACTTCCTCCACACCATCATCACTCCTCAGAAAAGGTAAGGTTAATCCTAAATTTTCATTTTTATTTGTACAATATTTCATTATTAATGTTGTTACAGGGTTCATGTATGATTTCTTGCTTGTACATGTTATTTTACCAATTTAATTAACCAATATTCTGACTTAAAAATGGTTTGTCAAGAGTAACTTTCGGGGTCTGGAACGAATTAATGCAATTTACATTATTTCCTATGCAAAAAATTGATCCAATATTGAGAAAATTCAATATTCAGAACTCTCTCAGGAACCAATTAATTCTGAATAAAGAGGCTCTACTGTAAATATATATATATATATATATATATATATATATATATATATATATATATATATATATATATATATATATATATATATATATATATATATATATATATATATTCTACAAACCTAACGCTCTTTTATATTTGGACCCGTTGGCTTGTCACACCGATTACGGAAACAACGGCAGATGGATCTATTTGTTGTTGCCCTAAAGACGCCGCTAGGCGTGATGGGAAGCTACAACAGAGAAAATCAATCTGCTGTTGCCCTTAAGACGCCACAAGGCGTGATGGCCTCTGACTGCTTGGTCGGTCTTTGGCTAGGGACGGAAGAAGAAGAAGAAGATGTGCCCTAATATTACCGGTGCTAGGTTGAACGGGACGCGCCTCGCCAAAACGAGGCCAATATATATATATATATATATATATATATATATATATATATATATATATATATATATATATATATATATATATATATATATATACGAACACCACATAAAATATGCTGTTAATAACACAAAATACGAGCTGTCATTAACAACCAACTTTCACTTACCGAACGGGAAACAGTAACTATGGTTACAGAAAATGAACATATACGGGACAAAGAACGCAGGACCGCTGGGCGGTAACGCTAAGTAATGATGATTTAAAACATGTTATAACTCACCGTCATCACGAAACGTCAGACGTTCGGAAAAAAGACGATGATTGTGAAGTACGTCCTGTTCCCAGTTTGATACTTCCATTCGCCCACTCACACAGAGGTCACGTTAATAATACGCTGAGAGAAATAATTCCACACATCGACGAACAGACTTGTCATTGATTCCGCAATTGAAACGTTTATTTTGTTCGTGATAGCCAACACCAAGACCTGTTTTCTGGACCGATGAAACTATCGAATTTACCTTCCTGCCCAGAATATTCAGATCATATATGAGAGGAGCATCCACTGTGTTTGTGAGATATATAACACAACAATGTTAAGGTTACCACAAGCACACCTACTGCAGTAGACATGTCTGGTTATTGGAACCTAAAAGACGGTGATGTCACTAACTATAGACCGTTTCAAGTATTAATATATGGAAGTCAGATTTATATTTAGTTTTAACACATAATTCATTCTTTCCGTCATGTAAATTTGATTTGCTCTCTATTTGAAATATTCAACGTTCATGAACAGTTGAGTCCTATATTAAGAGGACTTACAAGTTATTTTTCTGGGTGGAAGCCAACAATATCTTAAAACAGCTTCACGCACACATACACACGCGCACACACACACATATATATGTTGTCCGATGTTGGTTCAAGGGTGTCTGAGTCTGACGGCAAAGATAAGAGTAGAAATACTGCTCCAAAAGGCAGTTCGTAAAAGACGACTTAAATAAGGTTGTGCATTAAGGCTAGCAATCTCATCATGGAAAACAGATTGTTACAGAAATCACCGTTGCAACAGAGTGTGTTCTTTGGCTTAATCTTCCTTGAAAGGAAGGGTGGGGTGGGGGGGGGCAATCTACAGCTGTGGCTCTATGCTCCATACGGAGCACAAAAAAAGCTGATGAGTGTGTGTATATATGCCTATCTGTGAGTGTGTGTGTATATGCCTGTCTGTGAGTGTGTGTATATAAGCCTGTCTGTGAGTGTGTGAGTATATATGCCTGTCTGTGAGTGTGTATATATGCCTGTCTGTTAGAGTGCGTATATATGCGTGTCTGTCGACAGAAATAGACACAATAATGGGTTACTAAAACCAAGAAATTTAAGCAAAATGAAGAGAGAAATGCGAACAAGAAGTAATCATTAACTCCACACACCATATACATACTCTTATAAACGCGTAAAGCTATGGCTTAAAATAAAACCAGAACGAACTATTATCTAGAGACCGAAAAATATATACGAATGACACGCGTACAGACAGACACCTGTATGAGACGATCAGAATAAACAGGGTTACTACATACTTCATATCCTAGTCACTCATTCTTTGAGTAAGTTACGCAATCAATCCACAGTTGGGCATCTTTGGCGTGATTGACTGTATCAAAGGCAGATAATAAGCAACACGGAACACGGAATTTTGTACTCCTGAATCGTCTAATTACAACAGACAAGCAGTCTCGGAGGTAACACACGCGTAACTGACTTTGAGAATAAAAAATATTTAAAAGACAATCTTTGTGACGATTCATTAGGTGTGTTCACCAAGATATTTTCAAAGTTCGCTGAAAATATAAATAGCAACTAATTTACAGAAGAAGATTTGCCTTACCTGTAGTTGCCTGCGTTTGGTGAGGCAAAGTCGTCTGTTTATTTCTCTTCTCTCGTTCTCCCCCTCCGTCTGTCAGTCAGGCACGCACACAGATGAGCTGTTTGTTCCTCATGTTTCGCCCCATTGCAACTAATCGTGTATTCTAGCTCGACTCCAAATAAAAGTTCAACAGTGATTGTGTGATGAACTTTGAACTAGGGCGATCCTATTCGTACCGGGGTGCTGGGCGAAGAAGTCAGAAACAAAGGTGAACAACCACTGCGGGTGGGTGAGGACGGAAAAACCACAGAAACGAGGGAGGAAAATAAACTCTCATCGATTTAGCAGCTTTAGAACAGGAAAGATTATTTCGCTGTATAGTTTTCTTACTTGTATAGGAGCAGACATTATTCCATTGATCTACTCGATACAGTTAAATGCAATCCGTTAAGTACGGTACCCCAGTTGACCACATATCAGGCAACAGAAAAAAGACTAACGTTATTGCTTATTACTTCACAGTCGGTCACAGCACTCCATGTGGTCGCATTCTTTAGGTCCTCTTAGACAGCAAGCCACCAATGTTTAATGAGACCCTAACTGCTATTTTACACTTCTTCCCCATTCTCCAGCTGGAACATGGCATTTATGGAAAGCTACTGAACTCATATTTTTGTGTGTTTGAGGAAATTTCACAATAAGGCTTTAACTAAACGTTTTTTTTAACAACAACAACAACAAAATTGTTTTCTTTATGTGAGATTAAATTAGTTTGCCAAACGTTGATTCTTTGAATATATGCGTGTGTGTGCGCGCGCCACGTATACGCAGTGGCGAATCTACATATAGGGGGTCCTGAAGCTTGAACTCTATGAGGGGCACCTTTTAGTTTTAAAAAAGTGTTGGGGGATGGGAAAGAAACGTATTATAGAGAAAACTGGACTTGGGGCCCTGAAGCTCAAGCTTCATAGTAGATCCACTTCAACGTATACATTCAGCATCTTAGAGTCGTTTGTATCAAAAATCTAACCAGAATTGTATTTCCTTATTTTTAAAATAATTCTTTGAGTAAGGGTTCTCACTTTGATCAGACTTTCCGTTTCACGAGAAATCCCGTGACAAATATATTTTTTTTTTCACATTTCCTGTCGTGCTTAATTTAGAACAAGTACTAACATAACAATAATATACATATGCGTGTGTGTAACCCGAATATTATACCTGAGTATATTTTTCTGCATGCCAAAATGTTCAAAAAGGTTGTCTGTTACTAATTTAACCAGAAATCTGCAGTTAGCATTTGTTGGACACCAAAGATTATCTGATCTGAGCATTACGCGTTTGAGTATTTTGAGAGTCAGACCTGTGCTTTTATAAGCTCTATAAAACTACAGCTTGGGATGATAGTAGAGTAGGAAGCTGTTAGCGAACGGATTCAGTACTCCTTCATCAGTATATATAGTATTCATTAGTATATATAGTATTCATTAGTATATATAGTATTCATCAGTATATATAGTATTCATCAGTACATATTAGGCATATTTGATTGGGCTCTTCCTTAAAACAATCGTAATTTTGTACGAAATCAGAGGTGGTTTTAGGTTGTGCCCGGTTCTAAGTAATCGTGAACTTTGGAGGGGAGGGCCTCTTTTAAGGCGGGGTCCCCCTTTAAGTAAAATCTAGATGTATCGACAAGGATATATTTCTGCACGAGGCCCACAAAAGCGCTAGGCCCTTGGCAAAAGCCTAGGTTGCCGACTGCATATTACCAGCTCAGCAGAAGAGAACCAGTGGCAATCTTCGGACTCCGTACGAGCCACAACAGATCTGAACACCATCTATCCAACAAGCTAAAGATAGGAACTTCTGATGAGTGTAACTACGGCACCGATCAAATGACTGATGAACATCTGCTTCAATTCCAACAAATGAGCAACAAAAGCGCGTATTGCCGACACAAGTACCATTCCTGGAAACAAAGCTCTTTAGAGATGCAAATAGCCTCAGGCCGATCACATTTTTTCTTTCAAAATATTCAAGTAAACGCCAGAGAGTGTACTATGAAGAAGGAACAAGAAACCTCTACTGTGTGCAAATATGCCACACAAGCAGAGCTAAAGTTTCGATTCAAATATGATTGTTCATTTCCGTGTCTGGGTCTTACATTCCACTAGTCGTGCAACTGTTTTAAAAACTATTCTGTATTTAGTCAGCATTGATATGTTTAAAAAAAAAAAAATCTCACTTTGTACCAAAATATGAAAGTTCATCTCCCATCTCTTCTTACCAGTATCTAGTTTCTGATAATCTACTCCTGATCTCACCTGTCAAGTATTTCATTTCTGCCAGCATGTAGATATCTTTCTCTTCAAGTATGCAGATTATAGCCAACTTCTTCCTCGTTAGATCATACCAGTACGACACACTATGAAGCTTCTCAAATAACGTTTGTTCATGCGTACACCCGTGGAGTTCCATGGGGCCCCTGGGGACACAAAGATAGAATATGACTTCTGCTCCATTTGACATTTCGTAAAAGGCGAATAACATGAGACTATGCAAAGAGATGGCAATTTCATCATGTAAAACAAACTCCACAGAAACCATAGCTGCACGAGTTTTTGATCAAGGTAGCTAACTGTAATGTTGGCTTCATGCTCCATGATGAGTCAAACAGGAAATGATGATGAGACTCATCTTATTTTACTGTTGCGTAATATGAGACAAGTCATTAACTGAGCCTTCTACTGCCATCTCAACCGAAGAGAACAAGTGGTGATCTTCAGACTCCGCACTGGCCACAACAGATTGAGATACCTTCTATTCAACAAGCTAAAGACAGGAACTACCGATCAGTCTAACTGTGGCACTGCTGAACATCTGCTTCAAAGTTGCCCACATATGCGGAACAGAGAAAGCGCATATGGCCGACACCGGCACCATTCGTGGAAAAGCTATACGGAGATTCAAACAGCCTCAAACTGACTACTGCTTTCTTTGAAAACATACAGACGTCTAGTCTGAGAGTGTTCGAAGAAGAACGAGAAGAATTTAATGAGCTTCTTATGACTATTACTGACATGTTTGATTGGGCTATTTATCACAGTCTTTCATAGATACCTGGCTAATGTACATAGCTACTACAAGTACTCCCCAGTTTTAGAAAAAAAAAAAATTGTTACAGTTACATAAAGTTGCTATAGTGCTCTATGGTATGTTCTGACTTGGAGAGACGTACTTATGCTTTGAACGTCTGAGTGGTGCAATGGTAAAAGCGCTTGCTTTTCACGGCCAAGTTACAAGGTTCCAAGTTCAAACCTTGGTGGCGTCACACTCCAGTCTACCCAGCTCTAATTTGGCACCTGACTTCTGCTCTTTGGTTACGGAACGAACGAACTGTATTTTATTGTGTGCTGTCTCTCTCTCTCTCTCTCTCTCTATATATATATATATATATATATATATATATATATATATATATATATATATATATATATATATATATATATATATATATATATATATATATATATAATTGTATTGGGAAGTCAAAGGAAGCCAGGTAAGGAACTATTCGGACCCCACTTAATAAAGCTCTCGACTCATCATATTGAAGTGTGTAACACCTTACTCCCCTACGACAGTAACTGCTATGGTTCCACCTTTACCTTTGCTTTGATTTTGCTTGTTTACGACAGCCCGATTGGTTAAGCGGTTACAGGGCTTGCCTGTCGATGGAAAGAAACCGTGATCGGAGATCGAAAACTAGTAGCGTCACGCTCAAGTCTACCCAGCTGTAAAATGGTACCTAATTGTGCTCTTGAGTTAGGGAAGGCAAAGGCAATGTTGAAGGGAACTGATCACCCCACGTCATAAAGCTGGACCTAGTATGTTCAAATCCCAAACACTTTACTCCCTGACTACAATATCTGCTATGGGACTGTGACCTTTTTACGGTGATGACCAGTTATCAGACAAAAAGCTTAGAACTGAAGCAGTAATTATCGTCCCTGTAATTGGAAAAAAATCCCTGAAAAAAATCAGCTTTTGCCTTACATATAAAATCAAGTACTTAGAAAGAAATAATATCTTATTCAATTCGCAAATGTGTGACTGATGGTATTCCGTATCCCTCTAGACGTTTTGGTGAAAACCAGCTGGTTTATATGGAAACAATGAGCACCGCATAAACAGCGCACTCCCCAATCAAAGCCCATTGTTTTCAGCCGGAGCTTAGAAGCGATATCTAACGATGGGGAGAGACCATGCACATCTAGCATAACTTTACTATTTGAGAGATCATTTACATGTTATCTATAGAAAGCTCTAGCAATGCGGTTAAATGAAAAATGTTATAACAACTGTTATTCTCTGGAAGCATAACAAACATGGAAGACGGATAGTTGAATAGACAGTTGAAGCTAACTGTATATGTTGTGGTGGTCTTGGAACTGATGACAGACGTGTTTTCTTCTTTGAGTCTGTAACAGTTATTTGCGATTCTCTGTAGCCTTGCTGGCATTATATCATGACCAGCAGATTCATATCTTCACCATGATTTGATGCAGGCAGCATGAATAGAACAATAATGAAGCTTACAAAAATCACTGGCATTTATTTACGAAGCAAATATGTTCAAGCATTCTCGATATTGAAGTGCACAGGTCTGTTATTGGTTTGAGCTTGATCAGAGCTGATGGGATTGAAGGAAAAATTCATGAAATAAATCGCTTTTAATCTGACAATATTTTGAGAGAGCCAAAATCGTCTCTCAGACATACCCTGTTTCCATTCTATCAGTTGTGTGGTAACGAAGTGTTGGGGAAAAATATTTTTTCTAAAAACAGACAACAAAGTATGTGAAGACAACACAGTTTATATAATCACTAAAACTAAATACATTTCATTATTTGACTGTCTTAAAATATGTATACCCAATATATATACGAATAATTAATCGGGCTATGCGTCTAAATACTGTATACAGATATTTAGTTAAAATTTAAAAAAAAGGTCTATAGCAGAAATGCCGTAGCGGAGTGAAGTGTTGGAGAATCACCGCATTTGGCCCAGTTTATGAGGTAGAGGTGACCAGTTCCCTTCCTGACACCCTTTGCCTACCCCAACCCAAGAGCAGAGTCAGATACCAATTTACAGCTAGGTAGGCTGTGGCGTGATGCTCCCAGGTTTCGACCTCCAACCCGCTAACTGTGCACTCTAACCGCTCAGCCAATCGGTCTCTACAGCATTTAGTAATCGTTTAGATATATAGTCACATATATAACGTTATAGCTGAACACATTTATGGGTGAAGACGGAGGGTCCTTAATAATGGAGAGATGATCTTCTTTCACTCCCAGACGTCTACTTGAATATTTTCAAAGAAAGCAGTGGCCAGCTTGAGCCTATTTGTATCTCTACAGAGTTTTTTTCAAGAATCCTACTGGTGACGGTCACATGTGCTTTCTCTGTTGCTTATATGTTTAGCAACTTTGAAGCAGATGTTCATCAGTCATTTTATCAGTGCTACATGTACACTCATCGGTAGTTCCTATCTTTAGCTTGTGGAATAGATGGGATACAAATCTCTTGTTACCAGTGCTGGGTCTGAAGATTATCGCTTGTTCTCTTCTGCTGAGCTGGTAATATGCAGGAGTTTGTGTGTGGCCTGGATGCTCTGTATCCTATTTGTTCTTGTGTTTGATTCTGATAAAACTTTTGCCTCGTCGAAAAGTTTTGCCTGTATAAGTGTTACGTACATTTATTACCTAAGGGGGTAGTCTTCGGTCCTGCCAAATGTACGCACCAGTTTTATGTAGTTATATTGTTTGAGCGTTCGATTGATTCACGCACTGACGTGCACAAAGCAGTGAGTGTTGCTTTGGAACGCACGTGTAACCTAGTTGAGTAGTTTGTGACGTCATGTTTTGAAGTGGAAACATGGAACTGGCTTGTGTCCATGATTGTAATTTTATATTGTGTATCCAATGGCATGTTGAAGGAAGCCATTTATTATTGTGATTTGTATTGGTCTTCAGGTCGAAGCCAATCGCAGTTATGTCACGTAAGTTATCGCCCACTTCTTATTTTAATGCTGCATAAAAAGGCCGCTCTACTACTAATCTAGCGGGAATTTTATCATTCCTAGAATGGATCTACAGAGTCGCTTGCCTTTAAGATTTGGATCGTAGACGGAGAATTCCTACGAGTAGAAGAAGTTATATTGTTTACCTTATGCACATGTTTTAAATGCCGTACATGCTCAATGCCAAAGTCGTGGCATGGATGTAAAGAGAGGTTAGCCAACTGAAAGCCTTTAACTGATAGGATTATCGTATATGACTTTGTGTGAAATTATATGATGTACAACACTATGTAGGATGAACGTCTGGGAATTTTAACAAATGTAATATGGAAGATTTCATCCCAGAGTATGAATACGTTACCATGATAGACGTCCTTGAAAGAAGGTCAACGGTCGTGACTGAGAAGGATATTATACGGTAACAGTTTTGTAATCCTTAGTCTATGGACAGAGGTCTTTACTAGAAGAGAATCTTCAGGAACTTTAGCAGCCATAATTAATATGTTGTCGTGTGATCTTTGCGCCTGTGACGATGTCCGTCTTGTCCACTTCGTGTCCTGGTGAATAAAATCTATGTAAAGTTACCAACGACTTGTGTGCTGCCAATACTTGACCAGTTCACCCAGTTCAAGATACTTGTTGGTTTTCGTTTGAAAAACATTGTTGACATTTATTCCGTTGTAACCATTCGCGTTTCAATTCATCACTATGAAAACGACACCAACAATAACTGGTAGGCCAGTGCGGTCTGGAAGTAATTTCAGGAACGTACCCATCCAATTGATCGTTTGAAAAGAAGAATTTTTACTTTCAAGGCGACATCATCTCAATTTGGATCCTAGCGGGATATGAATCAAAATCAACTCAAATGCTCAAAGTCTTCAATCAACCTCCACGTCAAGTTTCACAGTGACTGATTACTTGGAGATCATCTCTTCATCATTATTGCGTGCGAGCTGTAATCTAGATAAGCAGAACGAAGTATTTTATCTGTAGACGTACATCCACGGAGACGAGGCACATTGATTTTTTACCTGCACGCGAGATGAGTATAGCGTGTTGTCGTTGTACGCTTTATTACAATTAGCTGTGCCTTAAATGTCCATATATATATATTTTCTATGTTATGTGTTATGTTTTGTGTATTCTTCGCGGGAGGTTGGGAGGTAGATCTGACGAACGAGATCCATCTCGAAGCCAATTCGGGCTCTTCTTCAGACGTTCTGTAGGGATCATTTTGTAAGTTTCAATTGAGCGATAGTTCCGGTACAAGGCTAGAAACCTTGCCGAAGTTCCGATCGCTAGTTGCTTCTTATAATACTATCTATTTAGCTGTTTCGTCACGTTTAATTGTTGTTTTTGGTAGCTATTTTTACTTGTACCTTAGTTTCATAATGTATTTTGTATGTGATTATTGTCCATCTCACCTTTCCTGTCGTTTAGTTTTTTACAAAACCTATGTTTTTTACACTGTGTTGTCAATTGTCTTGTGCATTATTTAATCGCAGTTATCATCGTAATTCTTTACGACATTCCATTTTAGTTTCTCATTTTATTTTAATTGGATTTCTGCGAACGTCTTCGTTTGTTTTGAATATCTTGTCGTGTCATTATTGTGCTATTGTCTGTCACATTACTGCTTTCACACCATTACATGTTATAAATTACATTATTAATTATTAATATTATTGCCTATTATATAAATTGATTTTACCGTTCTAGAACAGGAACGAAGAACACTAGTTGTAGTAACACTTTTAAGTAGTATTATTACATAATAATATTGAAATGGCTACCTTAGACTATTTCATTAAGCAAGCAAAAGCTTTGCAAATACCTGCTGAAGAGGTAAGACAATTCGCTATGTCAGAATATAAGAAAGCTCAAGAAATAGAAGCTGATCAGAGAAGGTTAGAAACTTTACGTTTGGAAAATTTGAAATTTGAGGCAGATCAAAAACGGATTGAGGCTGAGGAACATGAGAAGAAGATGAAATTTGAGGCAGATCAAAAACGGATTGTAGCTGAGGAAGATGATGAGAAAAAAAAAAATGAGATTAGCCGCTGAATTAGAAGAGAAAAAAATTTCTGCGAGAGGCAGAACAGAAACAAAAGGAGGCTGAAGAAAGACTTAGAAAAGAAATGGAAGTTAAAGAAAAAAATGAAAAAAGGAGGCTAAAAAGGACAGAAAAAAAGAAATGGAAGAAAAAAAATTAATAGCTGAAAAGGAAATGGAACAGAAACAAAAGGAAATGGAAGAGAGAAGATTGATAGCGGAACAAAATGTAAAACGACTTCAGCTTGAGATGGAAGAGAATGAAAAAAAACGACAGCATGAACTGAAATTAGCAGAGTCAGAATATGAGAGAATTAGGTTAACTCAGGAAGCTAATTCTCAGAGAACTTTTGAAAGCCAAACTTCATCCAGACATGATAATTTTAAGGAAATTCACCTTAAATTACCAAAATTTAATCCCCCGTCTGATGACGTAATATTCTTCCTAGATAGGTTTGAGGCCACTTGTGGGTCTTATAACGTGGATAAAGCGCTATACTGTACATATTTATCCAGATTACTTACAGGAGATGCATTAGCAGTTTATCATACCACCAGCATTGGTGAGAAAAATGACTACAATGCTCTTAGAGCAGCACTTCTGCAAAAATTCCAAATGACAGAAAACGAATATCGTTTGAGATTTCACACATTACTACCTCAATCTGCCAGAAATTTTAGTGATTTTCTGTCACAGATACGACTAACATTAGAAGATGGATCGAATTATCCAAAATTGAAAAGTCGTATGAAGGTCTCTTTGATTTACTGATGCGCGATAAGGTACTTTCGTCGGTAAATCCTACATTTCTCGCATTTTTACACGAACGGAAACCTTTATCAATGAAAAACTTAGAAGAACATGCAAAAAACTTCTGCACTGCTCACCCAACCATGGATCTAAGTAACGCGCAGATTAAGAGTGAATTGCCTGTTGCTTTTGCAGCACAACAAAACAATTTTTCACGCAATCGTTCTTTTAGTGCTGATAGGTATGTCAATAAGGGAAATAATCATAATTTCAACAATGATAACTTTTACAAAGGGAAGCAATTTCAACAATCTGCTCCATTTAATGTTTCTTGGAACCAAACTCACAGATCGCGAGATTTTGGTAACAATTATTTTAAAAATAATCAAGGACATTATAATAAACAAAACTGGAGATCAAGGTCTCAGGGTCCGCAAAACAGACAATTTTTTGGAAATAAACAATTTAACCAACATCATAACGATCATTCTACAAATTATCGGACTAATCCAAATTTTAACTCTAGCAGAAACGACAATTATGGCAATTTTAATGACAAAAATCACAATCGATCGCGCCGACGAGATAGATCGTCGAATAATACAGGTAGACATTCTAATGTTGCTTTTAATGATACACAGGCTAACATTGAACAGGGTAAAGTAGCTGAAACTCACAATGCTATGTCTTGTTCTCTAGATTGTTCCCAGGTGAAAGACTGTCCAGAATGCTCGACTCTTTTCCAGCCTAAGGCGATCACGACGCTGCGTTGCGGACATACCTTGCCTAGCCTGCCTGCAGTCTGTACAGCCACTGCTGCGTCAGTACACCAGGGACAGGGCTCTCTTAAGTTTCACAAGGGATTTGTCAATAATATTTCATGCTCTCTCCTATTTGACTCAGGTTGTACAACAATCGGTGTCCGGACTTCGCTGATCAACCCAAGTTGTGCCACGGGCCGCGATGTCAAATGTGTAACATTTGGTGGCACAATTGAAACATTTCCCACTGCTATTATTGATCTTCATACTCCTTTCTTTACAGGAAAGATCCAAGCATGTCTTCTGCCTAACCCAATTTGTGATGTAATACTGGGTCGCATACATGGTATTAAAGAGTGTACACCTCAGCAAATAGCTGAATGGGAAGAGCGACATATTCAAACTGCAAATGCAGTAGTGACTAGAGCGCAAGCTACTAATATGTCGCATGATACACCTATTGAACCTACAGTTCATACCACTTGTGATGATGATGCTCCTATTTCACGGGAGTTGTTTGCAACATTGCAAAAGAATGATAATTCATTAAAAAAATTCTTTCAGTATGTTAACAAAAAGAATACAAGCAACAAACTTGCAAAATCTAGACATGACTTTATACTTAAAAATGGGATTTTGGTTAGAGTAATACGGGAAAAGGATTTATCCTTATGTTCTCAGATTCTTGTCCCATCCTGTATGAGATCTCGTATATTACGACATGCTCATGACTCGCAATGTGCGGGCCATATGGGTTTTTCGCGTACCAAATCCAGAGTGCTTTCGGCATTCTACTGGCCAGGCGTCCATAGAGATGTTACTCTCTATTGTCGGTCCTGTTTGATATGTCAAGAAGTTAAGGTACGGGGTCCATTTCATGCGGCTCCTATTCAAGCTGCGGACATCCCGATTAGACCATTTGATAAAATGGCCATTGACATTATTGGTCCAATGCTTCCATCTGCTAGAGGGCATACGCATATTCTTACGTGCATTGATATGTGCACTCGTTGGCCTGAGGCCATCCCTCTCAAGAACACTTCATCTGCCAGTGTAGCAGAGGCATTGATGTTAATCTTCTCACGCATTGGTTTTCCACGGAAAATCTTGTCGGATCATGGGGTTCAGTTCATTTCTGAATCCATGTCTCAAGTTATGAAGACATTAGGTATAGACAGATCTCTTAGTTCTATTTATCATCCGATGTCAAATGGGTTAATTGAGCGTCTCAATAGGACACTCAAGCAGTTGTTGGGTAAGATGACTCAAGACCATCCCCAAGACTGGGATCGGGTCCTACCCGCTTGTCTCTTTGCGTATCGCGAGGTACAAAATCAAGCAACGGGGTTTTCTCCGTTCCAGCTTGTTTTTGGCATGCAACCACGCGGTCCGATGTCGTTAATCCACGACTTATTGGTGGATGAGAATATTGAAGAGGAAACTCAATCCTCTTATGAGTATGTGATCTCTCTTAGAAAGAAAATCATAGATGCTTGTAGACTAGCTACTGCATCATCCGAACATGCCAAAGAAAAAGCTCGTCTATCTGCAAACAAATATAGACGTCTTCGCCAGCTCATACCTGGTGATGAAGCTTTTGTATTACTCCCTGCGCATAACAATCGTCTTTTAATTACCTGGAGAGGTCCTTTCAGGATCATCTCAAGAATATCCGATGTCGACTACATCGTTGATGTTAATGGCAAACATAAAACCTTCCACATTAACATGTTGAAGGAGTATTACTCACGTCCTGATTATCTACAATCGGTGTTCCAAGCAACTGACGATCCTACACCACCTATTCAACACTATTCTAGTTTGTCAGTCATCCAAGAAGAGGAATCTTCTTTCGATGATGTACAACTACCAATACCAGTTGTACCACTCCATTCCACTGAGAAATGGAATGATGTTACTATCTCATCTACTCTTACTGATGATCAACGTCAGCAAGTCTCTAAAATTCTACACACGTATGAGGATGTCCTCACTGACATCCCAGGTCATACGTCAGTCATCCAACATGACATTATTCTGACTGACGATACACCGATTCGAGTTCGCCCATATCCTATTCCTTTACACTTTCGTGATAAGGTTGATAAGGAATTGGATGATATGCTCCAATTAAATATAATTGAACCATCTTCATCACCATATTCTTCTTCTATGGTAATCATTAGGAAGAAAGACAACAATATACGTCTTTGCGTAGATTACAGGAAGTTAAACAAAGTTACAAAATTCGATGCGGAACCATTACCTCTTTTAGATGACTTATTGGAGAGATTATCTCATGCTACATTCTTTTCGAAATTTGACCTTTCAAAGGGTTATTGGCAAGTGCCACTCACTACGAAAGCAAAGCCATTCACCGCTTTCTCGACACCACGGGGTCTTTTTCAATGGAATTTTATGCCTTTCGGGTTAATGAATGCGCCAGCTACCTTTGTACGCATGATGCGCCGCATATTGTCTCATCGTCCCGATGTCATTACTTATATAGATGACATCTGTCTTTTTAGTGACTCTTGGGATGAACATATTCAGGGTTTAAAATCTTTACTTTCTACCTTACAGGATTATAACTTAACAGCGAAACCTTCAAAGGCTTTTGTCGGTTTTCATGACATCTCATTTCTTGGTCACCGTATAGGTCGCGGTTTAATGTATACAGAAGACAGTAACGTCTCTAAAATTTTAAACATCTCAGCACCTAAGACAAAAAAACAAGTGAGGTCACTCTTAGGACTAATACAGTTCTATTCTAAATTCATCCCTCATTTGTCTACTATAACTGCACCTCTTTCGTCTTTACTGAAGAAGGGCACACCTAATGTAATAAAGTGGTCGCAGGATCACCAAACGGCGTTAGACTATATAAAACAAATTTTTTCAAATAAGCCTTTTTTAAAGTTGCCTAACAAAGATCTCACCTTTGTTCTTCGCAGTGATGCTTCTTCCTACGCTATTGCGGCAGTTTTGATGCAGGAATACGGAGGCACCTTATTTCCTGTTATGTACGTATCCAGAAAGCTTACAACGAGCGAGATAAATTACTCCGTTCTAGACAAAGAGCTCCTTGCTCTTGTCTGGGCAATCACAAAACTGGATCGTTATCTCCTCGGATCACACTTTGTGGTGGAGTCTGACCAGAAAGCTCTTACCGCATTGAATACAGGGAACGTTAAGTCATCAAAGTCAGCGCGTTACGCTATAGCTCTTCAACCGTTCCATTTTGAGATACGAGCTATTCCTGGAGTGCAGAATGTATTTGCAGACTGTCTTTCAAGATGCCCTAGTGAACTTGGTGAAACTAAACTACTTTTAGATGGAGAAACGTCCTCACCGAAACATGAATAACTTTGTACAGTGTCATTAATTGTACATCTGTGAAGACTATGTATAGTTTTGCAGTATTCGTATAAATATAACTTTCAGAACATACTTACATATGGATTATAACATTATTTCTTGTGAAGTAACGTTTTATTAGAACGGGAACAGTGATATTAAAGTAACATTTTTTTTTTTTTTTTTTTTGTAGTATGGAAACATTGGTAAAAAGCAACAAATAGACATTCGTTAGTGTTATGGAACATATTACACTACATATCGTGTTCGTAAACTTATTTCGTGCATGGAACATTAGGAACATATTCTTGTTGACTCTAAATAGTTCTGAACGAATATCACAATGACTGAAATTAGAATTACTTAGAATAAATTACTAGTTATTTATTTATGTGTAATTAAGTACTAGAATTAGATTAATTCAATTTAATCAATTTGATTGTTTATAAATCACACATCTACTAACGTTATTAGTGTCTCGCAATACGTGTAGTCACGTATCCCACTACATGATATTTCACTTTTAGATAACTAGTCAAACTTACTAGTGCTAGATAACAGTAGGTGCGTTGCTTCTTAAAGTGTTTAATTTTGCATTGCTTCATTTTTGCACATTGTATTTCAAAATTTTCTGTTTCACTGATTCTTTTATCATTGATTATCATCAGTGTTGCTGTTCATTTTCATTTTTGAAATCATATGTTTCAAATTTTGTTGAAAACTTAGTTGAATTTTATTATCATCTTTTTTGTTGATTCTTCATTTTCATTTTTTTTAACTTCTTTTTATTTCGAATATTACCACATCGTTCCAAAGTAGGTCGATGGTGGATGTGTGCTTTAATGCATACTATCATTTAGTTATATTGATTTATTTTAAATTTTCTCTTCTTAATATGATAATTTTATGCATGTCATAAATCTTGTTGTAGTTTTGACTCACCTCTCTCGAGTAATTAGTTCGAAAAAAATTAATGGGATTAATTTTTTTTAAGGGGAGGTAATAAGGGAGCTGTTACGTACATTTATTACCTAAGGGGGTAGTCTTCGGTCCTGCCAAATGTACGCACCAGTTTTATGTAGTTATATTGTTTGAGCGTTCGATTGATTCACGCACTGACGTGCACAAAGCAGTGAGTGTTGCTTTGGAACGCACGTGTAACCTAGTTGAGTAGTTTGTGACGTCATGTTTTGAAGTGGAAACATGGAACTGGCTTGTGTCCATGATTGTAATTTTATATTGTGTATCCAATGGCATGTTGAAGGAAGCCATTTATTATTGTGATTTGTATTGGTCTTCAGGTCGAAGCCAATCGCAGTTATGTCACGTAAGTTATCGCCCACTTCTTATTTTAATGCTGCATAAAAAGGCCGCTCTACTACTAATCTAGCGGGAATTTTATCATTCCTAGAATGGATCTACAGAGTCGCTTGCCTTTAAGATTTGGATCGTAGACGGAGAATTCCTACGAGTAGAAGAAGTTATATTGTTTACCTTATGCACATGTTTTAAATGCCGTACATGCTTCAATGCCAAAGTCGTGGCATGGATGTAAAGAGAGGTTAGCCAACTGAAAGCCTTTAACTGATAGGATTATCGTATATGACTTTGTGTGAAATTATATGATGTACAACGCTATGTAGGATGAACGTCTGGGAATTTTAACAAATGTAATATGGAAGATTTCATCCCAGAGTATGAATACGTTACCATGATAGACGTCCTTGAAAGAAGGTCAACGGTCGTGACTGAGAAGGATATTATACGGTAACAGTTTTGTAATCCTTAGTCTATGGACAGAGGTCTTTACTAGAAGAGAATCTTCAGGAACTTTAGCAGCAATAATTAATATGTTGTCGTGTGATCTTTGCGCCTGTGACGATGTCCGTCTTGTCCACTTCGTGTCCTGGTGAATAAAATCTATGTAAAGTTACCAACGACTTGTGTGCTGCCAATACTTGACCAGTTCACCCAATTTAAGATACTTGTTGGTTTTCGTTTGAAAAACATTGTTGACATTTATTCCGTTGTAACCATTCGCGTTTCAATTCATCACTATGAAAACGACACCAACAATAAGGCTGATGTAGCTTTCTACTTTCCTTTGCCAATCTGTCAGCCTCTTTATTGCCGGGGATGTTACAATTAGATGGGATCCACTGTACTACAATTAGACATAGTTTGACTTTTGGAGAGATCAACATACCTTCTTTCTCGCTGGAGACGTCCCAGGAGGAGCTAACTGAAATCAAACCATAGACAGCAGGCGGCAGACAACATACGGTAGGCGGCAGACGACAGACAGTAGACGGCAGACAGCAGACAACAGACGGCAGACAGCAAACAGCTGACGGCAGACAGCAGATGGCAGACAGCAGACGGCAGACAGCAGACTGCAGTCGGTAGACGGCAGACAGCAGACGACAGGCAGTAGGTAGCAGACAGCAGACGTCAGACAGCAAGCAGATGACAGACGGAACACAGCAGACCGCATCAGCAGACGGCAGACTGCAGACGATAGACGGCAGACGACGGACAGCAGTGTACGCTTATAATAATTATTATTGTCATTTACCCCTTATCTTCCTCAGGAGCATAAGCCTTCAAGAAACTCATTTGAAGCCTCCTAGCCTGCTCCGTCCCTTAAAATTCGTACATGTCTTCTGCATATCTGAGATGTCTGTATCTGTCGTGAAAACGAGTTGTGTAAACCCACTTCTTAGTTAAATCCCTATGTCGATCGCCCAACCAATCAACGAGCAACGTTCACCAGTCTCTGAGACAGAATAAATTACAAGAAGTTACGCCAGGAAAAAAACTTAAGCCCGCGGCCATCTTGTTCACGCAAGATGGCGGAGAAAAACTGAATAAAATTAGGCTGTACGAGCAAAAGACGAAACTGCAGGAAACCAATCAGCTTGCTCCGCCAGGAACCAACCAAAATCTTTGCTTAAGCATTCACCTACCTATATAATCGGGCGAGATTTTATGCAAAGGCACGCAACCAGACACGAAGCCAGAGATACTGACCGACTGAAGAGGAGAGAAGCTGTCACCCTTGATTTATTGCTTACTTGAGGGCATTGACCTGCAGCCTGCTTCACTAGTCGAGTCAAAAATCTGGCCTGTTTAAATCTTGGAGGGTAAATATAAATTTACTATAAACTGGTAGGAAAATAGGCCTACAGCAGATACACCTGTATATATATATATATATATATATATATATATATATATATATATATATATATATATATATATATATATATATATATATATATATATATATATAGATATATATATATATATATATATATATTTAACATATATTGTTTTAATATGATCGTACCAGTTTACTGATTGTATCTTGGGGGAATTAGGTATAATGATTTTATTTCCTAATATGATTGAATAGACGAAGACTAATAGGACTCATACTTCAATCTATTGTCTCCTATAACTTCAATCTATTGTCTCAGATAACTCCAAACTGAAATATAACCAAAACAGTCCTTGTTAGGACTCAACCTATTGTTTTCTATAACTTCAATCTATTATCTCAGACCAACTGCAATATAACCAAAACAGTCCTTGTTAGGACTCAACCTATTGTCTTCTATAACTTCAATCTATTATCTCTGACCAACTGCAATATAACCAAAACAGTCTATTGTCTCCTGTGACTGTGCAAACGACTGGGAGATGGCGGTAGACCTACCTGGACGGGGGGCATATCCAGAGAGTATCAGAAAATCGCGGAGACGGCCGGATATAGTGCTTCATTCTTCAGCAACGCTTCAGGTCATACTGATTGAACTGACCGTGCCATTTGAATCCAGATTAGACGAGCAACATTCATTCAAAGCGGCCAAGTATAGCGATCTAGCCGCGGATCTGAGACACGATGGATTCAGTGCAAGGGTCATGGCGGTTGAAGTGGGCGCAAGAGTGCTTGTGGCTGCATCAATGTATGATTTATTGAAACTGTTGGGGTTGAAGGGACAGTCTAGAACAAGGGCACTGAAGAGGCTTAGCGAAACTGCCGAAAAGGCATCAGGCTGGCTGTGGAACAACCGCAGTGGGCAATGGAGATCGTGACGGTAAACGCTGCGGTACAGAAACACCAAAATTTTTCTAAGTCCACAGCGCTGAGTTTATATGGTGTACTAGTGAGGGGGCTGAGACTCTGGGGCAACAGGCGATGTATACTATAGGGAGTGTGTCAGGTACAGAATTTCAGTGGCGTGCGGCGCGCAGTGGCTAAGGTTCGTCGGCTGCGCGCTCGTGTCTCAGTGTGTGTCCTTAGTTGTGAAGGGCGACGGAACGAACGGAATAATTTGTCTTTTCTTTGTTACTTTCACAATTGCCCCCACGGCTGGCGTTGTGGATTAAAAGTTGCTACCGTAAGTGAAATGGGTTCATTTTCGATACAAGACAACAGGAAGCTGAGACGCTTGGGAGTCATGACCCAAGTGGGCCCGCCCCCCTTAGAGTGTAAAGGAGTAATCGGGCCGAAACACTTGTCAGATGGGGGGACTTCTTCTGATGATCAGATTGCTTCCTGTTGTATCGCTCTGTAAAGAGTTTCCTGTCATATCAATCTATTGTCTCCTATAACTCAATCTATTGTCTCCTATAACTCCAGTGTTATCTCAGATAAAACCAACTGCAATATAACCAAAACAGTCCTTGTTAGGACTCAATCTATTGCTTCACATAACTCAATCTATTGTCTCATCTAACTCCAATCTATTGTCTCCTATAACTCCTACCTGATATATAACCAAACAGTCCTCGTCTCATATACTCCTATCATAAGAACATAACAATATTGTTAGGATATATTATAGCACTTGTCAGAGAGAGCCTGGTATATTATAGGGGGAAAGGAGATGGTTGTATCACACCTAGGTGTACATATTATTGGATGTATTCATGTATTGAATATATATTATACGATATATTCATGTATTGACTTTATTGGATGTATTCATGTATAGAATATATATTATGGGATATATTCATGTATTGACTTTATTGGATGTATTCATGTATTGAATTTATATTATTGAATGTATCCATGTATTAATTTATCAGAAAGAATGTTTTGCAAGTAGACACCTGTCTTGTCTCGCTATTGCTAAATCATACTGAGCCATGTTGTCATTCATCCTACATGCTGACACTGAGACACGCTCATATCATATACAATAGAAATAGGTGGGCTTGAGGACAGAAATTAGCCCCTATTTTTCCTTGTTACAGGTTTTATTCGTATCATAAAAACTGAGATCGTGGGTCGTCAGTCCAGCTGCCTGGAACTCCGCAGGAGCATAGAGATTGCACAGAATCTACATCTTTAGTCCCCCTCAGTCTTGGGTGGGCTAAAGGAACGATCTTCAGCCGGTTTTGTGTCAACCAAACCAAGAACTTCTAAGAGATGAGTACACATTAGTACCATATTTGTCAGCATTGTGAGCAAAAGCTAGTGTCAGTGACGAGAAAGTGAATTAGCGTAGCAAGAGACAATAATAACAGCATAGCTGATAAATGTTATATACTTAATTAACAGCACAGCTGATACATTTACTATAAGTGATTAACAGCACAGCTGATATAAATTTGTTTCCTATAATTAGAAAACTTGTAATATATATATATATATATATATATATATATATATATATATATATATATATATATATATATATATATATATATATATATATATATATATATATATATATTTGTGAATCATTTGTAAACTTACAAATCCATTACATTCCATTTTTCAACATTCACCCTTCAGCACAAGAGTAGATAGTGTATATACTAAATAAATAATAAGGAAATTGTATTTGAAGACTTGTCAATTTTATCATTGTTAAGTAAAATCTGTTTCCTTGTCTTAATATCACAGTTCGTTACACAGCGGAGGTGGCACTTTATGTCGGTCTCCTCTCTACTATTGTTTCGAGATCAGATCATTCACAGCCGTAACTAAGTTGTGATACCAGTTGTCCTCTAAGACACTGGGACTTCACCATTTTCTGCAGAAATTCTATTTCTGTAATTGTCAGTACTATACTGATCATAAAGCCAAATAAAACCTCTCGCCACAGTATCTAGTTTCATTCCTTATGTATTTTCCGATCTCCAACAGAAGTATTGCTTTGTAATACTATCACCAGTTTCCTGTATGTGTGTGTTATTCATGGAGAGTCTAGTTCTCATCTCGTGTTCCACTGGCACCTGTTTGAATGTTGTCATCAGCTGGTGATCACGGGTGGCTATTTCAATCTTCTTTTCTACGCTATGAATGTTTGTAACTTCTTGTTTGTTGTTGTTGTCCGTGTTTCTGAGCCATGCAATAGTACTGCCTTGACATTTGAGTTTAAAATTCTCTTTATGTGTGTTGAACTTGACTTCTTTTGATTTTCATGTAGTTGACCAATGCAGTGAAAGCTCCTCTTGCTTTTTTCAAATTCTTATTTTGATATCTCTGTCTGTTCCTCCAACTTTATCGGCTTTGCAGTTACAATATTAAATAGACTTGTGTGTAAAGAAGATGTATGTAACTTTCTGTTTTACACGATAAGCTTTCTAGCCTCATGCACCACGATCCATAGTTGCCATTTACTACAGCTTGGCAGATACTGGGGGTATAGTGTATTCAGTAGAAATATAAATTTGTATGTGCATCTAGGACTCTCTGTATGTTATCTTCTTCTTCTGTTATCTGATGCTTGTGTCTTGAAGAATCGCATGAAGGATTGTCAAGTTTATGAAACGTAAAAACATTATCGGAAAACGAGCACGTAACCCGTCAAAACAATGGGCCGGTGGGAGGGGGGAGGAGGGGGGAGGAGAAGGAGGGAGAGGAATAATTATTTTGTGCTCTTTCTAGTGCATGTCCTTATGACGTCATTAATTCTGGTGTGGTCATCTCATTCATGTCCATTTTCCTTCAGAAGTAAATCAATGACACACAAAGAGTGACACAAAAGCTTAGATACGCCATCTATGATGAGCAATGATGCTTCTGTAAGTTAAATACAAATATAAGATAGAGATAATTATCTGTACTTACTAGCAATGTAGTATACAATGAATTCTGCTTAAAATAAATGGGGAAAATTCCAGAAACTTTGTCATAAAACAAGTATGAATATTTCTACAACAACCACCATGACAAGATAGTGAGAAATGCGCGTTATTTCAACGGGGGTGCCAAATTAGTTTTCACACCGCAATGCATGGCTTTCCCGTAATTTCCTGAAAATGCACCATGGAAAGATTGCAAGTTGGTGGGAATATTTGACGTTTCACTTGTGACGTTACGAAAATTAGAAGGTTTAATTAGAAAGCATACAAAGCTGGGAGACTTTTTCAGGCAATAACTCGAAGATTCCTCAGCAAACGAAATTGGCAAGAGAGCGAAGACGGCTGTTTACCGCTTCACTTATGTTCCAATTCAAGACTTATGGATGCGAGTCATGGGCAGTGACTACAGCCCACAAAAGCCGTCTCCAAACCTCAGAAACGAAGTATCTGATGAAGGTGGTTGAAGTAACAAGAACATATATGGTTCGCAACCAGACGATATGACAAACCCCAGTCCCTGCAGATCCAAGTAGAACAGTCTCAACTACGATGGTTTTGACATGTCTGCACAATGGGACAAGATCTGCTACTACGACAAATATGAGAGAATAATAGCCAGGGATCTAGACCTCCAGGACGACCCAGTCCGGTGGGAGGACAACATTAGACAATCTTCAAAGGACTGAACACTATATTGGAATTAGGCCAGGAGAAAGACAGCCGATAGTATAGTATGGCGCTCTCTTCGGCAAGCCTCTACACCCTAGGGTAGAAGAGGAATGACTAAGTAAGTAAGTAAGTAAGTAAGTAAGTAAGTAAGTAAGCATACACTGCAACGGCAAAGAGTTTAAATTCATTAGGACCACGTGCCGGAACAAAAGGTATTAAAAACCAAAAAAGGATTTTAAAGTAAAATGGAGTAAGGTAATTACATAGGCTGTTATCGCTTATGAATTTTGTGTACTGTGAAAGCACAATTGTGTGTCAGGAATGTCAGTCTTTGAAAGCAATAAGAACAACAAGCAACATGCTGTTGGCAAAGTGAAGTAGATAATAATGAAACATATAAAACTGGTACACGAAATTCACAAATTAAAACTGAGATTCATTAAATGTGATATACTCGTATATATATAATGTATGTTAGTGTATGGTGTAAAACATGGACAATGAACAATTAATTGGAAGAGAGAATTGACGCTCATGAGATGTACTATGTAGAAGATTGGGGCACATCTCATTGAAGGAGAAGAAAATTAATAAAGCCGTCCCAGAAAACCTAAGAATGAACAGAGAATTAATTAAGGAGATCAGATTTAGCTAAAAGGCTTTGGCAAAAAAAAAAAAATAATAGAAAGGCATAACGACTTAATTAAGACCATAACAGAAGGAGGAGATGAAGGTTAACGTGCAAGAGGAAGAAACCGCTTCATATTGGAAGATTACATCAAGAGATGGACAGGGGAGCGTCTACCAAACTATATCATCAAGACAAGAGATGGACAGCGGAGCGTCTACCAATCTACATCATCAAGACAAGAGACATAAGACGTTTGAGATCCATTGCAGTCTACCTTCCATGTGGAGAAGGCAGCAGATAATGTCAAGACAGGACTGATTTGGTCGCGACAGAAAGTCAAATTTAAGGTCTTGGCCTAAACACCGTAATGACAGACGTAAAGGATGTCTGGATTAAAGTAAATGCTTTGGGAATGGGTCGGCATAAAGTAGATCCCAATCTACAGGTAGCTCACGGGAAATAATTTGATACATCTCTAGGTGACGGAGGGGGGAAAGAGAAGTTATTTTTAAAGCAAGAATAATTTCTATCTAGCATATTCTGGATTAAAGGTATTGTCACCTCATTTCCAGTGAAAACTCACAAGATAGCCTACAAAAATGCAGTTTAATCATGAACTGTATGAGTTAGAAACGAGATACCTTCTTTGAAATGAAGTTAACGTTCGGGAGAATATTGTCGTAGATTTTCGATAGGAGAATTAAGACTAGGTTTGGTCTCTTCTGAATAGGTTTGAATAGGTGATAGACTCAGTGAGAGTTAGTGAAAGGTGATAGAAGTTCCACACACGTGAGATGATAGATTTGATATAGTGGCTGTCTCTGAAAGCGAAAAGAATTCTTCTCTCTCTCACCTATCTTCTACAACAGTTGTTACAGCGTCAGACAGACTACACCAATATACAGATTACGTATATTTCTATCACTCACAGGCACGCACATACACGTGACGACCGGTAAACACACAGACGTGGGAAAACTATAACAATGATATATATATATTATCTAGAACGAGCTGACCAAACACGATTATTAAGTTCAAGAGCGATTTTAATATCAGGAAAAATCGGCTCACAGCATCAAAGAAAGTACATCAAGGAAAATACATATACACATAGTCATAAAAATTCAAGGAAATGTTGCAAGGATGTTAGCCCCGTTATAGTGTTAACTCTAGGTTTAGCCCGGCCCCGTTAAGAGAACAGATGATGGCGCCCGAGTCACAGATACATAGGGTTTGAGTCTAAGAGTTTTGTATGTTTTATCTCGTAATTATATGCACAGAGTTTGAAAAAAATCTGATTTAACCTAAGACAAAAACACAAGAACTCTAGCCTTAGCAACAAATTATGCAGATTGAAAAAAAAAAAAATTAGGACAGCAACGGGGTGTCAAAGATATAATAGTGAAAATATCACTCAAACCAGCGTACACTCATTCATTCCGCCATGGCCTCTCATACATGTACTCACGACTTTGCTCGCTGCCTCTTGGAACACATTGATTTTAGATTTTCACACAGACTCAAAAAATGCAGTCTTCTGCCAAGAAGTCCCCAGTTCCAAAAGACGTATTTAACTCGGAGTCTCCGGGAACGACTACTTGGGTGTGCAAATTTGTTCAAATGTCTGATTAAGTCACCTAACAATTATTCCAGGCGCGGGAGTTAGCAGAGCACAGTGTCAATAGCGTAGGTTTCTAAAAATGATGAATGTCAGGTCGGTGCCTTCCCTCAGTATAGGATTCACTTTAGTCACACCACAGATTTGTCCACAAAAATATATATATATATATATAGTCGGGAAATGTTAGTTAATACTTGAAGTATTTCGCGCCACCAGGCAGAAAAATTACGTAGAGTTTCTAGAAGAAATTGAGATCTGGCTCCAAGGTCCAGTATTTATCATTACAGTCTTTGAAAACCCGTTATTGGGATATAGTATTTCTGGCTAACTCGGGTTGCATATGCACTGTTTAGACCAGTGGTACTTAAGAAACCCACGTGGTTCAAAATAAGGACTGTCTATTTCTTCACAAGTATGGAAACTACTACTAGGTGCTGGTAAAGTTAGGGTCACCCCAAAACTTTCACTGTGTGGAGGAAAAATAACACATATAATATAATAAACAGAATCTGTACTGGTTATAACTTACATTTAAACTTGCAAGCAGAGAGCTTTGCTTATCATTTAAACTTCCCGTGACGTAAGTTATATTTAAAAAATCAGCAATCCTCATGAATTAGGAACACGTGCGTATTCCGTCACCATTCATGAGGCTCGATTCTAGAGTTTATACGTTAGTTTAGAAAAATACACTCGACTGAGTATTAGCGGTTAAATTAAATTCATAAATAGCTACAATTGCCGTTATAAGCTAGAAATTTTAATTTTATTCTGCTTTCCACTGAATGCTTCCCTAGAAAATAAAATAGCCTACCACTTTATTTCTCTTCTGCGCTAAAGAAATAGATTAAAATGAATTAAGCGATTTAACACTTTAACACTCACAAAATCTATATATCTATCATATTAATTACCTCAACCACAGAATTACAGGTAGTCGCACAACTTAAGAATAAAAATGCTGAAAATATTTCTGGAAGTCTAGAAGTTCGACAAATTGCCGAAACAAACTGAGATCTTCGCTAACAGCTATTCTGTTTACGAGCAACCTATCTACTGTGAGTCTATGAGCGAGAATGAAATTAAAGTTTCAAACTTGGCCAATATCTTTAAAATCGGACACAGGATCCTAATCTTATTTCGCCAAGCGAAATAGTCTCCCCTGTCCGTATAACACCTTAGTCCGCTTATCGCGTGACGTAACAGCCATCAGTGGCCGAGGGCTTGCATGAGTTGCAAATCTCAGACCACCGTCTGCAGTGCGGAGTGGATTTTCACGCTAAGCCGGGTTTTTTCCTGACGAAAAACCTCATGCGTTTACTGAAATGCAGACTCTCTGTCTACTTTCCATGTCCCTCGGGTGAATTTTCACGCCCCAGGCCAGAGACCCTCAGACGAATGTCTAGCGAATGCTGTAAATTCACGCCTATCATCCGACCAGCGCGACTGACATGTACGCAATACCACCCAGGTGCGATTCTCAGTTTTAGAGAAAGGAAAACAGGTAAAGTTTGCGAATTATATGAAAATAATATTCGCAAAACGAATGGATGAAAAAATATACAGGAAAAAAAAAGAAATACAGAGATAATAAAAGAGAGAATTCGGGTGAAAGAATAGGAAGAAGATGTAGGAAATTAAATGAATATAAACCCTACGTGACAGAGCCTCCCCCCTTTAAGATATGGAAGCACTCCATGTCTACGTTATGGAGTTTAATTTCCTATAACCGTAGCTTCGGGGTGTCTGTCTTCTTCCCTCTCCTCTTCCCCCTCCATCTCTGTCCAATTCCTACTCAAGTCCACTCCTCAAAGTTTCCTTCCCCTGGAATGTCTCATATGCGCGCTTGAAAGAGCGTCGCCGCTTCTGACATTTTTGAAAGATTTCCTGTGATAGCGGTGGAATATCCCTGCCACTATCGTCATCTTCGTCAGTTTTGGCGATCGTCAGGAGATGGTCGGAGGTTGGCACTGGTTTTTCCAAGTATCTCTTTAAGAGATTTAAATGGAAAACCTTCTCCTTTCCTTCAATAGAGATCTGGTAGTTAGCCTTAGAAATCTTTTTCAGGACGGTAAACGGCCCTTGCCATCCGATCTTCAGTTGGTTGTTCTCGGTAGGGAGCAACACCAAAACTTTCTCTCCTGCTTCCAGTTCTCTCTCTTCCGCGACTTTCCTGTATCGGTTAGCGTGCTTGGTGCGTGCTCGCTTAAAGTTAGTCGTTGCTAGGTCCCACCCTAGTTTCAACCGTTCCTTTAAAACCGACACATATTTACTGGCTGAGACAACTGTCTCATCAGCCTTCTCGTCTGTCAGAGACTGAAGTAAGGCTTCAAGCGGGCCCTTAATGGGTCTGCCGAATAAGAGTGTAGCTGGCGGAAATCCTGTGGAAGTATGAGGAGATTCTCTGTAGCCAAATAATGCTGCAGGAATACAGAGATCCCAATCTTCAGGTTTCACTTGTGCCAGCTTACTTAGCATCATGGTGAGGTTTCCATTAGCACGTTCCACGAGCCCATTTCCGGCCGGAGTATATGGCTTAGTGTGGATGTGCTGGGTCCTCAAGATCTTAACGATCTCATCCATCAACAGGTTTCGGTATGGAGATCCATTATCCGTCAACACTTGCTGAGGGAATCCCAACCGAGTGAAAATCTGCACGAGGGCTTCCGCGACATGCTTGGCATCTGCGCATGTTAGCGGGATAGCTTCTGCCCATAAAGTGCATGTATCGACTAAGGTCAGGATGAACCTGTTCCTTCTTTTAGTCCTTTCGAAAGGCCCTAAAATGTCGATCACAACCCGTTCGAATGGTGTTCCCATTATTGGCATTTCACCCATGTGGACTGGGGGTGCCCGTTGCTTGGGTGGCACACGTTGGCACTGGGCACAGGATTTGACATATCTGATAATATCAGTATTTACTCCTGGCCACCAATAATGAGTGGTTATACGTTGGTTTGTGGCGTTCTGTCCCATATGTCCGCTAAAGGGAAGAGAGTGCCCCATTTCTAGGATTTGGCTTCTGTACTGTTTCGGTACTAGGAGCTGGTTGTAACCTTGGTCAGGCTTGCCCGTTCTCCGATAAAGTACGCCATCCTCAGAAAAAATGTCCCCGTGCTGTTTTGGTTCCTTCGCCATGGGCAGTTTCCTAAAGCAGGGTGCCAAGTAGGGTCCTTGTATTGCGCTTCTTTAAGTTCCATAGGTAACAAATTAGGCGCAGGCTCCCGTTCCTTCTTGGTTTGCCCTCTTGTAGTTACTGCTGCCACAATCGGCTCTTCCGGTTTCCCAATACACACGTATCTCCCGCCAAGTATGACTGGGTAGATGGGATCATCCATAACAGCTGCTTTGATCACACCTCTGACAAAGTCAGAGTGTATCTCCACCAATGCGATGGGAAGCGCTGTAGGTGCATCACTCTTACGAACTCCACAAAGTTTGACGGTCTCTCCTGTCTCTTGACCGGGTTTAACCAGCTTTCTGGCAACAATGCAATCATAAGAAAGCCCCGTGTCAAATAAGCAAGAAGTTTGAGAACCGTTCAAAGTAACAGTACCTCGCGTTGAGGGTCTATCCCCAACAGGTTGGGAATCACTGTCAATAATTCCGCCTTGCGAGACTGTCAATAAGCATCCGATGCGTTTTGGCTCGGTGTGCTCGGTCTGATCATATGTCCCGTGCTCAGGGGTTCTCCCTTTGCCACCTTGTCCTTTCTGGCTGCGCTGCCATGTAGGGCGGTCGGGTTGATCAGGCTGTTTGGGGTGGTTGGGGTACTTGTTCTTGTAGAACTTGGATTTCTCAGGAGGGGGGTTTTGAGGTCCAGTTTCTCTGTGGTTATTTAGGTTAGAAGCCTGAGAAGATTGCTCTAGGTTATGTTTTCGAAAATGCTCCTCTGTCGGTTTCCGCTTTGTGGCCGGTAGTTCAGCCAGCGCATTGTGATAACGCTCAGACTTCTCTAAGATGTCTTCGAGTTTTTCTGCACCCTGTTCAGCTAGAAATCTCCGGGTATCTGCAGACAAAGTGTTCTTTATTTGTTCTGTTAAAACAAATTCCTCGAGACCTTCATAGGTAGAGGGGAGCTGTGAGAGCTCTAGGCACTTTGTCAGATAACCCTTCAAACGAGACGAGAACTGCTGAAAAGTTTCAGAATTCTCTTTCCGGCTGTTGCGAAACAGTTGCAAAAATTTGCGAGCGTTCATTTCAAAGCGCTCCAGTAACGCTTTCTTCAACAGATCATAGTTGTCTTGTTGGCTGCTTTCCAGTTTGGCATAAACATCATACGCAGAACTTTTCAAAGCCTGGGAAAGCTTCATGTTCCAACGCGACCTCTCTAAACCGTACAGAGTTGCAATTTTCTCAAATTTTTCTAACCATGTGTCAATCTTCTCATTAGGACAAGGGAAAGACTCTAGCGGAAAAGACATAGCACTGAGGTGAAGAGATTGAGTATTAGAAGGATCAGTTAAGGAAGAATGAGGAGAAGACTCTCCATTGCTGGAGGTAGAGGCAGCACCACGGCTTTGGAACTCTAGAGTCTTAAGCGCCAGCTCATGCTGTCGTCGTTGCTCATTTTCTCTTTCCTCATGCTGTCTCTCCTTCTCTCGTTCGTTCGCCCTGCGAATTTCCATTTCTTCCTCAATCTTCTTCTGCTGTAATAGCCGGTCTTCCGCTTCTTTCCTCCTAGCTTCTTCTGCTTTCCTCTCCGCATCATATCTCTCAAGTTCGTCCCTGACAAAAGCTTTCGCTTCCTCTCCTTCCAGTCCCTCCTCTCTCGCTTCGTCCCTGAGAAGTTGTCTAAGCTTTGCCCTCTCGGCCATATTAGGTCAGTGACTGAGACTAGTGGAGAAAGAAAATGGGAAAAAGGATACCCTAGTTCCTACCACTTACGAGAAAAAAAATGTACCAAAAATTCAAAAGATGATATCCTTAACCCTGGGATACCTCCTCCAGAATAAAAATCTAACTATCGCTGCTATTAATCGGCACTAAAGCACTCAATGCAAAACACGACTACGCCAAATAAATGGTAGTTAAGATTACAACTGAAAAATAAGTTGCTACAGTGGAAAAGCAAAAGAATATTGCAAAAATTAAAGAGAAAAATAATCCCTTAATTTTTAAAAATCCACTATAAGTTCGCCCCTGAAGTCAGATCGGGTAAGGGAGGGAATTAATCTGGACAAAAAGTCCGAAACACACTCCTTAACTTAGTTCAAACGCCGTTCTGCCTCAGTACCCAGTGAATGTTATACACTCACCACTTTACCAGCATTTAGTATTACAATCAGCAGTTAACATATATCCCGACAAAATCAACCTGTAACCAAAATGTATATTATTCAAAGATGCTGTGGAAAAAAAAAACTTATTAGTTTGTGTGGTCAGCACGCCCGTAAACAGATCGCTAGTCTAGGGGCTAAATTATTATTTTTTTTTTTTTTTAAAGATACAAAACTCCACAAGACAATCACACTCTTACTCTATATCAGAATACAGAATCTTAAGTTCAAAATCCAGATAGACGAGTCCACATTTGTCGTACTCGTCTTCCTATTCTAAGTTCAAAAATCCTACGGACGAGAACCCATTTGTCGTATCGCCTTAGGATTTTGGGTTCAATTCCCGGTAACGAGCGACCATTTGTCGTAGATTTTCGATAGGAGAATTAAGACTAGGTTTGGTCCCTTCTGAATAGGTTTGAATAGGTGATAGACTCAGTGAGAGTTAGTGAAAGGTGATAGAATTTCCACACACGTGAGATGATAGATTTTGATATAGTGGCTGTCTCTGAAAGCGAAAAGAATTCTTCTCTCTCTCACCTATCTTCTACAACAGTTGTTACAGCGTCAGACAGACTACACCAATATACAGATTACGTATATTTCTATCACTCACAGGCACGCACATACACGTGACGACCGGTAAACACACAGACGTGGGAAAACTATAACAATGATATATATATATTATCTAGAACGAGCTGACCAAACACGATTATTAAGTTCAAGAGCGATTTTAATATCAGGAAAAATCGGCTCACAACATCAAAGAAAGTACATCAAGGAAAATACATATACACATAGTCATAAAAATTCAAGGAAATGTTGCAAGGATGTTAGCCCCGTTATAGTGTTAACTCTAGGTTTAGCCCGGCCCCGTTAAGAGAACAGATGATGGCGCCCGAGTCACAGATACATAGGGTTTGAGTCTAAGAGTTTTGTATGTTTTATCTCGTAATTATATGCACAGAGTTTGAAAAAAAATCTGATTTAACCTAAGACAAAAACACAAGAACTCTAGCCTTAGCAACAAATTATGCAGATTGAAAAAAAAAAATTAGGACAGCAACAGGGGGTCAAAGATATAATAGTGAAAATATCACTCAAACCAGCGTACACTCATTCATTCCGCCATGGCCTCTCATACATGTACTCACGACTTTGCTCGCTGCCTCTTGGAACACATTGATTTTAGATTTTCACACAGACTCAAAAAATGCAGTCTTCTGCCAAGAAGTCCCCAGTTCCAAAAGACGTATTTAACTCGGAGTCTCCGGGAACGACTACTTGGGTGTGCAGATTTGTTCAAATGTCTGATTAAGTCACCTAACAATTATTCCAGGCGCGGGAGTTAGCAGAGCACAGTGTCAATAGCGTAGGTTTCTAAAAATGATGAATGTCAGGTCGGTGCCTTCCCTCAGTATAGGATTCACTTTAGTCACACCACAGATTTGTCCACAAAAATATATATATATATATATAGTCGGGAAATGTTAGTTAATACTTGAAGTATTTCGCGCCACCAGGCAGAAAAATTACGTAGAGTTTCTAGAAGAAATTGAGATCTGGCTCCAAGGTCCAGTATGTATCATTACAGTCTTTGAAAACCCGTTATTGGGATATAGTATTTCTGGCTAACTCGGGTTGCATATGCACTGTTTAGACCAGTGGTACTTAAGAAACCCACGTGGTTCAAAATAAGGACTGTCTATTTCTTCACAAGTATGGAAACTACTACTAGGTGCTGGTAAAGTTAGGGTCACCCCAAAACTTTCACTGTGTGGAGGAAAAATAACACATATAATATAATAAACAGAATCTGTACTGGTTATAACTTACATTTAAACTTGCAAGCAGAGAGCTTTGCTTATCATTTAAACTTCCCGTGACGTAAGTTATATTTAAAAATCAGCAATCCTCATGAATTAGGAACACGTGCGTATTCCGTCACCATTCATGAGGCTCGATTCTAGAGTTTATACGTTAGTTTAGAAAAATACACTCGACTGAGTATTAGCGGTTAAATTAAATTCATAAATAGCTACAATTGCCGTTATAAGCTAGAAATTTTAATTTTATTCTGCTTTCCACTGAATGCTTCCCTAGAAAATATAATAGCCTACCACTTTATTTCTCTTCTGCGCTAAAGAAATAGATTAAAATGAATTAAGCGTTTTTAACACTTTAACACTCACAAAATCTATATATCTATCATATTAATTACCTCAACCACAGAATTACAGGTAGTCGCACAACTTAAGAATAAAAATGCTGAAAATATTTCTGGAAGTCTAGAAGTTCGACAAATTGCCGAAACAAACTGAGATCTTCGCTAACAGCTATTCTGTTTACGAGCAACCTATCTACTGTGAGTCTATGAGCGAGAATGAAATTAAAGTTTCAAACTTGGCCAATATCTTTAAAATCGGACACAGGATCCTAATCTTATTTCGCCAAGCGAAATAGTCTCCCCTGTCCGTATAACACCTTCGTCCGCTTATCGCGTGACGTAACAGCCATCAGTGGCCGAGGGCTTGCATGAGTTGCAAATCTCAGACCACCGTCTGCAGTGCGGAGTGGATTTTCACGCTAAGCCGGGTTTTTCCTGACGAAAAACCTCATGCGTTTACTGAAATGCAGACTCTCTGTCTACTTTCCATGTCCCTCGGGTGAATTTTCACGCCCCAGGCCAGAGACCCTCAGACGAATGTCTAGCGAATGCTGTAAATTCACGCCTATCATCCGACCAGCGCGACTGACATGTACGCAATACCACCCAGGTGCGATTCTCAGTTTTAGAGAAAGGAAAACAGGTAAAGTTTGCGAATTATATGAAAATAATATTCGCAACACGAATGGATGAAAAATATACAGGAAAAAAAGAAATACAGAGATAATAAAAGAGAGAATTCGGGTGAAAGAATAGGAAGATGATGTAGGAAATTAAATGAATATAAACCCTACGTGACAAATATCATTTAGTTTGAATTTATTTACCGCTCTGTCGACAACGTTCCAGGAAGGAGATCGTCCAGCAGAGATGAAAGTTACATTCTGGCTGCACTTATTCCAACTTCCAGATGCACTAAAGCCTGAAAACGGACATTACAGAGAGTTCTCGACTTACGACGTACTCCAACTTACGACGGCCACCATTAAATTTAATAAAAAATGTAAAAGTCTTGAACATGTTCAAATTTTTTTTCTATTCTAGGTTTTCAACCTAAGCCATTTTAATGTTCATTTTATAAGTGCTTCTTCTTCTTCTTCTTCGATCCTTAACCACCGACAGTCAAAGCAGTCAGTGGCCATCACGCGTAGTGGCGTCTTGTAGGGCAACAACAAATTGATTCCACTTTGCTCGATCGGTGGCCATCCTTCGTACAGTGCCCTAACTCTAGTTCATTCTTTGCATCTCAGCCTCCACAGTCCTCCTCCAGGTTGTTTTTGGTCGACCTCTCTTTCGTTTTAACCTATAGTTTCTCATTTCTGCCGTGACCTGTTTTAGTTTACCCGTCTCATTCATTGTCCTGACATTCCAAAATCCTATTCTTGTATCATGTTTTGCGGCCAGGACGTCCGTTTTCGTGTCAGTGGCTTCCTTTCGGCTTTCACCACTGAGAGTCATACGAGCCTCAGACTCCGGATGTCCGTCCCGAAGCAAAGTTTGTTCATTCGTTGTTGTTTCCGTAACTTCGATTTTTTTTTTTACATTGACAGGGGTGTCAGCCCTATGCTAAGACCCCCAACTTGGAGGACCAATGTGTCTACTTTTGTCTGACCTCTGCCCGCGCAAACCTGTCCAGCTTGGTAGAACCTTCCAGGAGTAAAACTCCCGCTGGCATAGCTCTGGGGGTAATCAGGGTACGCAAGCCGCCATACCTTTACAAGGTATTGACACCGATGATGGCAGATTTATGGCTTAGGATACTGTAAACATGCTCACAGAACAGTACAGAAGAGTTATAGTGCATTGAAGTTTAAAAACATTGATTTGCTTGGATAATAAACATTAATTTGTATTGATATCATTGTCGTAAAATGTTACATCTGTATGACACCACGCTCAAATTCCCCGCTCATAAACTAACTATTGTATTTTAAAATCTATAAATAACTACAATATTTGAAATTTGTCTGAGGGGCAAAGTCCATTTACCGCTAAAAATTTAACTAGAGAATTTGAATTTTTCTACTACCACAGGTTAAAAGTTACTACCCCCATACAGACACACCCACCCTAATATTTATCGAAGGACGTAGAAAAATTAACAACCAATCAAATTGGTACCTCGTTTTTGTAGAGTCAAGGGAAAAATTTGGTTGTAGTGGCAAAAATGCCGATTCTGTGTTTTTGACCAAAATTAAATACTTTTTTTCTCAATAACTACAGCGAATTAGAATGAAAGGGATATCTTGAATTATAGCGCTGATATTGATTAATATATTAACCTGAAGATTCATACTTAATAAAATTATCTTGACTTAGAACAATTTAATTTACTGATATTTTAGATCAGGGTAGACCTACAATTAATTACAAAAAAATTACCCAGATGAAACTGTTAAGGAATAACCAAAGGAAAATTAGATAGAAAGATAGAGGTAAATTGGCCGTTTAATTATCATTTTTTATATTTGAAATCGGTCCATAAATAACGGAGATATAAAATACCCAAATGTAATCAGACGAACAAACACACTTAGAATCGCTCCAGTTATAATCCAAAAATAGTTAATTTTTTTGACTCGACTTCTGATTGGTTAGGGGTAGGGTAATAAAATGTACAACTACTTGAAAAATCAGGCCATTGTAGTTTGAGCCGCCATTTGAAAAACTAACATTCATTGCCAAGTTGAGATCAGCGGGAAAGCCTTGTGACCAAGCTTTTGCCTTCTGGACGATAAAGCAGTCTGAAAACCTATTTACTGCTAGTCAAGCTTGTGCATGTGTTATTATTCTTTACTTGGGGTAAGACAAATAAGTTTATTTGTAGTATATTGACATGTAGGCCACAGGCTGTGTGTGTGCCACCCTATTTTATTTCGATACTGCCAATTGGGAGAGGTTACGACGACCTAAGTAGGAAGGTGTCTAAAAGCAGACTTATTGGGAAGTGAAAAATAAACGTGTTTGTAGATTTGCCATAAAATTTTGTGACTGTAAGTCCAGGAGAAAATAAATTAGATAGTGGCTTCTGGAGTGACATAGTGTTCATATAACATGTGAAACCATGCATAGAATGTTTGAAAGAAGAAATTAACAGGTCACAAGATATATTTGTACACCCCTGCTGATTCTATGGAAGACAATCAATGCTTAAGGAACAGTGGATTTGATGCCATATGGGAAAAAGAATGAAAACACAGGACTGAGTATAGTCAAGGAAACTTTGAGTCTGGTGCACATGGTCAGCACACATGGCTGACCCCAGGTAAGATTATTATCGATTAGTTGTGGAATTGTTATAAACAGGCTCTATAGGGGAGAAACTTTTCCTTCTCATTCCAGGGTTTTATTGCCAGTCAAAAGTGTTGCAGAAAACCTGGAAAAGAAAGAACCTGTGGGCAGTGAAGGCCCATCAATATCCAGTGAAGCCCAAAATCAGTATCTTCATACAGGAGACAACCAGTTGATGACAGTGTATATTCTGGCGCCAACAGTATCAGATAGGCTTGCCAGATAAGTCCCTTACTAAGGGCTATTGATAGTTCATCACAATTCCACCCACCACAATAACAAGAATTTCCCTGGGGAATGATGTAAAGAACAGACTCTCCAATAATAGACTAGTGTTAATGTCAAGCATTGAATCAGACTGTGGGGTACCCATTACAGTGACCTTTTTTATTGTTAAAAGTCATGGACAGTGTTTCCAACGTATTTATTTATAGTATGTAAATAAAAGTTTTCTTGATTTGACAATTCCTGTCCCAAAAGAGTAAGGTACAGGAATAATAAAATTGTATATAAATATCCCTTTATATATCAAAACGTACACACAGTTTTACTTACTTGATTTTTATTGAGTTAAAGTTCTGTTTGAAATTATTCATTCCTCATACTAATTACATTACCCTAGACACGTAGCCACATAACACCACAGAGAATACTGTACCCTGGGTGAGATCAGAAGAGGTAGCGGATAGGGACCCTGAGAAATACATCATCATCACTCTTACTCAGGGAACTTACATAGCTTGACCTCACCTTGTTAACCTTTAATTTTATTAACATTAAAACCTCTTATCACAATCATGTCCTCAGACTTCATGCATCAGTCTACAGTAATCATTTGGGTTATGTTGATTAACTAGGGCTGCTGAGCTCGTCGCTCTTTAGCAGCTGGGTTATGTATGTGTGTAGTGTTTTCTCCATTATCATGTCTAGTAGCTTTTATTTCAACTCTTTTATTTATTGTACAGTGTATGACTTTAATAAATGATGAAATGATGAAGTACGGTCTTGGAAATATGTAATACGTCAATACATTTAAGGGGTGATTCGACTTATGACTGCTTCGACTTACGACGAAGTGGTCGGAATGGAACCCTGTCGTAAGTCGAGGACTACCTGCAGATTATCAAGGTCGACCTGTAGAGAACCCCTTGGTCACGAGCCACTGTTCTAGAAAGCATATAAGTAAAGAACAGGGCTGATGTAATCGCATAGATTTAAATATTTCAGAAATACACAAAGAAGAAAGACAATGCTTCAGTTTCACGGTGAACCGTTCTATTATAATGAAGAAAATCGTGGACAGTCAAGACGTTAAGGAGTTCAACACATGAGGTTGTGCAGAAGAAGTTTAAGAAACGCGCGATCAATTAGAAAGACTAAAGCTGTTCCCCAGCCAATGCGATGGAAATGGAAACCTATTGCATAAACCAGGAAGAAGCTGAAGTCTTTATGGCAACTTTGAAGGAGAGAAAATGTAGATCTCATTGCGACAACGGAAAAAAACAGGTTACTGATTGCATCAAGAGAAGCTACTGGACAATTCAACATATGGCGTCGACGACAGTCAATAAATAACCTGATAAAAACAACAAAGAGAAACCAGTACGGTAGACAATACAGAAATAACACGGAAATGGATATGATTTACTTTCAGGAAACCAGCTGGAATAGCAAGACATGCCAGAGACTGGAACCCACGAGGAAAAGGAAGTCTAAGAAGACCAAAGAGAGTCTAAAGAATAAATCAAGGCGGGGATACCGAATCAAACGGAATGTGGCAGGTACATATTCTTTTGAATTAATATTTTTATTTAGAGATTGTCACACAGTTCATAGAAAAGTCATCTTCTACACACTGTTGGCTTCCAGACACGAAGCATATGGAATGACATGTAAATCATCTCCAAAATAACAGTATGAGAAAGATACTGCTGAGAATAGCGTGCCGGTCCAGCAACGATAATACTGCCGAGAATGTTGTGTATGGTTTGTATAAATCTCCTTTACTAAATATATCTCGAGCGCTGGGGTTATGTGGTATTATGGAGGGAAAAACAAACAAAGATGAAGGGAAAACAACATAACTCTGGAACACGTGAATAAACATAAAAGGATATCCCGCAGAAGATGGAGATACAGAATAAATTATGATCTGCACGAAATGTACAAAGAAAGTTAAAGAAAGCAAAAAAATCAAGTGAGAACATCAAGTACATTGAAACGTAGAGAAGAATGTGTTTATAGTGTGTCTTACGTTATAAGAGAGATGGAAAACAGTTGTTACGTGTGACAAGATAATTAAAATTAAAATATGAGTTAATTACTGGATAATTAAGAGTGGTAGTCGTCTGCGTGAGATAATTACCATGTGCTCATATTTATGTGATCTACTCTTTTATTTAACGCAAACTTTATGTAGGTGTGGTTGAGATAACAACTTGAGCTCATAACTGTGCGAAGGTTTGTTTCATGAAGACACGTTTCACATCACACCTTCCATAATTTCCACCATACCCCAATGTACACAAAACGTCATCACGGTGATTTAATATAAACATTTAGTGCTTTTCTAAAGAAGTCTATCGGCTTGGAGAGCGCGTTAATATAAACTAGTTTAGCTCAAGAGAAACCAACTGCGGATTAAAAAAAAACGAAACCCCATTAACGTAAACAAGCAACACTTGAGATCAGGTACAAGCACTTTTAATCTACTATGATCATTTAAACTTCGCCACTTTCCAGGTGTGTTGTAGGAGCTGTCACACAGATTGGCCAGTTTGTATAATTGATTGAATAGAAGATTTTAATAACAAATTGTTGATCTTTGTTTCTCTTTTCTTTACTATGAAAATTCCATCAGTTCTCGACGCAAGAAATGTTTTGTTAAAATATCGTGCGACTGTTTTTAGTGGTTACCAATGCTGCTTTGAAGCAGAATATTGTTATTATGGTTCAGAATGGATATTGCCGCACTCCGGGCAAACCCACATAGGTGCCCAGTTTCTCTCAGCCAATGTCGAAATGTGTGAATGCTGATTGTTTCTAAAGCGGCGCTGGTTGTATACATGCCTGATGCACAATCTCGTACGTCTATCCCTGCTAGTCTTACCTTTGATGCCAAATTCCAGAAGTTTTAGCCTTGATGATTCATCGGTTGCAGTGTCGTTCTGTAATAGGTGAAGCAAAATATCACAGCATTCTTAATTCTAAGACCCGTTGTACATTTCGCAAGATTCAGTTAACATTCTCTTGAACTGATTACTTCTTAGATGTTATAATTGACTCCTGCTTTTAATGACACTTTCAGGGATTTTTGGTCATCGCTGTAGCTGAGACTGATACTGAATAAAGAAACTAAGAAATTGGATAAATAGAGTTATGTGCTTTTGAGATATTAGTGCAGGCAAGACCTTGTCTTCATCAATGCATGCAGATATCAATTTACACAATAAAGAAAGGCATTTGTATTGGTAAATTAATTGGTCATGATGGAAAATTACAGCTTCTATATAAAAAGATCCCAGGTTCCAAATAATAGGTTACAGCAACTAGCTAGATCAGATATTTGAGCTATGTAAGTTAGCGCTACCCTTAGAGCATCTCAGTAGATAGCTCGTGGGGGTCTCTGAGGAGTCAACTAAAGAATATTACTTCTGCCGCACTCCGGGCAAACCCACATAGGTGCCCAGTTTCTCTCAGCCAATGTCGAAATGTGTGAATGCTGATTGTTTCTAAAGCGGCGCTGGTTGTATACATGCCTGATGCACAATCTCGTACGTCTATCCCTGCTAGTCTTACCTTTGATGCCAAATTCCAGAAGTTTTAGCCTTGATGATTCATCGGTTGCAGTGTCGTTCTGTAATAGGTGAAGCAAAATATCACAGCATTCTTAATTCTAAGACCCGTTGTACATTTCGCAAGATTCAGTTAACATTCTCTTGAACTGATTACTTCTTAGATGTTATAATTGACTCCTGCTTTTAATGACACTTTCAGGGATTTTTGGTCATCGCTGTAGCTGAGACTGATACTGAATAAAGAAACTAAGAAATTGGATAAATAGAGTTATGTGCTTTTGAGATATTAGTGCAGGCAAGACCTTGTCTTCATCAATGCATGCAGATATCAATTTACACAATAAAGAAAGGCATTTGTATTGGTAAATTAATTGGTCATGATGGAAAATTACAGCTTCTATATAAAAAGATCCCAGGTTCCAAATAATAGGTTACAGCAACTAGCTAGATCAGATATTTGAGCTATGTAAGTTAGCGCTACCTTAGAGCATCTCAGTAGATAGCTCGTGGGGGTCTCTGAGAGTCAACTAAAGAATATTACTTCTGCCGCACTCCGGGCAAACCCACATAGGTGCCCAGTTTCTCTCAGCCAATGTCGAAATGTGTGAATGCTGATTGTTTCTAAAAGCGGCGCTGGTTGTATACATGCCTGATGCACAATCTCGTACGTCTATCCCTGCTAGTCTTACCTTTGATGCCAAATTCCAGAAGTTTTAGCCTTGATGATTCATCGGTTGCAGTGTCGTTCTGTAATAGGTGAAGCAAAATATCACAGCATTCTTAATTCTAAGACCCGTTGTACATTTCGCAAGATTCAGTTAACATTCTCTTGAACTGATTACTTCTTAGATGTTATAATTGACTCCTGCTTTTAATGACACTTTCAGGGATTTTTGGTCATCGCTGTAGCTGAGACTGATACTGAATAAAGAAACTAAGAAATTGGATAAATAGAGTTATGTGCTTTTGAGATATTAGTGCAGGCAAGACCTTGTCTTCATCAATGCATGCAGATATCAATTTACACAATAAAGAAAGGCATTTGTATTGGTAAATTAATTGGTCATGATGGAAAATTACAGCTTCTATATAAAAAGATCCCAGGTTCCAAATAATAGGTTACAGCAACTAGCTAGATCAGATATTTGAGCTATGTAAGTTAGCGCTACCCTTAGAGCATCTCAGTAGATAGCTCGTGGGGGTCTCTGAGGAGTCAACTAAAGAATATTACTTCTGCTCCCTCATTAGACCTATTATATATATATATATATATATATATATATATATATATATATATATATATATATATATATATATATATATATATATATATATATATATATATACATACACACATATAAATACATATAAATAAATAAATATATATATATATATATATATATATATATATATATATATATATATATATATATATATATATATATATATATATATATATATATATATACATATATAAATTTCAAATAGATATTGCGTGAATCCAGATGTATTTAATTACTTAGTCGTTCCTCTTCTACCGTAAGGTGTAGACGGTTTGTAACAGAGAGAGCGCTATACTATTATATCGGCTGTCTTCCTCCTGGCTTGGTTCCATTCTAGTCCTCGGTCCTTCAAAGATTGTCTAACGTTGTCCTTCCATCCGACTTTGGGTCGTCCTGGAGGTCTGGATCCTTGGCTCTTAGTTTCCCATGCTTGCCGTGGTAGCCGATCGTCTCCCTTTCTGCAGACATGACCAAACCATCTCAGATGGGACTGTTCTATTTGGGTCTGCAGGGGTTGCGTTTTAGGCCTTGACGTATCGTCTGGTTGCGGACCATATCTCTTCTTGTTACTTCAACCACCTTCCTCAGATACCTCATTTCTGAGGTTTGGATCTGGATTTTGTGGGTTGTACTCATTGCCCATGACTCACATCATACGTCAAGACTGGGACATAGGTCGAGCGGTATACTGCCATCTTCGTCTTCTTTCCAACTTTTATTTTGCTGGGGAAGCCTCGATTTATGGCTTAAAAATGTCTCCAGATGTTGTATCTTATATTAATCCAACACGGGCTTTAGTTACTATTTCATAAGTCGGGGGTGCGTTTGTGTATTGCTTACTTCAGCACTTCCTGTTCGATCTATTAAGTAAACAGTGGTGAATTTATCGAAACTTATTTTAAAATTAGGCAATCCACCTTTTTGAAACTCAATAGTCTCTATAAATGCTACACATTTTCCTAGTTCACAAAAAATCGTTAAGTCTGACATGAGCTCATTCAATTTAAGCGTAAAAGATTTGTGCTATCAAATTAGGTCTATCAGCTGTCATTTGTCCTGGGAACAAGTCTGTGGTTTTTTCCTATTGGTATTGTACGTGAAAGTCTTAGAGTGGCCAGGCTTTCCAAATATCACACCAAACTAAATTGCATCATTAGCACGCTGTATCATGGTACATGGGTGTTCCTGCAAGGAGGAATATAATATCAGAGTTCCACGGAGCACGTATAACCATCAACATTACATACATGTGAAAATTATAATTTAAAAAAAAAACACACACTTATAACATTATGAATAAATTAAAACCGTGAAGTCGGTTTAATAATTCTGTTGTTTATATTATAAGAGCCACCAAATACCGTTTTTTAATGTCCCTTGCTTTCTGTTAAAACTATGACAGATGACTGAACTAAAAAAAAAAAAAAAAAAATGTAACATGTGCGCTGGAAATCGAACCCAAGTGGAGTGCATGGAAGACAACTAAGCTTGACATTAAATCTACCGGGGCTTCTTTAGAAATGAGGAAAGCACATATTATAGGACATTTTGAAATTAAAGGGCTACTAATTTGGGCGCCCACTGACAGCGTTACGGATATATGGGGAAACAATAGAAGCAGCAACGGTCAGGTCACACGGGGCTTCAGTCATTAGAAGGTTTAAAAAATGCATGTAACACTTAAATGGCTTTACATAGAACCGTAATTAAAGATTTTCTCTTCACGGGCCAGATCTGGCTTGCATCTTTCCCTTTTTATACACTATCCACACGCAAGCAGATACGCTCCTGTTTTTAGCAAAATGTCCTGCTGACTTGCATCTCAGCTGTGGTACATGGACAACTACGAGTCGTAGGTCTGATAAGGTGGATCTCAACGTTTCCCACATTTTCCCTTGCTGGTATTCTGTTTCATATTCATCTATTATGTTATCTTTTTTTTAGGGCCTTTGTTTTTCATCTATCCAGTTTGTCTTTAATGTTTCCTTCTACAATAATGTTTAAGGTGTCTTTTTTTTAAATATTCAAAATGATTTCTTTATCTAATTTTGATTTCTTCCAGTAATGTTTCTTTGTTCTTAAGACATCTTTGTTTGTTTTCATGTGTTTGCACCAGGGCTAGTCACTGGGGCCTTAAAACCAGCACCTTCGGACAGAGTTCGTGAGCCTTGGTTGGTACTAGCCTATCTAGGAGAAGGTAAAATTCTGATTTCAAATCACCGCTTCCTTCTCCAGTCTACACATTCTGTAAATTGGTACATGACTCTGCTATTGAGTCAGTGAAGACAAAGGCAACAAGGAAGGCAACTGGTCAGCCCATATCATAAAAACGCTGGAGGTAGTATTTTGAAGTCTGTAGCACCTCAAATAACGATAGCTTGTTCCTGGTATCAGTTTCAAGTTAGTAATTCATGCTTTGAGCTATTTAAGAAGAGTGCACATTTACACAGCATTAAGTCACAAGGGCTACTGCAGCTACTCTACTCTATAGTGTAATATAAACAACCCACACAGAAGTTATTCACCCACATAAACCTTCATGCAATCCCAATGCTCTTCTTCTGGAAGAAAGTACTGTCTAATATATTTTGCCTACGCTGGGGAAAGGCAGATGCCCCGGAATTTAACGCCTGTAAAGAACTTCTCGTCTTTTCATTAACAATATTAAAGGTAAGGTGCGGTTCCATCTAAGTCTCCTCGGTTTAATGAGACTGACAAATAAACTTTTATGAGTGACTTTGTAGTGCTTTTGTAACACAATATTAATGTTGTGGTTTCAGTCCAGATCTAGAATATGAGCTTCCTGACCCGAGCATCCCTGCCAGAGTAACCATTAGAAACATGTAAGGGTTAGTGATTCGTATTCTTCCAGCCACCTTTAAGATCAGAATATGAATGGAGCGGACAATCTGCTGTCCATCCTGTATGAAACGAATGAGCTCTATATTTGCTTGCATCCGCTTTATTGTCCCAGTAAGTAAAATAGTATCCGAGGGAAATAGGCTATGCCGTAATGAACATGTAAAGATATTCCCGTAGAAGATTCTGCCGTAGAAGTGTGAAGTGTTAGAGACTCCACTTTACTAAGTCCAGCTTAAAGATGTGGTATTACCAGTTCTATTCCCCCGCTGTCTTTGTCTTACATAAAAGCACAGTCATGTACCCATTTACAGCTAGGAGACTAGAACGCGACGCTATCATGTTATGAACATGGTAATTTTACTGCGATACGCAAGTGTCTAGGTACACTGCTAATCTGACGCTCATGCCACGATAAGGGCGGAACTCTAGTGCTAATCATCGTGTGATTACCGTTTGTCTCTGAGAAGGAAACAAAATAAGAGTAAGCTCACAAGTCTCTAATTCATGTTGTGATGTACGTATAGGATGAAAAGTGAAGTCCCTGAATTGTTAGATGATAGGACAGTAGCCTCGAATAGCTTCGCAGCCCCTGGATTTGTGTGCAACACAAGAGTGAACGTGGATTCCACGCTGGCTTATTAGCATGCACAATAGCAAAGGGGGAATTCTACAACCTGGGCTCATTAGTATGCATCAGTTCCACGTGGAATTCTACAAAGTGGGCTAATTAATACGTAGATAGTTTCATGCGTGCATCCTGGAAGTCGCTTTGTCTTAAAGGGGAGGTTAAACCACGCCTACCGCAAATCACTTGAGCGATTATAAGCAGTTATTTCCCTACCTTGCCTGTCCCCCATGCCTAGTAGGGCGTTGCCAGAGTCCAACGAGGAAAGCGGGATACGATCAAAGGCAGTAGTGGTCCCCAAAACGGACGAAGCAGTTTCCGCTGTCGTTTAACACCTCAGTGTAAACCAGAGAACCGCTCGCAGAACGAGACGAACGGGGGAAGTCTAAGCGGTAGAGAGTTAGGCAATAGAGCGGGGACTGGCGGCGCTAGAATCAGAAAGTTCCCTGATTTCAAATAAGGCGTTAAACTTAACATCTGGATATTACCTCTCATTTCATTTAATATATATTGAGACCACCGAAGAATGCAGTTTATCATTCGTTTGCCAGAGATTTAAAGAAGCACTAGCTTATAGTAGAATACTGCTAGATTTCCTCTTGATTTTCGGCTATATTGGAGTGAATTCATTCTGTGCAACGGTAAAATATATTAGTTTCAAGTGATCAGTGGTCTAGTTCTTTCATTTTTATTTCACTGGATTTTGTGTTAATTTAAACCTATTAAATAAACCCATCTCAAAAGTTTTCAGTGGTCAATTAAATGATATCTATACGTTATTTCCCAATATAATAGATGCTTAAATTTAATTTTGAAACCGTAAAAAGATTTATAACCAATTAATACAGTTTAGTTCTGTATATATATATATGTGTGTATTTTTAACCATTAGACTCGGGAAAGTTTCTTAAATATATATAATTGAATACGCGAGTGTATTTAATAGTCTTAACTGTAAAATTATCGCGCGTCAGAATATGATTTCATGTTTTTCTATTTTTTCACATAGAATGATCATACGCCTTTGCGTCCCAGCAATTATAGAGTCCTCCAGACTCGGTTCTTCAACATCCAGAATTTTTGAACATTTAAATATAATCTTGTGGCGACCCGGTGCGGTCTCGCTCTCTAAATTTACATGAGATAAAGCAATCCAAGAACATTTAAATAGTAAATCAATATAGTCTGTAAAGATTAACTGGAGAAGAACAATTGCCAGAGCGATATATTTAAATTTTACTGTTCTCTTGTGGAAAAGAGTATATCATTTATGTACACTGACAGTCACGTATTTTTCACTGGATTAAAACCCCCGAAGAGAAAAACCATACCTCGCTGTTCAGTCTTGTCATCACGCTATTGAATTTTTACACCACCAGCGGTGAAAATCCAGGAGACTGTCACATAGGTTTTATGATTATTAAATTGCCTATATCTTCTTCTTTTTCTGTCACCCGTATCTTCTATTTTTATTATCACTCTTTACCTTTTTCCTGTATTTTTCGCATCCATTTGTTTGCGAGAAATAATATTTTTCCCATTCTCACTTTCGCCAGCTTCGTTTCTCATTCAGAAACGCATTTCATTGCTGATTAAACTGAGAACGCAGTTATGACGTAACGTGTCAGCGCTACCCGAGACGCAGAGTGTTAGAATGCATTCCGTCAGACAGGGGAGCAGACAGCTGCCTACAGTCGGCAAAGTTTCTGGGCCTGAAGTGTGAGAATTCACTCCGTCAGACATGACGAGGAGACATTTGTCTGGTAGTTTGCAGCTGACATGTAATTTCCAAGGTAGATTCTCAGTGTCAGGGGATATGACCCTCACGGTCCACGGCCAGAGTTGGCGTAAGGTGCGAGAAAGCAAAGTGTCAGTTATGGTTCTCAGGATGAGTTTCTCGGTGTATGTGCAAAGACTGCCCCTGCAGTGCAGACAAGTGTCTACATTTGCATCTGACACGTAGCGCTTCTGCCGTTTCTTAGACGGAGGTGTCAGAGACGCAAGGTGGCAGTTACGGCATGCGTTTAGGTGTTAAACGTAAGCGTTAAAGACGGACAAGGGGAGAGTACTTCGTTTTGCGAAATTAAACGTTTACCTCTTTGTCTTCTTCTTCTTCTTCCGTCCTTAGCCACCGACCGTCAAAGCAGTCAGTGGCCATTACGCCAAGTGGCGTCTTAGGGCAACAGCAGATAGGTTTTCTTTGCCATTGTTTCCCATCACGCCTATTGGCGTCTTTAGGGCAACGGCAAATCAATCCATTTGCTGTTGTTTCCGTAATCGAAGTGACTAGCAAACGGGTGATTAGCCCGTTGGTTCTTTGTCTGGAAATAGATATTAACCAGAGTTTGAAACTTTCTTTTCATTCTCCAACTTGCAGTAGACAGAATCACTCGTGCTAGTGAATGAAGCTTGTATAGCGAAGTCATTAGTTTCTCGTCGAATACGCATGTATTCCTAATTCACGAGGACTGATGATATTATATATAACTTATTTCACGGGAAATTTTAAATGATAAGTCAAGCACTACGCTTACAATTTAAAATTATCAGTTATATCCGAGTACATAGTATGGATAATTATTTGATATGTGTTTTTTTCCATTTATATATATAGTGAAACTGTGGTACCCAAACTTTGCCAGCGTTTGAGTAAAAGAGATAAATCTGTGAAGAAAACAACAAACATTCTTACCTTAAAGATTTGATGTATAACTTTTACAAGAACTTTAAGAGGTTAAAGAAGTAACGAGTCATCGAGCCTGATTTGATTCTTCCTGAGTTAACTCTAGTAATTTTTCCGCCTTGGTGGCATGTAACATATTTCAATCAGTAAATTTCCCGACACTGTTGACAAGTGGTGGTGTTACCAACTAAATTCCTATATTGAGAAAAGGTGCCGATCTGACATTCCTCATTCGTTTGAAATCTAAGATGTTGACACTGTGCTAGCTATAAACGCTCGTGCCTGGAAAATTTTATGTGACTTAAACAGACATCCAAAACAATAGTATTCCCAAGAGAACGGTCCCGGAAATAGTAAATTCAAACCGTCTTTTTGGACTTGGGGTTTTCTTGGCCAAGATTACCATTGAAGATTCTGTATGGGCAAGTCCTAAAAATATTGTTGTTGTTGTTGAAAAAAATGCACATGAGCACAGTTGAATGAATAGAGTGAATGCAGGAATGAGCGATACCTTTATGGTGGTATTTTGACACCCATTCATTTTTGCTGTCATAACATTTCTTTATGCAAGGTATTGCTAACTATATATCTATATATTCCCTTATACTAGATCAGAGTATCCAGTCTGTTCATACCTTAAAGGGGGAAGAATTTTAGACTAAATCATATGTATCTGTGATTCTTTGGGCTATCACTTTCTTCTAACGGGACTGTGAGCTATTCATCGAGGGAAGGATCATGCCAACGGGTCTGTCATTCTGGTAGCATTTCTGATTTTTGTTTATGATTTTTTTTGGTATATGCTTGATGTGATTTGATATGTTGTGAGAGAAGTTTACTCTTGATAAATAAACTACTCATAATAAAATTTAGTCCAGCGTGTCGGTCAGTTCGTTTTCCCAAACTATTTATATAATCAGTCATAGTTTTTTCCCCACGTCTGTACGTCTAACTGTCGTCTTATGTGTGTATGTATGTGAGTGGATATATATATATTTTATATATATGTGTGTAGACTGTCTGACTCAATCTAAATCTGTCGTAGAAGATAGATGAAAGAGAGAAGATTTTCTTGATTTCAGAGACAGCCTCTACCACATTTCTACCATCTCACTCGTGAAAATCTATTGCTATTACTACTTCTCACTGTGACTATCATTTATTCTAATCTATTCAGAAGGGACCAACCCAAGTCTTAATTCTCCTATCGAAAATCTACGACAAATGGGGTCTCGTCTATCGGGATTTTGAACTTTGAATAGGAAAACGAGACGACAAATATCAGCTCGTCTTTAAGATTCTTTATTCTGATATAGAGTAAGAGTGTGATGTCTAGTGAGTTTTGTATCTTTAAAGAAAAATAAAAAAAAAACTATCCCCTAGACATATCGATCTTTTTTATGGGTGTGCTGACCACACGGCTAATAATTGTTTTTCCACAGCATTATTGAGCATTATACATTTGGTTTACAGGTTGATTTTGTCGGAATATATGTTAATTACTGATTTTGTAATACTAAACGCTGGTAAAGTTTTGTGAGTGTATAAACATTCACAGGGTTCTGAAGAAGTAGGTGTTTGAGCTAAGCTAAGGAGCGCGATCAGACTATACGTCCTGTAATTGCCTCCCTTACCCTAACTATTTTCAGGGGTGAACTTATAGTGGTTTGAAAATTAAGGGATTTTTTTTCTCCGTAAAATTTTTTGCAATAATTATTTTGTTTCCACTGTAGCAACTTATTTTTCAGTGAGTAATCTTAACTACCATTTATTTGGCGTAGTCGTCTGCATTAGGTGCTTAATTGCCAATTAATAGCAGCGATAGTTAGACACTATATTTTTTGGAGGGGGTATCACAGGTTATAGTATATCATCTTTTGTTTTGGTATTTTCTCGCAAGTGGTAGGAACCAGTGCATCCTTTTCCCTATTTCCTTCTGGACTAAGTCTCAGCCACTGACTTATTATGGCAGAAAGGCAAAGCTGAGACAACTTCTCAGGGATGAGGCAAGAGAAGAAGGTTTGGACGGAGAAGAAGCGAAAGCTTTTGTCACAGACGAACTTGAGAGATATGACGCGGAGAGGAAAAATGAAGAAGCTAGGAGGAAGGAAGAAGCAGACCGTCTGTTACAGCAGAAGCAGATTGAGGAAGAAATGGAAATCCGAAGGATGCAGCATGAGAAGGAGAGAGAGGAGAGGAAAGAAGGAGAGAAAGAGAGACAGCATGAGTTAGCTCTTAAAGCTCTAGAATTCCAAAGTCGTGGTGCTGCCTCTACCTCCAGCAATGGACAGTCTTCTCCTCATTCTTCCTTAACTGATCCTTCTAACACTCAATCTACTCACCTCACTGCTATGTCTTTTGCGCTAGAATCTTTCCCTTGTCCTAACGAGAAGATTGACACGTATCTAGAAAAATGTGAGAAAATTGCAACCCTGTACGGTTTAGAGAGGTCGCGTTGGTGTATGAAACTTTCCCAGGCCCTTAAAGGTTCTGCTTATGGTGTTTATTCTAAACTGGAAAGTGGCCAACAAGACAACTATGACTTGTTGAAGAAAGCTTTGCTAGAGCGCTTTGAAATAAATGCGCAAAAGTTTCTGCAACTGTTTCGCAACAGCAGGAAGGAGAGCTCTGAAACTTTTCAGCAGTTCTCATTTCGTCTAAAGGGATATCTGACAAAGTGCCTTGAGCTTTCACAGCTCCCCTCTACCTATGAAGGTCTGGAGGAATTTGTTTTAACAGAACCAATAAAGAACACTTCGTCTGCTGATACCCGAAGATTTCTAGCTGAGCAGGGTGCAGAAAAGCTTGAAGACATATTAGAAAAGTCTGAGCGATATCACAATGCGCTGGCTGAAATACCGGCCACAAAACGTAAACCGACAGAAGAGCATTTTCGGAAAAATAATCTAGATCAATCTTCTCATGCTTCTAATCTGAATAACCACAGAGAAACTGGACCTCAAAACCCCCCCTCCTGAAAAATCCAAGCTCTACAAAAACAAGTACCCCAACCACAGTAAACAGTCTGATCAACCCGACCGCCCTTCATGGCAGCGTAGCCAGAAAGGACAAGGTGGCAAAGGGAGAACCCCTGAGCACGGGACTAATGATCAGAGTGATCACACCGAGCCTAAACGCATCGGATGCTTGCTAACAGTCTTGCAAGGCGGAATTATTGACAGTGATTCCCAACCTGTTGGGGATACACCCTCAACGCGAGGTACTGTAACATTGAACGGTTCTCAAACTTCTTGTTTATTTGACACGGGGCTTTCTTATGATTGCATTGTTGCCAGAAACCTGGTTAAACCCGGTCAAGAGACAGCAGAGACCGTTAAACTTTGTGGAGTTCGTAAGAGTGATGCACCTACAGCGCTTCCCATTGCATTGGTGGAGATCCACTCTGATTTTGTCAGAGGTGTGATCAAAGCGGCTGTTATGGATGATCCCATCTACCCAGTCATACTTGGCGGGAGATACGTGTGTATTGGGAAACCGGAAGAGCCGATTGTGGCAGCAGTAACTACAAGAGGGCAAACCAAGAAGGAACGGGAGCCTGCGCCTAATTTGCTACCCATGGAACTTGAAGAAGCGCAACAAAAGGACCCTACTTTGGCACCCTGCTTTAGGAAACTGCCCGTGGCTAAGGAACCCAGACAGCACGGAGACATTTTTTCTAAGGATGGCGTACTTTATTGCAGAACGGGCAAGCCTGACCAAGGTTACAACCAGCTCCTAGTACCGAAACAGTACAGAAGCCAAATCCTAGAAATGGGGCACTCTCTTCCCTTCAGCGGACATATGGGACAGAACGCCACAAACCAACGGATAACCACTCATTATTGGTGGCCAGGAGTAAATACTGAGATTATCAGGTATGTCAAATCCTGTGCCCAGTGCCAGCGTATGCCACCCAAGCAACGGGCACCCCCAGTCTCTTTGGGTGAAATGCCAATAGTGGGAACAACATTCGAACGGGTTGTGATCGACATTTTAGGACCCTTAGAAAGGACTAAAAGAAGGAACAGGTTTATCCTGACCTTAGTCGATACATGCACTTTATGGGCAGAAGCTATCCCGCTACCATGCGCAGATGCCAAGCATGTCACAGAAGCCCTCGTGCAGATTTTCACTCGGTTGGGATTCCCTCAACAAGTGTTGACGGATAACGGATCTCCATACCGAAACCTGTTGATGGATGAGATCGTTAAGATCTTGAGGACCAAACACATCTACACAAAGCCTTATGCTCCGGCCGGAAATGGGCTCGTGGAACGTGTTAACGGAAACCTCAACGTGATGCTAAGTAAACTGGCACAAGTGAAACCTGAAGATTGGGATCTTTGTATTCCCGCAGCTTTATTTGGCTACAGGGAATCTCCTCATACTTCCACAGGATTTCCGCCAGCAACGCTTTTATTCGGCAGACCTATCAAGGGGCCGCTTGAAGCCTTACTTTGGTCGCTGACAGACCAGAAGGCTGATGAGACAGTTGTCTCAGCAAGTAAATATGTGTCAGAGTTAAAAGGAAGGTTGAAACTAGGATGGGACCTAGCAACGACCAACTTTAAGCGAGCACGGACAAAGCACGCTAACCGATACAGGAAAGTCGCGAAAGAGAGAGAACTGGAAGCAGGAGAGAAAGTTTTGGTGTTACTCCCTACCGGAAACAACCAACTGAGGATCGGATGGCAAAGGCCGTTTACCGTCCTGAAAAATATTTCTAAGGCTAACTACCAGATCTCTATTCAAGGAAAGGAACAGGTTTTCCACTTAAATCTGCTAAAGAAATTCGTGGAAAGACCAGTGCCGACCTCTGACCATCTCCTGACGATCGCCAAAACTGACGAAGATGACGATAGTGGCAGGGATATTCCACTGCAATCACACGAAATCTTTCAAAAATGTCAGAAGCGACGACACTCTTTCAAGCGCGTGTGGGAGACATTCCAGAGAAAGGAAACTTTGGGAGTAGACTTGAGTAGGAATGGGAGAGAGATGGAGGGGGAGATGAGAGGGAAGAAGACAGACACCCTGAAGCTACGGATATAGTAAATTTAATTCCATAACGTAGACATGGATTGCTTCCACATCTTAAAGGGGGGACGTTCTGTCACATAGGTTTTATGATTATTAAATTGCCTATATCTTCTTCTTTTTCTGTCACCCGTATCCTCTATTTTTATTATCACTCTTTACCTTTTTCCTGTATTTTTCGCATCCATTCATTTGCGAGAAATAATATTTTTCCCATTCTCACTTTCGCCAGTTTCGTTTCTCATTCAGAAACGCATTTCATTGCTGATTAAACTGAGAACGCAGTTACGACGTAACGTGTCAGCGCTACCCGAGACGCAGAGTGTTAGAATGCATTCCGTCAGACAGGGGAGCAGACAGCTGTCTACAGTCGGCTAAGTTTCTGGGCCTGAAGTGTGAGAATTCACTCCGTCAGACATGACGAGGAGACATTTGTCTGGTAGTTTGCAGCTGACATGTAATTTCCAAGGTAGATTCTCAGTGTCAGGTGATATGACCCTCACGCTCCACGGCCAGAGTTGGCGTAAGGTGCGAGAAAGCAAAGTGTCAGTTATGGTTCTCAGGATGAGTTTCTCGGGGTAGGTGCAAAGACTGCCCCTGCAGTGCAGACAAGTGTCTACATTTGCATCTGACACGTAGCGCTTCTGCCGCTTCTTAGACGCAGGTGTCAGAGACGATAGTTGGCAGTTACGGCATGCGTTTAGGTGTTAAACGTACGCGTTAAAGACTGGCAAGGGGAGAGTACTTCGTTTTGCGAAATTAAACGTTTACCTTTTTGCCTGGAAATAGATATTAACCAGAGTTTGAAACTTTCTTTTCATTCTCCAACTTGCAGTAGACAGAATCACTCGTGCTAGTGAATGAAGCTTGTATAGCGAAGTCATTAGTTTCTCGTCAAATTTTGCCGAGCTTCTAAATACCTATCTAGTGAATTATCCTAGTCGTTGTGAAACTGTAATTCTGTTTGGAGGTAAAATATCATATTTAACATCTAGTATTTTGTGAAGTGTTTAAAGTGTTAAATCGCTTATTTTATTTCTCTAGTTAGATTTGGTGCAGAGCGCTTAATTTATATAGTCTGTATTATTTTATAGTGACGAGTTACAGTGGAAAACAGAAATTATATTTTTAGCTTAAACTCAGTCGGCTATTAAGGACTTTAATTTAACTGCTAATAATCAGACGAAAATAAACTTTCTAAACTAACTTATAAATGCTAGAAGCCTCATGAGTGTTGACGGAATACGCATGTATTCCTAATTCATGAGGACTGATGATATTATATATAACTTATTTCACGGGAAATTTTAAATGATAAGTCAAGCACTACGCTTGCAATTTAACATTATCAGTTATATCCGAGTACATAGTATGTATAATTATATTATATGTGTTTTTTCCATTTATATATATAGTGAAACTGTGGTACCCAAACTTTGCCAGCGTTTGAGTAAAAGAGATAAATCTGTGAAGAAAACAACAAACATTCTTACCTTAAAGATTTGATGTATAACTTTTACAAGAACTTTAAGAGGTTAAAGAAGTAACGGGTCATCGAACCAGATTTGATTCTTCCTGAGTAAACTCTAGTAATTTTTCCGCCTTGGTGGCATGTAACATATTTCAATCAGTAAATTTCCCGACACTGTTGACAAGTGGTGGTGTTACCAACTAAATTCCTATATTGAGAAAAGGTGCCGACCTGACATTCCTCATTCGTTTGAAATCTAAGATGTTGACACTGTGCTAGCTATAAACGCTCGTGCCTGGAAAATTTTATGTGACTTAAACAGACATCCAAAACAATAGTATTCCCAAGAGAACGGTCCCGGAAATAGTAAATTCAAACCGTCTTTTTGGACTTGGGGTTTTCTTGGCCAAGATTACCATTGAAGATTCTGTATGGGCAAGTCCTAAAAATATTGTTGTTGTTGTTGAAAAAAATGCACATGAGCACAGTTGAATGAATAGAGTGAATGCAGGAATGAGCGATACCTTTATGGTGGTATTTTGACACCCATTCATTTTTGCTGTCATAACATTTCTTTATGCAAGGTATTGCTAACTATATATCTATACATTCCCTTATACTAGATCAGAGTAACCAGTCTGTTCATACCTTAAAGGGGGAAGAATTTTAGACTAAATCATATGTATCTGTGATTCTTTGGGCTATCACTTTCTTCTAACGGGACTGTGAGCTATTCATCGAGGGAAGGATCATGCCAACGGGTCTGTCATTCTGGTAGCATTTCTGATTTTTGTTTATGATTTTTTTGGTATATGCTTGATGTGATTTGATATGTTGTGAGAGAAGTTTAGTCTTGATAAATAAACTACTCATAAAATTTAGTCCAGCGTGTCGGTCAGTTCGTTTTCCCAAACTATTTATATAATCAGTCATAGTTTTTTCCCCACGTCTGTACGTCTAACTGTCGTCTTATGTGTGTATGTATGTGAGTGGATATATATATATATATTTTATATATATGTGTGTAGACTGTCTGACTCAATCTAAATCTGTCGTAGAAGATAGGTGAAAGAGAGAAGATTTTCTTGATTTCAGAGACAGCCTCTACCACATTTCTACCATCTCACTCGTGAAAATCTATTGCTATTACTACTTCTCACTGTGACTATCATTTATTCTAATCTATTCAGAAGGGACCAACCCAAGTCTTAATTCTCCTATCAAAAATCTACGACAAATGGGGTCTCGTCTATCGGGATTTTGAACTTTGAATAGGAAAACGAGACGACAAATATCAGCTCGTCTTTAAGATTCTTTATTCTGATATAGAGTAAGAGTGTGATGTCTAGTGAGTTTTGTATCTTTAAAAAAAAATAAAAAAAATAACTATCCCCTAGACATATCGATCTTTTTTATGGGTGTGCTGACCACACGGCTAATAATTGTTTTTCCACAGCATTATTGAGCATTATACATTTGGTTTACAGGTTGATTTTGTCGGAATATATGTTAATTACTGATTTTGTAATACTAAACGCTGGTAAAGTTTTGTGAGTGTATAAACATTCACAGGGTTCTGAAGAAGTAGGTGTTTGAGCTAAGCTAAGGAGCGCGATCAGACTATACGTCCTGTAATTGCCTCCCTTACCCTAACTATTTTCAGGGGTGAACTTATAGTGGTTTGAAAATTAAGGGATTTTTTTTCTCCGTAAAATTTTTTGCAATAATTATTTTGTTTCCACTGTAGCAACTTATTTTTCAGTGAGTAATCTTAACTACCATTTATTTGGCGTAGTCGTCTGCATTAGGTGCTTAATTGCCAATTAATAGCAGCGATAGTTAAACACTATATTTTTTGGAGGGGGTATCACAGGTTATAGTATATCATCTTTTGTTTTGGTATTTTCTCGCAAGTGGTAGGAACCAGTGCATCCTTTTCCCTATTTCTTTCTGGACTAAGTCTCAGCCACTGACTTATTATGGCAGAAAGGCAAAGCTGAGACAACTTCTCAGGGATGAGGCAAGAGAAGAAGGTTTGGACGGAGAAGAAGCGAAAGCGTTTATCACAGACGAACTTGAGAGATATGACGCGGAGAGGAAAAATGAAGAAGCTAGGAGAAAGGAAGAAGCAGACCGTCTGTTACAGCAGAAGAAGATTGAGGAAGAAATGGAAATCCGAAAGATGCAGCATGAGAAGGAGAGAGAGGAGAGGGAGGAAAGAGAGAAAGAGAGACAGCATGAGTTAGCTCTTAAAGCTCTAGAATTCCAAAGTCGTGGTGCTGCCTCTACCTCCAGCAATGGACAGTCTTCTCCTCATTCTTCCTTAACTGATCCTTCTAACACTCAATCTACTCACCTCACTGCTATGTCTTTTGCGCTAGAATATTTCCCTTGTCCTAACGAGAAGATTGACACGTATCTAGAAATATGTGAGAAAATTGCAACCCTGTACGGTTTAGAGAGGTCGCGTTGGTGTATGAAACTTTCCCAGGCCCTTAAAGGTTCTGCTTATGGTGTTTATTCTAAACTGGAAAGTGGCCAACAAGACAACTATGACTTGTTGAAGAAAGCTTTGCTAGAGCGCTTTGAAATGAATGCGCAAAAGTTTCTGCAACTGTTTCGCAACAGCAGGAAGGAGAGCTCTGAAACTTTTCAGCAGTTCTCATTTCGTCTAAAGGGATATCTGACAAAGTGCCTTGAGCTTTCACAGCTCCCCTCTACCTATGAAGGTCTGGAGGAATTTGTTTTAACAGAACAAATAAAGAACACTTTGTCTGCTGATACCCGAAGATTTCTAGCTGAGCAGGGTGCAGAAAAGCTTGAAGACATATTAGAAAAGTCTGAGCGATATCACAATGCGCTGGCTGAAATACCGGCCACAAAACGTAAACCGACAGAAGAGCATTTTCGGAAAAATAATCTAGATCAATCTTCTCATGCTTCTAATCTGAATAACCACAGAGAAACTGGACCTCAAAACCCCCCTCCTGAAAAATCCAAGTTCTACAAAAACAAGTACCCCAACCACAGTAAACAGTCTGATCAACCCGACCGCCCTTCATGGCAGCGTATCCAGAAAGGACAAGGTGGCAAAGGGAGAACCCCTGAGCACGGGACTAATGATCAGAGTGATCACACCGAGCCTAAACGCATCGGATGCTTGCTAACAGTCTTGCAAGGCGGAATTATTGACAGTGATTCCCAACCTGTTGGGGATACACCCTCAACGCGAGGTACTGTTACATTGAACGGTTCTCAAACTTCTTGTTTATTTGACACGGGGCTTTCTTATGATTGCATTGTTGCCAGAAACCTGGTTAAACCCGGTCAAGAGACAGCAGAGACCGTTAAACTTTGTGGAGTTCGTAAGAGTGATGCACCTACAGCGCTTCCCATTGCATTGGTGGAGATCCACTCTGATTTTGTCAGAGGTGTGATCAAAGCGGCTGTTATGGATGATCCCATCTACCCAGTCATACTTGGCGGGAGATACGTGTGTATTGGGAAACCGGAAGAGCCGATTGTGGCAGCAGTAACTACAAGAGGGCAAACCAAGAAGGAACGGGAGCCTGCGCCTAATTTGTTACCCATGGAACTTGAAGAAGCGCAACAAAAGGACCCTACTTTGGCACCCTGCTTTAGGAAACTGCCCGTGGCTAAGGAACCCAGACAGCACGGGGACATTTTTTCTAAGGATGGCGTACTTTATCGCAGAACGGGCAAGCCTGACCAAGGTTACAACCAGCTCCTAGTACCGAAACAGTACAGAAGCCAAATCCTAGAAATGGGGCACTCTCTTCCCTTCAGCGGACATATGGGACAGAACGCCACAAACCAACGGATAACCACTCATTATTGGTGGCCAGGAGTAAATACTGAGATTATCAGGTATGTCAAATCCTGTGCCCAGTGCCAACGTATGCCACCCAAGCAACGGGCACCCCCAGTCTCTTTGGGTGAAATGCCAATAGTGGGAACAACATTCGAACGGGTTGTGATCGACATTTTAGGACCCTTAGAAAGGACTAAAAGAAGGAACAGGTTTATCCTGACCTTAGTCGATACATGCACTTTATGGGCAGAAGCTATCCCGCTACCATGCGCAGATGCCAAGCATGTCACAGAAGCCCTCGTGCAGATTTTCACTCGGTTGGGATTCCCTCAACAAGTGTTGACGGATAACGGATCTCCATACCGAAACCTGTTGATGGATGAGATCGTTAAGATCTTGAGGACCAAACACATCTACACAAAGCCTTATGCTCCGGCCGGAAATGGGCTTGTGGAACGTGTTAACGGAAACCTCAACGTGATGCTAACTAACTGGCACAAGTGAAACCTGAAGATTGGGATCTTTGTATTCCCGCAGCTTTATTTGGCTACAGGGAATCTCCTCATACTTCCACAGGATTTCCGCCAGCAACGCTTTTATTCGGCAGACCTATCAAGGGGCCGCTTGAAGCCTTACTTTGGTCGCTGACAGACCAGAAGGCTGATGAGACAGTTGTCTCAGCAAGTAAATATGTGTCAGAGTTAAAAGGAAGGTTGAAACTAGGATGGGACCTAGCAACGACCAACTTTAAGCGAGCACGGACAAAGCACGCTAACCGATACAGGAAAGTCGCGAAAGAGAGAGAACTGGAAGCAGGAGAGAAAGTTTTGGTGTTACTCCCTACCGGAAACAACCAACTGAGGATCGGATGGCAAGGGCCGTTTACCGTCCTGAAAAAGATTTCTAAGGCTAACTACCAGATCTCTATTCAAGGAAAGGAACAGGTTTTCCACATAAATCTGCTAAAGAAATTCGTGGAAAGACCAGTGCCGACCTCTGACCATCTCCTGACGATCGCCAAAACTGACGAAGATGACGATAGTGGCAGGGATATTCCACTGCAATCACACGAAATCTTTCAAAAATGTCAGAAGCGACGACACTCTTTCAAGCGCGTGTGGGAGACATTCCAGAGAAAGGAAACTTTGGGAGTAGACTTGAGTAGGAATGGGAGAGAGATGGAGGGGGAGATGAGAGGGAAGAAGACAGACACCCTGAAGCTACGGATATAGTAAATTTAATTCCATAACGTAGACATGGAGTGCTTCCATATCTTAAAGGGGGGACGTTCTGTCACATAGGTTTTATGATTATTAAATTGCCTATATCTTCTTCTTTTTCTGTCACCCGTATCCTCTATTTTTATTATCACTCTTTACCTTTTTCCTGTATTTTTCGCATCCATTCATTTGCGAGAAATAATATTTTTCCCATTCTCACTTTCGCCAGTTTCGTTTCTCATTCAGAAACGCATTTCATTGCTGATTAAACTGAGAACGCAGTTACGACGTAACGTGTCAGCGCTACCCGAGACGCAGAGTGTTAGAATGCATTCCGTCAGACAGGGGAGCAGACAGCTGTCTACAGTCGGCTAAGTTTCTGGGCCTGAAGTGTGAGAATTCACTCCGTCAGACATGACGAGGAGACATTTGTCTGGTAGTTTGCAGCTGACATGTAATTTCCAAGGTAGATTCTCAGTGTCAGGTGATATGACCCTCACGCTCCACGGCCAGAGTTGGCGTAAGGTGCGAGAAAGCAAAGTGTCAGTTATGGTTCTCAGGATGAGTTTCTCGGGGTAGGTGCAAAGACTGCCCCTGCAGTGCAGACAAGTGTCTACATTTGCATCTGACACGTAGCGCTTCTGCCGTTTCTTAGACGGAGGTGTCAGAGACGCAAGGTGGCAGTTACGGCATGCGTTTAGGTGTTAAACGTAAGCGTTAAAGACTGGCAAGGGGAGAGTACTTCGTTTTGCGAAATTAAACGTTTACCTTTTTGCCTGGAATAAGATATTAACCAGAGTTTGAAACTTTCTTTTCATTCTCCAACTTGCAGTAGACAGAATCACTCGTGCTAGTGAATGAAGCTTGTATAGCGAAGTCATTAGTTTCTCGTCAAATTTTGCCGAGCTTCTAAATACCTATCTAGTGAATTATCCTAGTCGTTGTGAAACTGTAATTATGTTTGGAGGTAAAATATCATATTTAACATCTAGTATTTTGTGAAGTGTTTAAAGTGTTAAATCGCTTATTTTATTTCTCTAGTTAGATTTGGTGCAGAGCGCTTAATTTATATAGTCTGTATTATTTTATAGTGACGAGTTACAGTGGAAAACGGAAATTATATTTTTAGCTTAAACTCAGTCGGCTATTAAGGACTTTAATTTAACTGCTAATAATCAGACGAAAATAAACTTTCTAAACTAACTTATAAATGCTAGACGCCTCATGAGTGTTGACGGAATACGCATGTATTCCTAATTCATGAGGACTGATGATATTATATATAACTTATTTCACGGGAAATTTTAAATGATAAGTCAAGCACTACGCTTGCAATTTAACATTATCAGTTATATCCGAGTACATAGTATGTATAATTATATTATATGTGTTTTTTCCATTTATATATATAGTGAAACTGTGGTACCCAAACTTTGCCAGCGTTTGAGTAAAAGAGATAAATCTGTGAAGGAAACAACAAACATTCTTACCTTAAAGATTTGATGTATAACTTTTACAAGAACTTTAAGAGGTTAAAGAAGTAACGGGTCATCGATCCAGATTTGATTCTTCCTGAGTAAACTCTAGTAATTTTTCCGCCTTGGTGGCATGTAACATATTTCAATCAGTAAATTTCCAGACACTGTTGACAAGTGGTGGTGTTACCAACTAAATTCCTATATTGAGAAAAGGTGCCGACCTGACATTCCTCATTCGTTTGAAATCTAAGATGTTGACACTGTGCTAGCTATAAACGCTCGTGCCTGGAAAATTTTATGTGACTTAAACAGACATCCAAACCAATAGTATTCCCAAGAGAACGGTCCCGGAAATAGTAAATTCAAACCGTCTTTTTGGACCTGGGGTTTTCTTGGCCAAGATTACCATTGAAGATTCTGTATGGGCAAGTCCTAAAAATATTTTTGTTGTTGTTGAAAAAAATGCACGTGAGCACAGTTGAATGAATAGAGTGAATGCAGGAATGAGCGATACCTTTATGGTGGTATTTTGACACCCATTCATTTTTGCTGTCATAACATTTCTTTATGCAAGGTATTGCTAACTATATATCTATATATTCCCTTATACTAGATCAGAGTATCCAGTCTGTTCATACCTTAAAGGGGGAAGAATTTTAGACTAAATCATATGTATCTGTGACTCTTTGGGCTATCACTTTCGTCTAACGGGACTGTGAGCTATTCATCGAGGGAAGGATCATACCAACGGGTCTATCATTCTGGTAGCATTTCTGATTTTTGTTTATGATTTTTTTTTGGTATATGCTTGATGTGATTTGATATGTTGTGAGAGAAGTTTAGTCTTGATAAATAAACTACTCATAAAATTTAGTCCAGCGTGTCGGTCAGTTCGTTTTCCCAAACTATTCATATAATCAGTCATAGTTTTTTCCCACTTCTGTACGTCTAACTGTCGTCTTATGTGTGTATGTATGTGAGTGGATATATATGTATATTTTATATATATGTGTGTAGACTGTCTGACTCAATCTAAATCTGTCGTAGAAGATAGGTGAAAGAGAGAAGATTTTCTTGATTTCAGAGACAGCCTCTACCACATTTCTACCATCTCACTCGTGAAAATCTATTGCTATTACTACTTCTCACTGTGACTATCACTTATTCTAATCTATTCAGAAGGGACCAACCCAAGTCCTAATTCTCCTATCAAAAATCTACGACAGAGACCACTACCTTCTCATAACCTTACCTGTGCCAGTGCCATCCCATAGAAACTTTTAGTTGATAATCAAAAAGGAACATTAATGCTTCACCTTCCAGCGATTACGGGAAATTTTGCTAAACGCCAAACCCGCTAGTCTGGGGCTGGAAAACGAAGGAAAAGTCTCAGACAGTTTACTGAGTAATTTAATTGCTTTTTGTGTTATTCTATGGAGTGCCAGATTCACCGAGCGGTAAGTGGGAGAAAATGTGTGATGGCCATCGCTAGCGTGCATGAATGAACGAGATATATTAGCAAAACTTATAATTCTCTTTGCTTGGTAAATATCCTTATACTGTATTCATTGTATTGTTCTCTTTAAGCGGGATTGCTTACCTTTGCTTATTTTCCCTCCCTTAATCTGCTTCGTCAAGGGATAACTTGGAGAACACTAGGACTCTGTTCCTACACCCCATACCAATTATTGTAAAACCCCCTATCAGAATAATTAATCTATTTTTGGGTTAAATTATCTCTTTCTGATAACCACTTGTCTTTGGACTGGGTTTTCTTTATCTATACAAGCGGGAAGGGCATATTGGGATACTACTCTTCAACCCCCCCTCCCCCACCTTGTTATTTGTAATTTTCTGTAACTATGATCTTTGACTGTACCATGCTAAATGTTGTGATTTTGGTGTAATGATAATAAATACCATAAAACTGATATTACTGTGGTGGCCGACCCATTACCCCATATATGTTATATTTAGTTTGTATTCACGTATGTGTGTTTGAAGCACCAAATTGATGTGTGTACATGAGTGTTGAGTAACTGGCAAAAATTGTTTAGAAAGGAGAGATTTAGGAGTCTACAGATAAACAAAAGTTGTCGTAAGATAGGCAGATCGGAGAAATTACCCGATCTCAGAGACTGTCCTTACTCTTTTCAGCACCCTTGTGAATCAACTATCTATTTCTTACCCCTTTCTATCGTAGAGCCTTGGGAGCCGCGCTGGTGTAATGGCTTCGGCGTTGTACTGGCGACCAGGTGTTCATGGTTCAAACCCGGGCGTCGGCGTTTGAAGAAATGTTTACGGCCGGAAATTTGACTGAATAGCCTGAACGGCTCCTGTGATAAACCCTCTGGGGATGGGAAGGAGCGAAGCTCCTGACCGGGTTGGAAGGAAAGTCCTCAGGTTCCCCAGCCTCGCAATGATATGTCATTGGGCCGAAGGGCTGAAAGCCCAAGTGCCGCTGGTTAAGAAAAAAAAAAAAAAAAAAAAAAAAAAAAAAAAAAAAAAAAAACATAGAGCCTTCACCCTCATTCTTCACTCTAACGGGACCACTATTTCTAAGACCTATCTCAAATAAAATTTACGACATATGTCACAATGTTCGACTAATTCTGATGTTAATATCGGATTATCAACCTTATCAGGAAAAAGCAACTGCTACAAAAACCGCCCCTGCTCGAGTAAAAAGGTATTTTGACTCTGTTTAGAACAATGCGAACTGCAATGAGGGCCTTTACGCCTTAAAGAGCGACACATTAGAAATAACAAGGAAAATAATATGTTATTAATATTTCCACAGTGTAGATAAACTTTTTTGTTTTTACAAATCTTCGGAAACAAAGTGGGGAGGAGACTGCAGTTGACTATGCACCGAAAATTGCCCATGTTTATCATGCTACTTACAGTACACCAGACTTAATGTCGCTAGACTTCAAAATAATCCTACACCAATTCTCTCTATAGATTGCGTGTCTCTGTTTTCCCCATATGTTTCTCGAGCAAAGTCACAATAAAGGAGTTTACAGTTAATAACGCACATCTTTGCACCTTTCCTCAGCGAGAAGTCCCCATATTAATTGACCAGTTCTGCTAAAGCTAAGCGTAGCAGTTATAAATGTGAACCAAACAAACCGAGGTGCGTAAGACGAAACGTCTGGAGATGGATAAGAGTTTCCCCGATCTGAGATAACACAAGATGACTGTGAATTCGGCAATGTTAGCTGAGAGAAAGTCGTTGCCAAATTATCTGCCTACACTGGACAGAGATGTGGCAAAATCTCCAGTTCGCACACAAAAATATAGGTGAATTAGTTAGCTGGGCAAAAGACACTTTTTCTTCTTTAATTTCAGTGAGCACAAAAGAAACACTGATTAGCAATAGTAATTTTTTCCCAAGGATTAAAAGAATCTCAGTTCGAGAAAATAAATTCTCAGTGAAAATGTTTATCCAGTGACAGGTATAATTTTCGGTAAGAAAAGTAACTCTGTGACATTATACATCCTAAGGGTAAGGCTAGAGGCTATTATAAATTCAGTAATAAAGATAAATCTAGTATTATAATAAATATAATTCTGGTAAGAAAAAGATAAGAGAATCAGCCTTAGGAGAGTGACACATCAAAAGCTGGAGAAGGGTATGTAAAATAATAATATGTATAATTAGTGCATATAAATATATGTTCTCTTTCAGGTGGCTGATGCTGCTTATTAATTATCTTTCACCTGTATCAATCTTCCGCATGGGACAGGCATCCTTTACATGAAAACACATTGCTAGAAAAACCAGCACTCCAACGTTGACATGAATGCTTAGGTACAAGTTTCCCGTCAACGGGCCATCCACTCCATCGTTGACATGAATGCTTAAGGTACAAGTTTCCCGTCAACGGGCCATCCACTCCATCGTTGACATGAATGCTTAAGGTACAAGTTTCCCGTCAAAGGGCCATCCACTCCAACGTTGACATGAATGCTTAGGTATAAGTTTCCCGTCAACGGGCTATTTGCAGTGGTAGCCTCGTGCTCCATAAGGAACGAAAAAGGAAATGATGATGTATCAATCGTGTTTCCTCTTTCTAAGTAAACACCATGTGACACTGATATTATAATATCTATGCGCATGCCTCGTGGCTCAACTTTGCTGTCAGTGAGCTCTTCTCAGTAATGGCAAATTTGTGTCTTTTGCTTGACGCTGTGGTAAGGACTTGGCCAAATTACGCACGAGAAAATGCGCGGGCTGTTATGTAGGACCGAACTCGGTGATATATCTGGGTTAGGCCAGCAGTTTATGTCTGAACCATCTTTACTGCCGTTGCTGGTAGCAGATTGCTTCTTTGGTTATGTCTCAAGATCGACATAATCTGATTTGTCATCTAACACTGAATTTTCAAAGCGTCTACATCATGTTTACCATCATCCGTGTTCTGTTTTGTTTAATGTATTCTGCTCCATGCGTCAAAAGACATTTGACGTGACATTCTAAAGTTTCGTATTTTTCACATCTTTCCCGATTTCCATTTTGTCCAGTAGCATTAATGTTGTTCCTAACTTTCTTACTGTAAAATCTTTACATTCGCTTCTGAACCCCTTTGTGATCTACGAGACTGCGAAGTTATTTGATTATAGTCACCGAATCCATTAGATTTCGCCTTAACCAAATCGAGGTTTTGTTTATCCTGTTAGCTTTCAACTCCTTAGTTTCTGTACTGTTTATATACAGCTAAAACATCTTAGTGACCTTGAGCGCTTGCTTTATCCTGTATTAATTTGTTTAGACTATATGCCAATAATACCGTGTCACTCGCCCAGTTTAGATTTTCTGGCTGCGTCCAAGTGTTTTGCGACTGTTCAATTTGTTGTTATTGTTATTTTCTTATTATTTTGTTGGTATATACTATCTAAGTCGAAGTGTTTACTAACTGCAAAAATAAAAAAGTATATGTCATGTAACACCATATGATGTTACATAACATATAACCTTTTATTATTTAAAAAAAAATTATTTTATCTTTATCTACTTTGTATTCTTCATCTACAATTCTACAAATTATCTTTCAGTACATGGTTTGTATTAAATACTATCACGAAAGTATAACCCCAAATGACACAAGGTGTCTCTTCTCCTGCGACACCATGAAGTATTAGTGTGTGTTGATGGGTGTACTTAGTATGTACTGTGGAGAGGCACAACCTATTTAATGGCACGTATGGATATTTAACGGTATGAAAAGGTCCTAATAACACATTCATTGTTGAATGCTCGACCAAGTCATGAATTTAGTCCCACAACAAAATATAATGAATAATGTCATAAACATCGATATCATCAGAAAATACAGATTATCATCCTGTTACCAAAATGTTGTAATTCGTACTCCTCGCTCATTTCTTCACTTCAGAATAATACGATGGGTTCATTGCAAGGGTCATGGCTGTTGAGGTTGGTGCAAGAGGTCTCGTGGCTGCCTCAGTGTATGATCTACTGAAGCTGTTGGGGTTGAGGGGACAGTCAAGAACAAGGGCACTTAAAAGGCTCAGCGACACTGCCGAAAAGGCATCGTGCTGGCTGTGGAACAATCGCAACAGGCTATGGAACTCGGGACAGTAATTTGTTTTCAAAATAGGGGTTACTTTCACAATTGCCTCCAGCTGGCAGAAAATAGGAGTAAATTTGAAAGCTGCAACCAAGGAGGAGTGGGTTCAATTCTCTGCACCAGACAACAGGAGGACAACGGGCTGATCACCCGTTTGTCAGTCACTTCGATTACGGAAACAACAGCAAATGGGTTGATTTGCCATTGCCCTAAAGACGCCACTAGGCGTGATGGGAAACAATGGCGAAGAAAACCTATCTGCTGTTGCCCTAAGACGCCACTAGGCGTAATGGCCACTGACTGCTTTGACGGTCGGTGGCTAAGGACGGAAGAAGAAGAAGAAGACAACAGGAGGCTGACACTTGGGAGTCATGACCTAAGTGGGCCCGCCCCCATTGAGTGTAAAGGACATTAAGGGGCCGACAAACTTGATCGACGTGGGATCACTTCTTATGATCAGATTGCCTCCTGTTGTACTGCTCTGTATAGAGTTTCCTATTATACACTGCAGCCATACAATACAGCCAGCCCTCTCGGCTCTCATCGCGCAACCCTTTTAAACCCCTTCCTCTAATCCTTTCTGCTTCATGCGTATATAGAACCGGCATTGTTTATATATATATATATATATATATATATATATATATATATATATATATATATATATATATATATATATATATATATATATATATATATATATATATATATATATATATATATATATATATATAATCCTCCTCTCTATGTGTTTCAAAACTGTATAATTCTTTCACTGGTTAGCTTCACGCTACTCTAGGAGCACAGGTGGTCAACAAACTCATGCCAAGTCTCCTGCCACGTGACGTCAGCTCAAGGTCTTTCTTCATTATCGTTTTCAATTCTGTCTCCATTTATCTTCACCGTGTGTTTTTTTTTTCTACCTCTGCCTCTCTTACCCTGCAGATTCCAGAAAAAAGAACTGTCTTGTAATGTTATCAACATGTTTTCTCAATGTGTGTCATGTTTATCGCCATATATTCTTCGGTCTCGATATTACTATGGCCGTTTTTGTGGTTTAAAGTTTTTACAGGATAGGGTAGTCGGCCTCATGCCCAACCTTCCTTTGTCGCCTTTTACGACATTATAGGCAGGTCACAGGGCTACTATTCTTTGCTTCTGCTTCGGGCCCCGGTAACACACAGGTTTATAGAGCTGTTTATAGAACTGACAAATGCCACAAAAATATATCACACGTGAATAGTTCGCGATCGAGACTTCCTGGCGTTACAAGCAAACAGAAAAATGAGCATTTCAGGGCAATTTTTGGCAGCTAATTTTCCAAAAAATGAGGCAGTCATTCCACGCATTCAGGTCTAGATATTCTATCTTCTCTGCTCTATCAAATAGTTATCTTTATCTATTATTAGTGACGCAGTTCGAACGTTGGCTATTATTTTATTGAATTTACATGCATGAGACTCATCCAGCTGGAAAAATGAAAAGGCCAAGAGAACTCTTCGGCGACAAAAACCCTAATTGCCAAGCACGTGCAGCAGTATGCAGACGGCGATGCCAGAAAGGACACTATGCCCTGTACGCTGCACGGGAAGAAATATTCAGAGAATTTTTGCAGAATTATGAAAACTAAACTGATTATAAAGAGAGTTAAAGGGGGCGATATACATACATACATACATACATATATATATATATATATATATATATATATATATATATATATATATATATATATATATATATATATATATATATATATATATATATATATATATATATACTGAAGCACATTAAAAACGCACTACTATTATATATACTGATGCCGAGAAGCTGGAAAAAAAGGGGGGGGGGGGAATGGATTTTCCCCGTGTTTGTCATGAGGTAGAGAGCGAATGGCTGCTGGAATGGAAAGTGCATGATTCAACCCACGGGTTTGTGTACAGACTACATGAAAACAATGAAAGTTACACGTGCAACACGATTCCCAACAGCTATGACCCTGAAAATATGTACGCGTTGTGGCAGTATACTCGGTATAAAAAGGCCGTTGAGACAAAACACCCAGTACATGTGCTTGAAATACCACGACTATCTGAAAACGACCGCCAACGAGCCATTGGTATGTTGGAGACCGGAATGAGCTCGCGGGCCATTGCCAGAAAGATGAATTGCCACCACAGCACTATTGTACGTCTCAATGAGCGTTACGGAACCACTGGCAGTGCCCGGGATAGACTTCGGAGTGGCCAACCACGAGTTACTACCCCTGCGCAAGATCTCATATTGTGCTGAGTCACCTAAGGAATCGTTCTCTCCCGGCAAGTCAAACAGCAAGAGCAATAGTGGGTAGACATGGACAAGTCTCTCGAATAAACGTCATACGACGACTCAGAGATACAGGCCTTACTGCAAGATGACCTTATTTTGGGCCAAACTTGACTCACAGACATCGTCAGCAGCGCCTGCAATGGGCAGAGCAACATGTCAGATGGATTAGACTGCAGTGGAATGCTGTCCTATTCACAGACGAGAGCAGATTCAACATATCCTTTGCTGATGGACGTATGCGGATTTGGCGATGGTGTGGAGAGCGCTTTGCAGATTGCTGTGTTCGTCAGCACAACCGATTTGGAGGTGGCAGTATTCACATGTGGGGAGGATTCAGTTTTCACCATCGCTTGCCTCTTCACGTCTTCCGTGGAAATGTTATTGCTGTGATATTTCGAGATGAGGTTCTGGATGCATTGATTGCTGCTGCGTTCACAAATTACCAGACTTGCAGCTTCTCCTGCAGGATAACGCTCTACATTCTTTCTGTTACCACTCCCAGACTGCTCACGTTACGCCAGGTGACTCGTGATAATTCCACGTTTATTGAACCGGTCAGCGATCGATATTCTTATCATTAAAAGCCGGCTCGCCACCTTCTGATACAGACGGCAAACGTGAAGAGAGAAAGCGACTTTGACGTAACTCAATTCTGGGTCCAGCGACAATCAGGCAATTAACACCTGGGTTGCGGTATGTATGTCTGAGGAAACCATACTGTTTGTCTGAGGGGCCGGCGATCCTTCTGTTTGACTGTCTGGAGAACGCACGATCACAGACGATAATAAGATAATCGTTTCACAGGGCCATCCCTGTGTGTGATTATCGCAGGTAATCTGTCTGGCGAGTCAATATTTGAAGGTAGCATCTGGACATAAAATAGGTTCCCAGATTTGTTGTGAGTTGGCAGAAGTATTACCGCATGATTTGAGAGAGGTCACGCGCTGGAATATTAAATGTAATATTGTAAACACGCGGGGAAGATTATGAATTTAAATACCCCTACCCACGAAGTGCTGAAAGAGCTTACGAGTGGATTGAAGTGAGAGCCGGAATAAACATTGAATTTCATTGGAAATTTCGGCGGAAGTTCCATCTGTGTTTTGAACTGAGAATGAAAGATATAATCTAGCGAAATCAGAGACACAGAACACAGACAGCTTCGCAACATCAAACGAGCAACTCCCAAAAGCCAGAGAAAGAAGGATCGGACCTAGAATTCCATTCTTATAAGTGACAGATCGAGTATTTGGGCAACTGTGAAAACTTAAGTAAACCCGTATACACATACATACATACATACATACATACATACATACATACATACATACATACATACATACATACATACATACATACATACATACATACATACATACATACATACATACATACATACATACATACATACATACATACATACATACATACATACATACATACATACATACATACATACATACATACATACATACATACATACATACATACATACATACATACATACATACATACATACATACATACATACATACATACATACATACATACATACATACATACATACATACATACATACATACATACATACATACATACATACATACATACATACATACATACATACATACATACATACATACATACATACATACATACATACATACATACATACATACATACATACATACATACATACATACATACATACATACATACATGGTAAACGAGTAAGGTTGTATGAGAAGTGACCACCTTAACAATCTTGCATTACCATGTTTTGCTTGGGCAAGAAAAACCAGCGGCTGGTGATCACTTTGGACCACAAAATGCCTACCATACAGGTATATTTGGAACTTCTTGATTGCCCACACTAACGCTAAACATTTTTTTTCAACTATGGAGTAGTTTTTCTCCGCTTTATTCAATTTGCGGCTGTCATAAGCAACGAGGTTCAATTCCCCGGATGGTAATTGTGATCTTTGCAACAAGGTTGCTCCCAAACCCACGTTACTAGCATCCGTTCTCACCACGAATTCCTGACTCAAATCTGGTAGTCTCAATATAGGTATACTGGTGAGTTTATGCTTTAGCTCTGCATATGCCTGCTCACATTCTGCCGTCCACTCTATTTTGTCTGACTTGTCTTTCTTAGTTAAATCCGTCAGAGGAGCACACACAGTGTTAAAATTTTTGATATATTTTTGATAAAACCCACATAGTGAGACAAAGGATCTCACATCTTTCTTGGTTTGTGGTCTTGGTGCTCTCTGCATTTTTTCCAAACTCTTAGGATCAGTGGTCATATTACCCCTATATACTGTGTGTCCCAAGAATTCTAATTCTTTGTAGCCAATACAACATTTTGTAGGCCTAGCAGTTAAATTTGCCTCTTTGAGTCTGTCAAATAACATATCTAGAGATGCTAGATGTTCCTCAAATGTTTCAGTGGCGATGAGGATGTCATCCATGAAATTTGTAATAGCTGAATTTTTCAGGGGATCCAATAATTTTCTCATCATTCTGGAAAACACACTAGGAGCATTCTTCAATCCAAAAGGCAACATATTAAATTCATAGTGCCCTTCCGAGGTACTAAAAGCCAGAAATGGTCTGATCTCAGGGTTCACTGGAATCTGGTAATATCCCTTACTGAGATCCACCTTAGAAAAATATTTTGCCTTATTTAACCTGGCAAACAGTTGATTTGTATCCGGTAATGGATCCACCTGAGACTCTGTGACAGCATTCAGTTTCCTATAATCTAACAAAGTCTATGTTTCCCAGAGGGTTTCCTCAGCAAAACCACACTGGAGCTATAAGGAGATTCACTATGGGAGATAATACCTTCTTACAATAAGTATTCAATCTCTCCCTTTAAAGCTTGTTCTTTTGAGAAAGGAATTGAATAGGCCCTCATACAGATTGGTGTTGGGTCTAGTAATTTCATGTCATACTCCAACAAGTTGGTGTGCCCCGGTTTTTCCGTTAACACGTCTGTATAATTCTCCAGAACCTTCTGAATCTGCTCCCTCTGCCCTTTTATCAAGTGATTACTGGCTTTTACCTGCGCAGGAGTTTCGCAGGGTCTCAAGGGATATTCATATGAGGTGAGAGGTTCGTTTTTCATTTCAGTAGCTATGGCCAGGGTCATTAAATGTGCACCTTCCAACACTTTTCTATCATGATATTTCTTGAGTAGGTTCACATGATAGACCTTTTCTTTTCCCTTTTTGTCTTTCCTGTAGTTAGTTCTAGATAACTTTTCTAGAACTGTGTATGGGCCCTGCCATCCTATCTGAAGTTTATTGCTGCTACCGGGTAATAGAAGAAGCACCTTCTCCCCCACAGCTAGCTCTCTATCCTTCGCCTTCTTATTATAGTACTCAGCATGTTTTCTTCTGGCTTTCTTGAGATTATCGTTTGCTAATTTTCAGCCAATTTTTAACCGAGAGGTCAACTCGTTCACATACTGGTATGATGAGGTTACAGTCTCTTCTGCTTTCTCATCTGTCCATGTCCTCATTAAGCCTTCTAATGGACCTTTGATGGGCCGACCAAATAACAATGTTACCGGTGCCATCATAATGCTAATTTAATAGCCGTATGTCGAAGTGAGCTGATCATTAGGCCAATTGCCCAATCTCTCACTCCCAATTTTTCTGAGGTTGCCCCGCAGTTTCGTTTTCAAAGTTGGCTGACTAACCATACTTCTCTTTTGAGCCAGTTCCAAGAATTCCGAGCAAGTCGGTGTCGGGATGGACTGGGTTGTGTTTACTCTCTGGACAACACGGAGAGTTGCCAGTGTCACTGGTTTTCTGGAAGACGAGGTGTGAGAAGATGCCGTCCTACCCACTATGTCTACCTGTTTATGTTTCTTTTCAGGCCTATTTTCACCGCAAGGCGTTCCTAGGTCCTGTGGAGTTTCCCAACTTGGGGATGTTCCCTTGCTACATTGTGCACAGGTGATCACATACTGAAATATGTCTTCAGCAATACCTGGCCAATAATGTTGCACTGAGGTCCGTTGACAAGTGGTACCAATTTTCTTATGTCCATGTCATGAGCAATTCCGTTGTCTTTTCTCCTTGTCTGTAGGTTTTCTTATCCTGTACCTGAGGGTTCCTGTCTCTTTGGTCATATTTAGGCCTGTCATAACCTTGTTTGTATATATGTTGTTGGTCCCTATTTTCAAACTTATTCTGGTTTTGTGGGGCTCTACTACTATCTCCTTGTTTCTTCTTAACTCCAGCTGTTTCTGACTGAGCCGCTTGGTATCTCTCAGCAACTGTTAGAATCTCCCTCAATCTCTCTGCACCTTGTTCCATAAGAACGTTTCTCATGCCTGGAGGCATAGACTCTCTTACTTGCTCCATCATGACCATTTCTTTCAGTGTCTTGACATTTTCCAAGAGTAGTCCACTTCTCCAAATAGGTTTCTAATCTTGCAGAGACTTGGTGGTAAGTTTCTCCAGAAAGTAGCTTGGCAGTTCTGAATTTCTTCCTATAAAATTCTGAGTTCTTTTCATAACGGACTAGCAATGCCTGCTTCAAGATGTAATAATCTTCTTGGTCTTTTCTGCCAAGTTTTGCAAAAACTTCATAAGTGGCTCCTCTCAGCCCTTGTGATAACTTAAGGCTCAACTTCTCTTTCTCTAGGCCATAGTTAATAGCTAATCTCTCGTACTTACTTAAATAAGACTCAATATCATCTTCTTTCTCCACAAATGGATCCAAGTGAAAATTCATGGCTCCATTTGAGGCGCCTTGACTTGCACTAGTGTCAGATGTAGTGGGGCTGCTTCCATTGACTGGGACATTTCCTTGAAGTTCAAGCTCTTTTAGTCTCAACTCATGTTCCCTTTGCAATCTCTTTTCCTCTTTTTCAGCCTCCATTTGCCTAGCCTCCCTATCAGCTTCTATTTGTAATCTTTTAGCCTCAGATTCTATTTGTAATCTTTTTGCTTCAGATTCTATTTGTCATCTTCTTTCTGTTTCCAACTTCTTATCTTCTCTTTCTATAAACTTGTCACATTCAGTGGTGACATATTTAATAAGGTCCTCCCCACTTAATCCAAATTCTTTTGCCGACTGCACTATAGCAGATCTAAATTTTGCCAAGTCTGCCATTCTCTTGCACTCTTATCAATATACAAATTACAATCTTAATTAATATACCAACCTAATTAATATACAAACTTAATTAATATACAACCACTGTCAGCTCATCCAGTCACCAAAACTAATATTACAATGAGTTATTTTTTTATATTACTTTCTTTCTCTTATTTATCTTTATATTTATATTTACTTTACTTCTACTTTTAATCTTACGACTAACTGTCTTAAAGTAAAGACCCCAGGGTATTAAGGGAAATCCCGGAAGGAGACACCAGATGTCGCGAGAGGTTCAGATGTTATTAAAATTAAAGATATCCTGGACAAAAAGATGTATCAGATGATACAAGGATAGTGCCAGATAAGAGACTGGTCTTATAAGAAATACCCCCTTCTCTGAAAAGAGCAAGGGTATATCGACAATCAAAGGTAGGGTCAAGCTGTATAAACCTTCAAGTATAGTGGTTAAATTTAGAATATTATGTTATAATTTTTAATTTCCTGTACCTCAAATCTTTTTTTGGTACAGGAATGTTTAAACTCAAAATGGAATGGAAATATATTTTCAGTTTAATTAAATCTAAAGGACAACTTGTTCTTAAATGTCATTCTGTAAATGTTTATAACATGGAATCCCCTGATGAAGCACTAGATACTATGAGTGGTCACAATTATTAGGAACGACTTTTCTCATCACTTCCTAAAACTGTTTTATTGCAATAGTGTAGAGTTAATGTTAAATGAACAATCATTAAGCCCGTCGAAGGTTTGGCTTAACTGAATTTCCTTGAGCAATAGTTGATGACTTTCTCAACAACAGTACATTCGTCTCGACAGTGAGACCTGGAGACTGCTTCAGCAGCACTCTTGCTTCTGAATATAGGCAAATAAACACTGTTGCCTCGAACTCTGCAGCTCCAGTATTACTTTGTGGCACACTAAGTGTTATAGGAGGCAACCCTGCAATAAGAGGATTAAATCTCTCCACATCTAACAATTACACATTATTAAACAGTTTAAGATCAGCTTCCTGTGCTAAACAAATAGCTATCGTACCTATCTTATTCTGTGACTGCTTCATACTCAGGTACTCTGCAATATCATCAGTTTGATACATTCCTTTCACAGGAAATTATATTTATTTTACCAAGTCATGTGAAACACTGTGACTTGCCGAAGACGGCCAGTGGTTTGCTGGTCTTACAGTCATAATAGTATATATACATTTTCAAACAATATGTACCTTCATTGGCTCCATAATTCTACTTAGGCATCAACAGTACATATACATATCAATAATAATGTTTATCTTACCGCAATCAATGAAATATTACACAAATATAAGGTTAACCGGCGATCAGTGGGTCAAGCTGAGATCGCCACTGGCCAGAACAGCAAAGGCAAAGGGTCATGAAGGCCTTGTGTCTGATGATAACCTTACTTTTAAAATTTTATCTTCAAGTGGCAACTAAGCGTTAGCAAAACGTTCGTTATATCCCTTCGTTAGTTATGCTCCCCTGAACCAATCAGATCAGGGTAAGCCGACTTGACTCTCTTTTCAAAAATACACGTTCAAAAAAATGTAACGTCTCCCGATTTTCAAAGTTGTGTGGGGATATCACTGTGTTTGTCTTTCTGTCTTCCATTTTTATTTTCTACGATATAGCGATTTTAATGGGGAAAAGCAATTATTAACCAGACGACTGTCTGTCATCTAGCCCTTATGTTTTTATTTCTCTCTTTTTCATCTTTGTATTTATCCCCTTCAGTTTTTCAAATAACATACCTTTTCTCTACGGTAAGATAATATATCATAATGAGTAATATGATATTCCTAATAACCAAGTATTATCATTTCAGTTGTCAACTGTCCTTTCTTTTCTTTATTATTCAATTAGAATACGATACTGCATCTATGTTTCTTTTGCCACCGTTTTCGCTACCCTTCCCAATCTGGTTAATTAGTTTCACTTGCACAATGCATATGCTAGCTTAGGTTTCCCTCCATGTCAATCCCCCCTTTATTTTTTCTCTCTCTCGCTGGTTCTAAGAAAATGAAACACGCTTTTTGGCCGATCTCCAACCGTGTTTATGTTAGATTTAATTTTCGTGACGGAGAGGGACCAAGGCGGTTGGTTTTGAAATGTGGTATCATCGCGTGCATTAGCAAATATCCAAATACTTTATTCAAACCTTAACGGTAAGGGAAAAAAATGAGCCTTAACAACGGTTTCTAAGGCACTAGTTGATTTTCAAACGCTAGCCTCTCGTGTTCGTTTTGTGGTACCATAAGCAAGTCCTTAACGTCAACTATTGCATTGTGTGCTATTAATAGATTTAAAAAACGCTTTAGTCAAGGTTTCATTCCTCCCTTTCTCCTTCACTCCTATTTTTTCTCTATCACTCTTTTTGGGTACGAAACACATGTTATGTTATTTAAAGTCTTTGGACCAAGCAACGAAAAAGCTAGTGATGTGGGTATCGTTCACTTTGGCGTTAATGCTTTTTCAAATCCAGCGCGAATCGCAGGCGTGGGCGATGACTTTGAGCAAAGATGGACGGGGTGGTAAATTTACTTGGCGTAGGGGTTAAATATTACTGTATTTAGCGATTGTATCACTGATCTCGCTACAATTATTTTTATATTATTTTTTATTTATTTGCTACTATGCAAATAAATCTTGGAAGCCAAACTGCGGTTTGTTTGATACATTGGCAGGTTGGTTACGAAAATCGCCGAAGCATAAGTCGATGCCTTTTGGCGTGCCAGTAATATGGCGTGAACATACAAATCACACTACTGATTGTTACTTCTGCTTGACAAATATCCATGGTTTCACTTTTAAAACTAGAAAGTCTGTGGTTTATCCAAATATTGAATCGGTTTCGAAACCAGTGCCTCATGATCCAATCACGTGTCCGATCCAAGTACCACCAGAACAATATCCGTTGGACGTAAATGAACCATCAGAAAGTGATAGTTTACCTGCTTTAGAAACTAATTCTGACTCAGATTACATACCGGTGAATGATGGTGTTTACTTAATTAACCATTCAGAACTTTCAGATCTAATACGTGATCTCGCTCTTACCAAAGGACAAGCGGAATTACTCGGTTCGCGACTCAAAGAATGGAATCTTTTAGCGCCCAATACTCCGATATCTATTTCGTCATCATAGACACAGAGAACTTGTTCAATACTTTGAGATGGATGATGACATTTGCTATTGCAAAGATGTAAACGGTCATGAGCACATAGTCAACGAATGGCGATTTTTCATCGATTCTTCCAAGACTAGTCTAAAAGCCGTGTTATTGCATAACATAAATTTTTTTTCATCAATTCCAGTCGCCTACTCTGTTCATATGAAAGAAACTTATGACAATATGGCTATACGTTTGGAAAAAATAAAGTACAATGACTACCAATGGCGGATTTGTGGAGACCTAAAGGTCATTGCAATTCTCACGGGCATGCAGACTGGGTATACTAAATTTTGTTGCTTCCGATGTGAATGGGACAGCCGCAACAGACAGGAACATTATGCAAGAAAGGTGTGGCCTATCCGGGATCGTATGCAGCTCGGGCATAAAAATGTAATACGCGAGCCATTAGTTAACAAAGACACCTTCATTTTACCACTGTTACATATAAAGTTGGGGCTCATGAAGAATTTTGTAAAAGCGTTAGATAAAACGAGCAAAGCTTTCACTTATCTTCGAGAAAAAGTTTCCGCAAGTTAGCGATGCAAAGATAAAGGAAGGTATCTTTGTAGGACCTCAGATTAGGAAAGTTATTGCAGACAAACAATTCGAGAACTTGTTACATGGTAGTGAACTTCGCGCATGGATGGCATTCAAATCGATCGTCGATAACTTTCTGGAAAATCACAAATCTGTCGACTATGTGCATATTGTTAAGCAGTGCATAGATGCATACATAATTATGGGCTGTAACATGTCCCTCAAAATCCATTTGCTCGATTCGCATCTTAACTTTTTCCCTGACAACCTTGGCGAAGTCAGCGATGAACATGGAGAATGATTCCATCAAGATATCGCCGTAATGGAGTCACGTTATCAAGGACGGTGGAGTGTGACCATGCTTGTCGATTATTGTTGGATGCTTCATCGCGATGTACCACATGCCATTCACCGACGAAAGTCGACTGCAAAGAAATTCAAGCCTACATAACTGTTATACTTCTTGTACGAATGATGTTGTAATACTGTATGCGTTGTTAAAAAACTTCAATTGCGTATTTCTAGAGATCCCGACCTGATAGAGAAAAACGGTTTGCAGATTTAAAAACAGCGCATTAAAATTGACCAGAAAAAATAGAAATGTTAGAGAATTTTATTTGTGCTACAATGTTTCTGGATTAAGGATGACCAAGGGAATTTTATTATGGTTTCCACTTATCTGGTAAACTGAGAACATTTCTATAGCCAGGTTGTCACTCTTCATTCTCCAGGCCAAATACAGGGTGACTAGTTCTAGTAACTTGAGAACGTTTGCACATAGAAACAGAATTTGGATGTCTCGAACACTCTTCGTAGTTGCAGGATAAATGTAATACATAATAATCCAAATGTCTTTAAGCATTATTCTATCCACAAACACAAGGACGCAACAAACAGTGTCAGGTTGCACAGCACAGAAACAGTGCTTTCCAGGTTGTCCATGATCTGCTTCCATACAATGTTGGTTTTAATAACAAACTGACATTGATTAATACATCGTTAACAAATCCTGTATCCTTACTCAGTGTGTCTTTCCTTAAGAAATACTCTTCAGCATTCTTAACATTCGTAATTTAGGCCCTCAATTCTTCTAACGTTCTTCCTTCAACACATCTTATTTAAAGCCGGCCATTGTCCTGTAATTTTTTTATAACTTCTTCATAACACAAGTGTTTGGTTTATAATTGTTCATACATTGATATAAATATATATATATCTTTCCGCTTACCCTATATTATATTATAGGAAAAGGCAAGTTAGCTGCTGTAAATAGGTATCTAGGTCTGCTATGCAGATACAGCGGCAAAGTATTTGACAGCACACGTTTGCCGCTCTCTTCTGTTCAGCTTGTGTTTGAAAAAGTTGTGGCCTAAAATCAGCCAAGTTCAAGGACTTTTATAGTACCGCACCCTCCCTCTCGGATGGCATGGGGTAAAAACGACGTTAGGAATCTAAAATTGAAGTGATTTCTGCCTTCTTGTTCAATGTGCAAAATTTTTAATATTTATTATCTCTCTTAATTCTTGGCCGATTTTGATCATTTAAAGTTAGAATTATACTGTGAATTTATCTCTACCTTTCTATCTAATAATTGTTTAGTTGCAAAATGCATTTAAATCTAAGCAGACTTTAACTAACTAAATTGGGGACTACCCTGATGTATGGATGTCATTTTAAACGATTTTCTCTATTATTAAACTACTATTCGAGGAAGTCTTTACACCTACCTCTCAAGTAACATTCCCGTTGTTGAAATATCTATACCTTTCCGTTTAAACATCTTTAGTCTTTAAGAAATTAAATAAATTCTTACTATCATTTACACTAAACGGGCCTATGTTAAGCCTAAAAGGTTTCATTACACACACAAGAAAAAGGAGCGTTTTCATTGGTTATTGTATCGGTCCGTTTTCCTATAGTATTGCGTTCGGTAAATATGACCGTGGTGTAAGACAGACCAAAACACGACACTCTCCTATCTACATCTCTGCCAAGGGTAATCTTGTGCAAAGGTAGACACCTTTAGCGATCAATTTAGATACTCTTGAGTTTTGGCCACTTTTGGACCACTACTGCGTAGCAGGGGAGGTAATCTGTGACAGGGAACAACTTACGTCGTAGTCTCACATATCTTTTTATTTCATTGGTAGCAAGTAGCCAGTCAAAGGAAACGGAAGGGAATTTTATTGGGCTATTTTTGCTTCATGTCATCAGGATGATAACATTTCTCCAGTGTTGTTTCTTCATTTCCGGTCCATTTCAGCTTCAGTAGATCTTCGCAGTAAAACTATTTTGGATGCATTTGGTATAAAGGCAAGTGACAAACGCGTCAATAGTTGCGGGAGGAGAAGAGAAAAAAATGGCAAATATACTGTCATTCGACTAATTACTCAATCGCTCTTTCATTACAATATTTTGTTTTGTAAATGTACTGTTATCTGTAACATTGTTTGCCTTGGTAGCCCGTGTCCGTAATATATATTTTAAGAATGTCTTGGCTGCTTTCTCGCGTGAGTGCTACATAAAGTTGACCATGAGCAAAGACTGCCTCTGATAGGTATACAACTAAATGACCAAATGACTGGTCTTGAGCTGAAGGTCAAAAGCAAAAAAATAAAATTGCATTAAACTAGGTCGTATCATAATGAAAGGAAGGCTTGTATCGCTTTGATCTAAAGTGGTACGTGGAACGAAAACTTGTCAGCCTTATTTTCTGACTTTAATCATTTCCGCATTAATAAAGTTGCTTTGATTGTACAAATGTAGAGCTCAGTAGGCACGGAAATTCTATGGGAACTGGTGCCCTCTTACATCGCTTAGGTACTAAAATTTTATTTTTTATTGGTTTAAAATTCAGTCTTTTGTCGATAGACTACTTACGCGTGTTCAAGAAAGCTTCCACTCAAAACATGCACTTTTCTTGTGGTGCAAAATTGGCTGAGCGTCGTTTCACGATGTACTGTCACAGCAAGGCGGTGGCGCCGTTTGGTTGGTCCTAGGTTCTATTCCAGGTAAGCCTATCACTTATATTTTCTTTTGTTGTCGAGTGTCATCCTTTAGCCCAACGAGTACCTGTTAATTACCTTTATTTATTTATTTACTAATTTATTTACTGTTCACAGGGCTCGAGGTTTCCTCCATTATTTATTTAAGAGTTCACCCATCCGTGACTTTAACCTACCTGTCTATTCTGTGTTATTCGTCTTCCACTACACATTACTGGACACAAGTATTTCGGCCTTTATTTGGTCTATACTTGCTAATAGGAAAGTTATATTAGTGATTGCGCCTTTAAATTGTCTGGGTCGTCCACGGGTCCTATATACCATAGTTGTGTGAGTGTCATGAGAATGACCTCAGCAAATAATGCACTTTTCTTGGGGTGCAAGCAAGGACATCAACAACAGAAAGAAAAAAGCAAGAGCAGCTTTTTTTGGTCTAAACAACATCTGGAAGTCCTCTCAGTACAGCACAAGCACAAAATTAAGATTATATCAGAGATGTGTGCTTCTTTATGGTGCGGAATGCTGGAGAGTTACAGAGAAGGAAATGTCGAAATTGTCCTCTTTTCACACAACATGCCTAAGAAAAATTCTGCGAATCTTTTGGCCGAATACCATCACCAACCAAGATCTGCTTACTCGGAGCAAGCAAGAGGGCATGCACACCATCATAGCTGGCAGACACTGGAGCTGGGTTGGTCATGTCCTCAGAAGAGACCCCGATGTCTATTTTTGACGAATGCCAAGTTCGGACGGACAGACCGACAGAGGTACACTAACATTGGAAAGAAATTGGACCTTAGTTTTAAAAATTTGAATTGACGAACTTAGTAGTTAGATCTCATTGGTCGAAACAGTTTAGATTACTGGGAAAGTTGAAGGCTCGGTGCCATTTTCACGAAGACTGTTCATAGTAGCAGGACGCTTGAGAGCTGAGAAGTGTGACGTGCCTTGAATATAGATATAATTAATAAAAAGTATAAGGGGGCCATAGTCCAGCAAGCAGTACATCTGGGGTTGTGCTAATTCAACGTTCCTGTGTGTATTCATTGAATTGTAGTAAAACCGAAATTATTAACATTATTTATACTATTAATTATGTTGTTTGACTTGGGTAATGAAAAAAACATTACGACTGTAAGTAAAGAAGTCCTCAGTAGACTTATAAAAGCCTATTTGTTGCTCCACCATGTTATCAAGCTACCAGAGAGGTAGTAGTAAAATATTTATAGGTTGTCACCAGGAATCACATCACCTACCACATTGTATGGAAAAAGATCATTGAGAATAGCAAAGGCGTTGCAGACATTAGGGAGAGGAATATGAAAACGTATACAAAGTGTTACCTCATTTTATGAAGATGTGCTGAGTTGGTCAGAGAGATCTGATCCAGGTCTTTTAAGTTAAATATAGTAGATCTCGTGTGATTTGACAGTCTTAACCAAAAGAATCTTAGGTATAAGACTAATAAAGTTATAGAAAAAAAATTGTATATTACTAACTTTTAACAACCGGTGTTGGTTGATTTGATCACATAGATTAATATTGGTGTTTGTGTGTGTGTTTGTGTAATTAATTACCATCACACCACACTTGCATTACCCTAGACATTAGACGTAGCTATCAGACATACTAGTCAAGAATAGGTCTGATTGAGGTCGTAGGGTGGTAGCAGAAAGGTGCTCTGAAAACTCACCAAGACTTGTTATCTTCAGGGGCCTTCACAGCTGGCCTCATTCAGTACAATAGAAACAAATAACAACAACATTTCATAACATCAAAAACCACCACATATATTGGGGGCTCGTCCGGGATTTAAACTTATCATTTATATTGGGGTCCTGTTTCGGGATTTAAACTTATAAGTTATAAGTCAGTATAAAATGCAATAGTGTATTAATAGTGTCCCTAAAATGAAGAGATTCAATAATAAAAATATTTCAAGCGGAAGGAAAAAGGTTGATGAATTGTCACGGCCAGTAGTTAATTAAGTACTTAGAGTTGATATTGTTAATTAGAGTTTTTAATTTGAATTAGAACATTGTTAGAATTTGTTTGAAACAGGATGGCAGATTTAGCCAAGTTCAGATCTGCTGCTGTGCTGGCTGCTAAAGAGATGGGTATGGATGGACCAGAGTTGGTTCAATACGTAACTTCAGAGGTGGATAAATTTATTGAAAGAGATAGGGAAGATAGAAAATTAGAGGCAGAAAGAAAGTTAGAGGCTGAGAAAGAATTTAAAATGTTGCAGATTGAGGCTGTCAAGAAGGCTAGGGCATTGGAGGCGGATAGGGAGGCTGAAATAAAAAGGATCCAATTTGAAGAAAAGAAAATGGAGGCTGAAGAAAAACGACTGCAAAGGGAAACAGAAGACAAGCGATTGGCTGCTGAAAGGGAAGCAGAAAAGGAGGAGAAGAGATTACAGAGGGAGCACGAGTTACGACTAAGGGAGTTAGAGTTGCAAGGCCATGCTCCTGAAAATGGTGCCAGCCCCTCTACCTCTGATGCCACTGCTAGTCAGGGAGCCTCAACCTCAGCTATGGGGTTCCATTTAGACCATTTTGTTGAGAGGGACGATGACATTGAATCATTTCTATCCAGATTTGAGGTTTTAGCCACCACCTATGGGTTAGAGAAAGAAAGGTGGAGTTTAAAGTTATCTTAGGGTCTTAGGGGAACATCTTATGAAGTGTTTGCAAAAATGAGCAAAGATGACCTAGACAATTATGACTTGTTAAAGCAGGCTCTTTTGCTAATGTATGACAAGAACGGAGAGTTTTACAGGAAAAGTTTAGAAATGCCAAGCTACTGTCGGGTGAGACCTATCACTAGTTCTCTGCACGTTTAGAGACGTACTTGGAGAAATGGACTGCTCTGGGGAAAACCCAAGATCTTAAAGAAATGATCCTTATTGAGCAATTGAGAGTCCATGGCTCCAGACTTGAGAAAGTTTCTCATGGTACAGGGGGCAGAGAGGCTGGGTGAGTTACTTAATGGTGCTGAGAGGTATCAGGCAGCCCAGGCAGAAGTAGCTGGCGCCAAAAGAAACATGTAGACAATTATAAGGCTCCACAAAACTCTAATAGATTTGACAACAAAGATCAGGGTAACAAAGGTAAGCAAAATTTTGATAGGCCACGCAATGATTTTAGAAATAAAAACCCGCAGTTCAATGACAGGAAATATGAGGAAAGAAAACCTTTTCATCAAGGTAGATTATATTGTAGATGGTGTAAGAGGGAAGGACATGACACCAAAGTTTGTAATAGGAAACCTGCTGGATTTGCTGCTATGAAGTTGGGGAAAAAGGAAGTAAAGGTAAAACCTACTGGACAGCAGGAACCTTATCACCCCCAGTGTGTGAGGATGTGGTATGTAATGGGGTCACCATTAGGTGCCTTTACGATACCGGATCGGATTTTGATTCTGTTGTGAGTTCGCACTTGGTGAACCCGGATCAGTATACCACAGAAACAGTGGAGATATAAGGGGCGACCAAGGACATACCACTTATGACACTTCACATTGCCAGGATAACGGTGAAAACTCGCTATGTGGAAGGAGTAATCAGAGCAGCAGTGATTGACGTCCCCATCTACCCTCTGATATTGGGGTGTCGTTATGTCTTTTTGGGGAATCCCAAGAGACCTGTGGTCTTGGCAGCTGTCCAGACCCGATCACAATCCAGAAAGGAAGAAGATGAACCAATAAATACTCATCCAGAGGAGATGAGGAAGGCACAGGCTAAAGATAGGTCTCTCAAGCCTTGCTTTAAAAAACTACCTAAATGCCACACACCTCCAAGCAAATGGGACTATTATATGAAGAACAAATGGTTGTATAGGGGGACTGGGACTGGAACAAATGGCCATGGTCAGCTGGTACTTCCGACTTCATATCGGGAGAGAGTGTTGGAATTAGGACATGCGATTCCCTTCAGTGGTCATATGGGGATCAGCGCAACAAGACAGCGTATAGCTTGTCATTATTTCTGGCCAGGTATAACGAGGATATAAAGAGATATGTAAAATCCTGCCCAGAATGTCAAAGGGTAGCTCCAAAGCACTGGACTGCTCCAGCAACTCTAGGGGAAATGCCCATTGTGGGAACACCTTTTGAGAGAGTTGCAGTGGATATTGTGGGACCTCTCACTCGGACCAAGAGGAGGAACAGTTACATCCTTACTCTGGTAGACACTTGTTCTATGTGGGGAGAGGCGGTAGCCCTGTCGTCAATTGATTCGAAGCATATCGCAGAGGCATTACTTACAATATTCACTAGGTTAGGATTCCCACATCAAATCTTGACTGATAATGGCTCACAGTTCAAGGGGAAACTAACGGAGGAAGTTTTCAGGATCTTCCAAGCCAGGCACTTTCATTGTAGTCCGTATCACCCCCAAGGGAACGGCCAGGTGGAGAGGTTCAACGGGACTCTCATTTCTATCTTGAGAAAGCTGGCACATGAGAAACCTGATACGTGGGACCAATACTTGCCCGCCGCGTTGTTTGCATATCGGGAAGTTCCACATAATTCAACCGGGTTGGCACCCGCAACCCTGTTTTTTGGGAGGCCAATTAAAGGTCCATTGGAAGCCTTGTTGAGGACATGGACAGATGAGAAGGCAGAAGAGACTGTTACCTCATCATATCAATATGTGAACGAGCTGGACACGCGTCTTAAAACTGGCTGGAAACGTGCAAATGATAATCTCAGACAAGCCAGGAAAAAACATGCTACCTATTTTAATAAGAAAGCTAAGGATAGAGAACTATTTGTGGGAGAGAAGGTGCTTCTTCTACTACCCGGCAGCCATAACAAATTACAACTTGGATGGCAAGGTCCATATACTGTTCTAGAGAAGGTGTCTAGAACAAATTATAAAATCGACAAGAAGGGGAAAGAGAAAATATATCATGTGAACCTTCCAAAGAAGTATCTGGACAGGGAAATCCAGAAAGGAACACACTTAATGTCCTTGTCGATAGCAATGGGGATGAAAAATGAACCACTCACCTCTCATGAGTACCCACTGAAAACATGTGAGACCCCTGCACATGTAAAAGTCAGTAAACACTTGACGAAAAAACAGAGGGAACAGGTTAAAAAGGCTCTGACTGATCATACGGACGTGTTAACGGACAAACCGGGGCACACGAATTTGTTGGAATATGATATGAAACTAGTAGACCCAACACCGATCTGTATGAGAGCTTACACGATCCCGTTTGCCAAGGAGAAAGCTTTGAAAGAGGAGATTGAGTACCTATTGAAAGAAGGAATTATTTCTCATAGCGAATCTCCATATAGTTCCAGTGTGGTTTTGCTGAGGAAACCCTCTGGGGAACATCGTCTGTGTATAGATTACAGGAAACTGAATGCTGTCACAGAAAATCAGGTGGATCCATTACCGGACACAAATCAGCTATTTGCCAGGTTGAACAAGGCAAAATATTTTTCTAAGGTGGATCTTAGCAAAGGCTATTATCAGATTCCAGTAAAGCCTGAGGTCCGACCGTATTTAGCGTTTAGCACTTCGGAAGGACATTATGAATTCAACATGTTGCCATTTGGATTGAAAAATGCTCCGAGTGTGTTTTCTAGGATAATGCGAAAATTGTTGGATCCCCTGAACAACCCATGCATCACAAATTTTATGGATGATATCCTTATTGCTACGGAAACATTTGAGGAACACATTAACTCTTTGACTATGCTGTTTGATAGACTGAAAGAGGCTAATTTGACGGCTAGACCAACAAAATTTTGTATTGGTTGTAAAGAGTTGGAGTTCTTGGGACATACTGTGTTTCAGGGTAGACTGACCCCTGACCCCAAGAACCTTGAAAAATTGCAGAGAGCACCTAGGCCACAAACAAAGAAAGACATTATATCTTTCGTGTTGTTGTGTGGATTCTATCAGAAATATATCAAAAATTTTAACTCTATTTGTGCTCCTCTGACGGATTTAATTCGCAAGGGAAATCCTGATAGAATTGTTTGGTCAGCCCAATGTGAATCAGCCTACCAAGAGTTAAAGGAAAAACTTACAAGCAAGCCTATCTTGAAATTACCTGATTTGAGTCAAGAATTTGTGGTGAGTATTGACGCAAGCAATGTAGGCCTGGGGGCTACGTTGTTGCAAAGGTCATCGTCACCAGACGGGGAGCTGAACCCAGTCGCTTATGCTAGCCGGAAGTTGAACAAAGCGGAGCAAAACTATTCAACAAGCGAGAAAGAATGTCTAGCTTTAATCTGGGCGATACGTAAGTTCCAGATCTATCTATATGGTAGAACATTTGTGGTCCAGACGGATCATCAGCCCCTCGTATTCTTATCACAGGCAAAGCATGAAAATGCTCGTTTATTACGATGGTCATTACTTCTACAGCCATATTCATTCACTATTGAATACATTCTCGGGTCACAGCACGTGGGTGCAGATTTCCTCAGTAGGCATCCCTGTGACCCAAATCAGAATATTCATCAGGCCTAAGGAGAAATTTGATCTATGTGTATCACTGTTTTTGGAACTTGCATCAGTGCATGTTCTCAAGTGGGGAGATGTGTGATGATGTACATTGATACACCGATAAAATTGTTATGTGTAAGTATAAAAATAAGGTAGAAATGAAAATAGTGGAGTTATGAAGTTTCTTCTTCACCCACGCCGCAAGCGCGTTGATTTTAACAGACCGTATTGTGGAATAGATAGTACCATCGTTTTCTAGTGTCCTTGAAAAACTATTTATAACCTTATGACACGAAAAGCCTATTCGTTCAGACGGAGTGAGAGAGGGAGAGACAGAAAAATGATACCGTCTGCACGCGTGGTTTGAATCTAAAACCTAGCGAAAACGCGATAGTGTCGTTAGCCGTTTGAAAATACGACACAAATTCAAAATATGTTCGGCAATTGGGTCACGCAAACAACTTTAGCTCTTATAAAAATGACGTATTTCTGACGTAATACGGGAGACTGTCGTTTTTATTTTGAAAATAGCGGTAGAAAGAAGTGAACAGGTGGTAGTTTATAGATTTCAATATTATTGAAGACTAACATGGAAAAAATTATGGCTCATAAAACTTATATATTCGGGTGCCATAGTGTCTCCTGACCAAAAATATGTTTTCATTTACCCTATAGTCCAACTAACAGCCAAGATATGGTCATAATACTAGATAGTCACAGACACAGTGACAAACACACTGGTGTTCTGACATTCGCTATCGGTAACGTATTTTTGCACGAGTTGTTGAAAAGAGGCATAAGAGGGTAGGGCAAAGTCCAAAAGAGGGGAACGTTAGGACTGAGAGGTAAATGTAATATGATTTGGAGGGGAGTTTGAAAGGGGGAAAGAAATTATGGGATGGCTCAAACTGAATATTTTTTTGTAGAGTTAGGCCAAAACCAAGTCTATTTTTGACGAATGCCAAGTTCAGACGGACAGACCGACAGAGGTACACTAACAATGGACCGAAATTGGACCTTAGTTTTAAAAATTTGAATTGACGAACTTAGTAGTTAGATCTCATTGGTCGAAACAGTTTAGATTACTGGGAAAGTTGAAGGCTCGGTGCCATTTTCACGAAGACTGTTCATAGAAGCAGGACGCTTGAGAGCTGAGAAGTGTATATAGATATAATTAATAAAAAGTATAAGGGCGCCATAGTCCAGCAAGCAGTACATCTGGGGTTGTGCTAATTGAACGTTCCTGTGTGTATTCATTGAATTGTGGTAAAACCGAAATTATTAACATTATTTATACTATTAATTATGTTGTTTGACTTGGGTAATGAAAAAAACATTACGACTGTAAGTAAAGAAGTCCTCAGTAGACTTATAAAAGCCTATTTGTTGCTCCACCATGTTATCAAGCTACCAGAGAGGTAGTAGTAAAATATTTATAGGTGGTCACCAGGAATCACATCACCTATCACATTGTATGGAAAAAGATCATTGAGAATAGCAGAGGCGTTGCAGGCATTAGGGAGAGGAATATGAAAACTTATACAAAGTGCTACCTCATTTTATGGAAGATGTGCTTAGTTGGTCAGAGAAATCTGATCCAGGTCTTTTAAGTTAAATATAGTATTGTTTGTAAAATTGGTGGATTAGGTATTATGCTAAGACAGAACATAAGTTTCATGTTGCAGGGTTTTTGTCTGGCACTAGTCAGGGGCCAGATTCCTGTGTGAAAAAGTTACTCCAGCAGTGATAGAGGTACTCGCGGCCTACCCTATTACTTTTGGGACAAGATCAACAGAGGCTGTTGGCAGATCATACATCTATGTTCAATCCTCCAGTGCCAGATAAGTAAACAAGCCCTGGCACGAGGAGAATTTATCAACTTTTCCACTTCATAAAACCTGAAAAGGAAATATAAATGAAGACTATCTGTCAAGAAGTAAAGTGTATCAAGAGAAAAGAAACATTGTGACAAAGACTGGGCGTGATGTTAACACCCCAACCAGCCAGCTCATAACACTTTAGAAATAATTAGAAATTTTACAATACCATATAAACTACAATATATATATATATGATTAAGGACAAATTGTCCTCTTTTAGTTAATTAAGTATGCCTATTATTTATGTATATATATAAATTGATCTCGTGTGATTTGACAGTCCTAACCAAAAGAATCTTAGGTATAGGACTAATAAAGTTATAGAAAAAAAATTGTATATTACTAACTTTTAACAACCGGTGTTGGTTGATTTGATCACATAGATTAATATTGGTGTTTGTGTGTGTGTTTGTGTAATTAATTACCATCGCACCACACTTGCATTACCCTAGGCGTTAGACGTAGCTATCAGACATACTAGTCAAGAATAGGTCTGATTGAGGTCGTAGGGTGGTAGCAGAAAGGTGCTCTGAAAACTCACCAAGACTTGTTATCTTCAGGGGCCTTCACAGCTGACCTCATTCAGTACAATAGAAACAAATAACAACAACATTTCATAACATCAAAAACCACCACACTTTCGAAGCATAGAATGTGAGTCTGATACAATAACTGCCTTTGTTAATAAAGTCTCAGACAGCCATCTTAAGGCAGCTAGCACTAATTATACAGTTCAAGTGATCAGTTCTACATCTTTGATCATTTCATACCACTTGAATGCTCCTGTTTTGAGCCAGCACACACAATGAAAGTCTGTAACATCTTGGTTATCTTGTTTGTTGTTCTCCATGTTTCAGAGTCATGCAATGGATCTACCTTTACATTTGAATTGAAGATTATGATTTTAACTAGCAATAACCCGTCAAACTTGACGGGTTTTTAATTATAGTGTGCTACTTCCGTTCCCAGATGAGCAGATAAAAGTTTCTTTCCATTATACAGTGTAATCAAACTGTTCATGAACACAGTCATTTGAACACTTTTCTTTGTTGATTGTAACTATTTTCGGGAGAGTATATATAATGGAAACAATACAATTTTTCAACACGGTTGCATTCCTCAGCTGGGACCAACGTACACACGGCGAGAATTATGTTATCATATATTCAATTTAAAAGTTCTTTGATGACAACATTTCGTGTGAAAGTGCGTGGATTGTTTTCAAAGATTGTTCCCTGATAATAAATGGTTTTCTTTGTCGAGCGCTACTAATTTCGTAAAAGAATTAAAAAAAAAAAACCAAAGTATTTGTTTTATACAACACCCACGCCGCGCAAGTTGCACACCGTGCGTTGCGCACTTTTTTTTCTGGCGTGAGTTACTATTTTGAGTGTGACCGACCGACGTAACATACATCGGTAATTATGTTAGTTGGGATGGGATATTGGACACGATCTCATATGATTCCACATATTTCCGAATGAGGTGAACTTCTTCTTCTTCTTCTTCGTACACTCTCAGACGTCCACTTGAATGTTCTCAAAGAAAGCAGTAGTCAGTTTGAGGCTATTTGAATCCCCGTAAAGCTTTTCCACGAAAGGAGCTGGCGTCGGCCATATGCACTTTCTCTGTACCACATATAAAGGGCAACTTTGAAGCAGACGTTCAGCAGTCATTTTATCAGTGCCACTGTTACACTGATTGGTAGTTCCTATCTTTAGCTTGTTGAATAGATGGTATCTCAATCTGTTGTGGCCAGTGCGGAGTCTGAAGATTACCACTTGTTCTCTTCTGTGGAGCTGGTAGTAAGCATCATTCTGTGTGTGCCCTGGATGTTCTACATTCCATTTGTTTCTGTAACTGATTTTGATAAAACTCTTTGCCTCCTCAAAAGTTATGCTTGCATCAGGCTGAGGTAGATGTGAACCTTCTTTTGCCATTCTGTCAGCCTCTTCATTGCCGGCGATATTACAATGAGATGGGATCCATTGGATCACAACACTTTTGAATCGTTGACAAAGTTTGTGGAGCACTACTCTGAGATCATCCAGGTCTGTATTATTTTGGCTTTTCAACGTTGCAATTACTGACTGTGCATCAGTAAAGAAAGCAACTTGTCTCTCTGCCGTTTCTTCTGTCAATATAACCTCTGCTGCAGTTTTCAAGGCCTCTGCCTCTGCTCTGAAGTTGCTGGAGAATCGTCCTGTCGCCACTGACAGCCTTTTTTCTGCACCAGTGCTTAAGGTCAGAAAGACACCCCCACCTCCATTTTCTGTTGCATTTGTTGCTGATCCATCTGTGTATGCATGGGTCCAGGTGTTTCGTGGATAATGTTTCTCTATGTATTTTGTCGCTATGGATTTTCTATCTTCTTACATTTTGTAAACTCTTATTGTCACTTCACTGCCTATTTGTGTATATTGCTGCCAACATCTTGCAAGGATGTTTTTCCTCTTCATGGCTGCATTTATTCTCATAATTGTTGTCTTTGCCGTGCTTATTTTCAGACCCAATAACTCTGATCTCTCAACTAGCATTTTTATTCCTCGTCTAACTGTTTAAGATTATTAGACAGACGAGCCATGTCACAGGCAAAAGCAAGCTGTTTAGCCAGAATCCATTGAATTCCATTTCTTTAGACTAGAAGCGACTGCTTTGGTTGGCTTGTCCTTATAGCTTTTGACATGTTTTTGTTTTTTAAAATACGATAAAGTAACAAGTTATCTGTTACACACAACATAAATACAAGAAAACAAGGCGTTACTAAAAGAAATTCTATTTTTTTTTTAAGTTAAAACTTTAAGGAATTGGTAATAAATAAACAGAAACCTGAAGGAATCTGTAAATACAAGCAGAAAAGTACATATTCTGCAGCATTAAAGAGAAGAGGGAGAAAGTATTGTATATTAAGGGGAAGCAAACGTGTACAAAAAACAGAAGCGTGATGTAAGATGTAACAATAAACTGAAAAGTGAAGTAACAACAAACATAGTCATACTGACAAGGGGAAACGTGTAATCCTGAAAACTCTAGGAAAAACATTTGGATTTGTGAATACAAGCAATCAGCATACATAAATAAAGCCACACAATGTCACATGTTGCGCAACTTTTGTCTTTGATGTGTCTTCCTCATTCGTTATTCTAGTTCTGATGGCATAGCCAAGCCAGGAACCCGACAACGTCACACCTCAGATGCCATTGCTGGCACCTATATATATGAGCCTGTTATATCTTATTCTCTGGACGAGATCAAATGTTGGTGAACAAGACACTACGTCCCTTGTGTAACACTAATTTTGTACACGATGTTAAGCGCATTTGAGCAGACCCGGTAAATTTAATTTACAATACATAATACATAACAAACCCTTGTGTGTTCGTGTTTCTGTTTGTTTGCTCATCTTGCACATTGGGTGTGCTGAAGCAAGTGGAATGTGACTGATTGTTAACAGGTGCACTCTGCCTTAATGTTCCAAGTAGCAGATTTAGTTTTCCATTCCCGTTTTACCTTTCATTCCTACCACTTGCTAATTTAATTGTCAAACTTAGCTCGCGTAAAATTTAACAGCCTAGGAAACTAGGTTCCTTCTCTGTGATTTTTGCCTCATAAATAAACGTTCAAAACGGAAACTGCGACTTGTAGAATTATTCATTGCGCTACTGGTATTTAAAAAAAAACCCGATGTAACGGCAGTTCAACTATCTACTCTGTCTATAGAATGATCATAAACATCATCAGAAGAAACACAAGACAAACTTCACATCAAGCCTGGTTTAGGAATATAGCCTGAACGAATAAAAGTATATCATGCCGTATATGTACGAAGGATGGCCACCGACCGAGCAAAGTGGAATCAATTTGTTGTTGCCCTACAAGACGCCACTAGGCGTGATGGCCACTGACTGCTTTGACGGTCGGCGGCTAAGGATCAAAGAAGAAGAAGAAGATGCCGTATATAAAAATTGTATTATCGTTCATTACATAAAAAGTAGCGTCACATTGGCTTAGTGGTTAGAGCGATTATCTCTGTCGGTAAAGTTACCGAGATCAAAACCTGGTAGCGTCACTCTCCAGTCTTCCGAACCGAGCACCTGACTCTGCTTTTGGGTTAGGGAAAGCACTGATAGTGGGGAAGGGAACTGGTCATAAAGCTAACTTAGTATAGTAACATCTCTAACACTTCACTCCTCTACGGCAGCTTCTTCTATAGGACTATACCTTTATTTAGATCAGAAGACAAAATGGTAACATTTCTCTGTGAATCAACATCGTCGAGTTTACTATATTTCACAAGAACATCTCCGCTATACAGAAACTAGCTAACAACTCTATCTGTCCACGCCATCGATCCGTGATCAAATATCGAGCCATCACGAAACCTTCATTATGGTAATTTAGTTAGCTTCTTAAATATTTAAACAGTATCGACTGCTAGCACTTAGATTTGGGAGCGTGAGACACTCTCGTAAAACCCATAGTAATTAGTCTCAGGAAATATATCATCCGACATCTGACAGCTATCGTTGTAGAGAATGATTCAATCAAATATGTCACACCGTTATTTCTGAGTTTATGAGTTCACTGATGGCTGAATTGTTGGTGACCTCGTTGGAGAAGCCATATGAGATGACCAGAGCGACAAAACAAAGTAATCTAGTCATCGAAAATAACCGCATGATTGAGATCAGGGTTTCTTAATCTTCTTTGTGCTATGGACAACTTTGTCCGATGAAGGCTTATAGACCACTTTGATTGACCGATGAAAGCTATGGACCCTTTTGATTGTCCGATAAAGACTATAGACCCTTTTAATTGTTCGATGAAGGCTATGGATCTCTACTATTTTCCAATGAAGGCTATGAAAGCTTCTTGGAAAGAAGATGTTCAGAAAAGCATAATAACAATTTTACATCTTAAACTTTCAACTATGTACGCGGATCCCATAGAATCCATTTATGGACCCCCAGTGGGTCAGTGGATCACAGGTTAAGAGACCCTGCCTTAGACAATTACGACTGTTTCTGGGACTACAAAAAGTACACTCACGTAACGATCATGATTCCTTCGTCCTATCTCGGTGTTGGTTAATTACAGGAGACGTTGGATATCCTCTCTTTTCTTTGACTTTTCTGAAGCGACATTCGTGGGAGATAGGGGGGGGGGGCCGCGCGGTGTTGGGGTGGGTGGAGCGGTCACAGTTTTTTTAACGACATCGCTAGACACAGGATGAAGAGAAAAATTAATCTGCATTCAATTTGTAGTCATGCTAAATCTGCAGGCATGTCGCCAGGCCGAAGTCCACAGTCTTTTCCAGGTCATCGTGGCAGCCCCATAGCTTCTGCTTGAGCTCAGCACCCCATGGCCAGGTCAGGTGTCATGAGTTGGGCAGTTTTGGAGAATGTGTTAGGGGATCTGGATTCCAGTTTAACACGGGCATTCATTTGTATGAGATACTCTGAGGCGATAGAGATGGCTCAGTAGAAAAATTAATAATTTTTTTGTATGGAAATCTACTGTCTTTCATTCCATTTATTGCTCATGATCCTGGCTGATATTTCATTCTCGTCTATATAAAAAAATAATAATAATTCTGCCTACTCCATCAAAATTCTTGATTTTGGTTATTTTCTCAAGCCCACTAATTTTCATAGATCATAGTTTAACTGCGTACCTCACCAGACATTCATGATTTTTACTATTTTCTGCGTCAAATAGTTTTCGTACGACACAACTAAGCAGTCACCTGTTTCTACTACAACATCAATAACAAATGGTGTGATTTCATGCATGTCAAACTAGTGACACGTTTACTGTCGTACTGCAGTATGATATATCTATATAAATATCATCATTTACATGTCCATTTTTGATTCGTATGCAGCATGGAGCCTTCACCACAGCTGGTTCCATTGCCGAAAACCTGCACCATAGCATTCATGTTCTGCCGCAGCAGTGATTGCTGTGTCAGTGTTTTACGTGATGAGGTTGCTAGACATGCGCACAATAGCACGTTAGTCGCCGTTAACTACATACCTGTGGGAACAGTAAACTTATTCGTTTTGCATCTCCAAAGAGACCGGTGAGAACCAAACACACACATTTACTTTTTCTTAATTTATGCATGTTTGTTGTTAACAACTTTAGCGCCAGTTAACTAGTTATTATTATTTTCTAATTGTGACCATACTGTGCTGGTCTTACTAGAATTTAAAAGGCAATCAAAGCTCCACCGCTAGAATCACAATGATGATAAATAGCAGGACGCCTAATCCTGTAAGAGACATTTTAAAAGGCATTTATCATGGCAGGCGTACTGTTATCTCCCACTCATATTTCGTTCATTTTAAGTTGCTTGAGAACACGAGTTAGCGGACTTGGGGGAGTGATCATTATTTTGCTGTCAGAGAGTTAAAAGACTGAAAGTAAAAAATTGGTCACATGAGTCTGATTTAAACGTGAACAACAATATACTAGATACACAGGGTAACGCTAGCAGCATTAAATAACACTAGAAACATAAAATAACACTGTAAGTATTGATTCACATTAGAAATACTGAATAACACTAGAAGTAAGGACACACAGAATAACACTAGACATACAGAATAACAACATACACACATAATAACAATATAAACACAGAAGAACAATATAAACACAGAATAACACTAGAAACGTAGAATAACACTAGAAAGACAGAAAAACACTAGACAAACAGAAAAACAATATAAACACAGAATAACAACAAAACACAGAATAATACCAGAAACACAGAATAACACTAGCTAGAAACATAGAATAACACTAGAAACACAGAATAACACTTTACATACAGAATAACACTAGAAACACAGAATAACACTCGAAACACATGTCACTAGATGGATTTGGGACGACCCCCTTCTAGATCTCTCTTTCACTCCGGTAGTACTCATTATAAATTGTTGTACTGAGTAATTGCGTGCTCTCCATGGTCAACACCTCTTTCTTTCTCTGCTATGTAGCAGATATTTTTTACTTTCATTCTTACACTCCTTTTAGTAATAATTCGTCTTGTCTGTTTACCTGCTCATCCCTGCTGAGAGAGTAGACAAGTGATGCAATATTGAAACGGCAGTCATGTTGGTAAATTCTCGTGTACCAAACCTTGGCCGCGACTGATTAACACTAAAATCGTCCCAGCGTATTTGTTTAAACGCTGATAAGGCTAGGGTGCGTCTGTTGCCAAGGTGGTAAAAAGATGGGTTTTGTGTGCTCAAGCGAGAGATAACAAGATTACTCGTCTGTGAGACACCTTATGGACAGACATAAATGACATAATCGATTCTTGTCCGATTATCACGAAGACATTACTTTATACGACAGTAATAAGTTGTTACAGCTGAAACACATTGTTGTACGAGTTTACAGGTGTGTTGGTGATTTTGAAGGGCAGGAAATCGGATGTTTTGTTACCATATATGGGAGAGGTGACCTCTGCATCATGCACATACTTTTTTCATGTCGGAAATGATTTTAAATTTCCCCACACGCATGTTTAAAACGCTTTGGCGCTTTTCTTAGCATCGTAACAAACTAAATGCATGGGCAGACTTGCAATATAATCTGACAATTTTTGCAAATCTAGTTCCCTGTGAGAAATCGCTTGCCAAGACGACACAACCAGACTGCCAGAAGTTAGAATTCAGAAACCTATTAATGAGGCACGACTTTTATTGGAGTATTTTGGAAGAACTTACACAGCACAGGAAAACTCTACCATTTTAATAAGGAACCGGAATCTGAGAAAACTGAAACACACGGAGTCATAGTGGGAATTATCTTATAAAAGTATCGACCCCTAGTACACGTATAAGAGGCATCTACCAGTACCTTTATCATCTGAGAAAAAAGTCTGTGTGCCAGGATTGGCGTAAGTTGTGCATTTTACATTTTATATTTTTTCATTAAAAGATGTGAACTAATATGTATATAATTGTCACACAGGGAAATAGTCGCAGCAGGTACCGCCCCCCCCCCCCCCCCCCCCCCAATCAAGTTTATATTTTTTTGCTACACGAACGCCTGATTTTCTATCGCAATGAACACGTGAGCCGTTTGGCAATTAAGCACGGATGGAACAGAGCAAAGGCGTTAACAGTTTCTTTGAAGAATCAAGGGGCGATCAGTCTGAGACGTACCTTGAATTGTTACATTTTCAGGGGAATTATCTTACGTAGCTGATATTCGGCAAGGCGGAGATAATCAAAGACAAGCCAGAGATCGTCGATCGGCAGAGGTGGCAGAATATCCTTTCATTCAGGAATAGAACGGCAAATTCGCCCGGCCCTGGACGTAGGTGTGACTTTCGCATTAAAAAGCGAAAAGAACGGAATCTATGAATATATACCTTGTCTCTCCTATAGTCTTTATCAGTTGCTCAGAGATTTTTCTGAATTCACTAGCTCGTTATCCTAGATCTCTCGTACAAGAGTGAATTATTAGATTTCGTGGAGTGTTTCATTTTTCTGTTGCGGTAATTTATATACTAGCCTTTAAGTGATTTGGTGTGTTTAAAGTTTTCATTTATATTTCACTGGGATTTTATGTGTTAAATGAATAGCATAATTAAATAACATAGCACATTTTCCCAGCTGTAAAGTAAATTTAATTACTCGCTATTTCCCAGTAAGAGATGTTTTAAATTGACTAGTACATACATTAAATAACTGTCTACTGACGGTATATTATTTACTTCCATCCATTTTTATGTAAGTTATAAATGACTAGTGTTCATATCACGCGTTAAAAACGATAGGATAAGCTAGACATTTTTGTTTTAAATCTAATTTATAACGGAATGGTGAAAAGGTTTTACCTTAACACCTGTTAGATCTATTATTGTTATTATGGTTAAATGTTTATATTTCTTTCCTAAAATATAGGCTGGTCAAAACCTGCGAACTAGCGGTCTAACGGTCTTATGGCCATATGAACTTACGTTCTTAGAGTCTTATAAATCTATAAGCATCCAGGGATATTTAATATTGATGAACTTCTTGCTGTGATCTGTGCGGTCCCTTTTTCCTCATTTCATGAGAGACACCAGAATAGAACCATTAAATTATAATATTAACTGGACCAAACCTATTACCAAATTTCATTTATAGCAATCTCATCAGCCAGCTGTGGCAAAATATATTGTCAGCAACATTTGTGTAACTTAACATAGTGTCTCAGCAACCAGAGGCTAGGCAACCCAGAATATATATGTATTATTCATCCTATGTCGGCGATCACCACGTATGAACCTTACTCCAACCAACTGAAGGCAGAGATACCGTATTTTTTATCCAGGACAAAATTAAATCACCAACTCCAGCGACTCCCGTGCAATTTGCAGCCCGCAACTACGGCGAGTCTGGGGCTGGATTTGGCAAAACTTAATATGACACTGGATAGTTTTATTACTTATTAGTGTTTATTTCCACGGAATGCCTGCAACAACTATTGGGTAAGCGAATATGAATGTGGCCACAAGTATGAAGGATTGAATGAACTGTAAGAGAGTAACATAATTTTCTGTTGTTACCCCTACCATACAAATCTTTTCTTTTGTTCTCATTAACCTGAGTATTTACGGGATAGATTAATTAGAAACTTGTTCTTTGTTTCTTTAATGACTATTCCATACACTTATTGTTAACTTTTGAACTTTCGGGTTAATTAACCTCTGTTGGGATCTTCTTTTTCTTTTCCTTTACCAGAGGGGAAAACCTATTTGATTAATTTTCATTTTGTCTGTAAACCATGATCTATTGATGTATATGATTTATGTTGTAAAGTTCTAGTGATAAATGAACTTAATAAACCTTAAGTTATTGTGTTGGTCAACCCCTGTCCATATATGTTATCCATAGTTTGTTTTCACGTTTGTGCGTATTTGTCACAGAATTGAGTGCATGGGAGTGCAGTGTAACTTGTATTTTGTACAAGGAGAGAAAGTGCGTCTGATTTAAATTTAGTCGTCCAGATAGGCTGGATTAGAGAAATTACTCAACCCAGAGACTGTCATTTCTCTTACACGACCACCTCGTGAGAAAAACTATTTCTTTCACCTTACTCTCACATACAATTGAATGTTCCTGAAGCTGAAAACGATCTAGATGTGAATACAGACATTCCACGAAAAGAAGAAATCATCACAGCAATCAAAGGGTTAAAGAACGGCAAAGCTCCGGGCCATGATAACTTAAATGCAGAGCTATTTAAGACAGACCCTGAGCTAGCAGCAGAACTATTAGAACCACTATTTGCACAAGTCTGGAAAACGGGGACAACACCATCAGAGTGGAACAAAGGAATAATTGTCAAATTACCCAAGAAGGGAGATCTTGCAGACTGCAATAATTGGAGAGGAATCACTCTTCTCTCTCAGTTCCCAGCAAAATACTAGGCAGGATAATTATACAGAGAATTTCAAAGGCAGTAGATCACAAACTGAGGAAAGAACAAGCAGGATTTAGAAAGAACAGAAGATGTGTAGATCATATATTCACTCTCAGGAACATTATAGAGCAGTGCTCAGAATGGCAAAGAAAGCTTTACATTAATTTCGTTGATTTTGAAAAGGCTTTTGACAGCATACATAGGGACAGTTTATGGAGAATACTGAGGGCTTATGGAATTCCAAGCTGCATAGTGTCAATCATACAAAGCCTCTATGCAAACTTTACGTGCAGTGTTTTGCAGAGCAACCTAACCTTTGAGGTGAAGACAGGAGTACGACAGGGATGCCCCTTATCAACCACTCTATTTTTAACAGTCATAGACTGGGTGATGCGCCAGACAACAGAGGGCAGTCCAAGAGGAATAAGATGGACAACATTTTCTACATTGGAAGATCTGGAATATGCAGATGACATTGCACTGCTAGCACATTCACATCAACACATCCAGGAAAAAACGGATAGACTTAATAAGTTTAGCCAGCAGGTGGGCTTGAACATCAATTTAAAGAAGTCTGAGGACATGACGCTCAATGTGAGCAACCCTAAGCCCATATCAGTAAGGAATAAGCAATTGGTACAGACAGATACCTTCACATACCTAGGAAGCATAGTAACACCAGACGGCGGGGCAGGCAAAGACATCAACATCAGAATGAATAAGGCAAGAACAGCCTTCTTTAGCCTAAACAACATCTGGAAGTCCTCCCAAATACAGCACAAGCACAAAATTAAGATTATATCAGAGCTGTGTGCTTTCTGTGATTCTCTATGGTGCGGAATGCTGGAGAGTTACAGAGAAGGAAATGTCGAAATTGTCTTCTTTTCAAACAACATGCCTAAGAAAAATTCACCGAATCTTTTGGCCGAATACCATCACTAACCAAGATCTGCTTACTCGTAGCAAGCAAGAGGACATGCACACCATCATAGCTGGCAGACGCTGGAACTGGGTTGGTCATGTCCTCAGAAGAGACCCCGATGTCATCACAAGAACAGCTATGCTTTGGACCCCTGAAGGAAAACGAAAGAGAGGCCGACCAAAAACCACCTGGCGGAGGACTTGGGAGGCTGAGATGCAAAGAATGAACCAGAGTTGGGGCACTGTACGAAGGATGGCCACCGACCAAGCAAAGTGGAATCAATTTGTTGTTGCCCTACAAGACGCCACTAGGCGTGATGGCCACTGACTGCTTTGACGGTCGGCGGCTAAGGATCAAAGAAGAAGACTCTCACATAGTTATCACTATCACCTCTGCTCAGAAGGACTATAAACGTCTACTACCTATCTGATAAAATCTCCGACAATAATGCCATGTGAATTTTAATTTGTGAAAATCGCTAGTGGATGTCGAAGTCCTTTGAGGCTGGCAACCTTGGCGTATAGAATGATGATTTCATGAACCACCACTTCAAGGGCTGGTGACTGCTTATCTCTAGTTTCTTAAAGAGATCTAAAAGCATAAGTAGTCCCATGTTCCATATGGAGCTGGGATGGAAGATGAAAGACAGGATGCACATTCTACGTCTAATATTTACATTTTCAAACCAGTGTAAATGTCTATGTAAACATAATCACTTTGAAATTAATGAAAGTTTCAAACTGTTCAACAAGTGTAGATATACATGAAAACATATTCAATTTATATTGTGTACACTTTTCAATCAGTGGAGATGTAAATGAAAACATATTCTTTCTGTACTATTAACCTTTTCATTTAAATGTAAAATCAAGATAAAGCTATTCAATTTAAATGTAAAGGAAGTTTTCTCTCGAGGGATTAAGTTTGATTCTCATCGAGGGTACATTCTGAGGTAGATGGGATGGTGGAATAGAGAGAAGGGAAAATATAACTATGGGTTGGAGAACGCAATACTCAGGAGAAAGTTTTGTTTCTATTCTTTTACCATAGTTGTTGGGGTACCAGTGAGGGTATTAATCTCTGGAACAAAGTGAGGGTAGAAGTGGACTGACGTAGAACTAGCAACCATCATCAGAGGGTCTTAGAAAACGCGGGACCAGCTTGGCAGTTACTTCTTGATCTTAAGTGGAACGTGCTGCACCTTTAATCTTGACCAGAGACGCGAGAACTCCAGAGACCTATCTACGAAGAACCAAACCATCAGCGGGAGCAAAACCTACCACTGGCAGATAAGTTAAACGTTAAAGCTGCCATTTTTATATAATTGTGAACTTTTGGTAATAAAAAATAAAATAAAAATGAAGAAATAAATAAAATTTTGGTAGCACACAGCTTATTTGTGCTAAAGTTGCACTAAAAGATTATGTAAGCATCGTCTATCCCGTGTATTTGAGGCATAAAATAATCTGGGTGTTTCTGGGTTTTTTAAAGAAGAAAATCTGGGTTTATCTCTAGAACTTGAGTGACAACCTTGCACAGAATAACACTGTAAACATAGAATAAGATTAGACACACAGAATAACATTTTACACACATAATAACACTAGACACACAGAATAACACTATAAATAGAGAACAATACTAGAAATATATTATTCACACATATTTTAAATGTCACAGACTAGACACTGGTCAGACTGGGACCGCATATGTTGTTTCCCTTCGTCTTGGCTTCTCTGTTAGCGGCTATTTTCATTCCTTATCCAAAAGGGATCTTGCTTGCTGAGGACGCCTTATGTTGCGTATTTTCTTTTAGTGAATATCACACAATCATCACTTGTCTATACTCTTATATCATTAGCAGTGTCTAGTTGATATTTGTCACAAGATGACATTCGTTCATTTGTTATTTCTTTCTGTCTGTTTTCAACCTTCAGTTTGGGATTCAATTAATATTAATTCTTTTTAAATGTTTCTTTCAGTCGAGGGCTGTTTACGATCAAACCTTTCTAGTACTTGTTTGTTAATTATTTGTTTGCTGTATCATTTGCGATTTATTCTTAGCCTTTCTGTATTGTCTTTCTTATTTTCTGTTCCTGACTGTTGCTGACAAGGATAGAAAACCCGAAACGTCCATTTATAAAAATGATTTCTTTACAATTGTTTGATTACTTTCTATTATAAAATTATAGTACAAAAGGTAGTCCCATACTGCCATAGGGAGTAACGTGTCAGAGACTTTACACTATGTCGTAGATTTTCGATAGGGGAATTAAGACATAGTTTGGTCCCTTCTGAGTAGAACTAGACAGGTGGTGACTCAGTGAGAGATAAGATAAGAAATAGATTTTCACGAGTGAAATGGTGGAAAAATAGGTAGAGTCTGTCCCTGGACTCGAGAAGATCCTCTCGGTCAGCCTATCTCTACAACAGAACTTTATTAGTCAGACAGTATACCTACATATATATTAAGATATATCAACCACTCGCATACACGCACACATAAGTGACGACAGTTAGACACACAGACGTGACAAATTATATTTATGGAATAGGGATATTTTGGGACGAGCTGACCAACACATGTAAATAAAGTTTTTATGTAAATTTTATTTACTATAAAGAAACTCTCTACAACAGCAATATTATGAATATCAATCAAATACAAATAAACATAGGTTAATGAAATTAATAAAGAAATAGACTTATAGGTGTAATCCTCCCTCCCTCTGTTGAGACAAGATCCCGTTAGAAGAAAGTTATTAACCTCCAAAGAGTCAAAGATTTATAAGCTATGGTCTAGGATTTCCCTCTACAGTAAAGAACAGAGTTTAGACGTTAATATATTGTGAAAGGGACAGTATTAGCAAAACTTACTAAAAGAAATAAACAACGTGAGTACATGGATTCTACACGATATATATATGTTATATATATGGGAATTAGTCATTCATCCTTCCTCTCTTCTCAGACAACCGTGGCCACGTGCATTCGTTCTTACCTAATACTCGGTTTGCACATTCTGGAACAAATTTTAGGACCCGCGCACACAGCAAATCCAGTGTTATTTGGCAAAGAAAACCCCAGCTCCTCAAAGACAGATTAAATCCACTTCTCCATGGAACGTTCACTTTGTTACTTTTATTTAGGATTACTGTTTATGTCACATTAATTAGACCAGGTAAGAAATTTAACAGTGCTCACAGTGTCAATAGCTTGAGATTTCCAGTACATAGAAATGTCAGGTCGGTAACTTCTCTCAGTAAAAAAAAATTTCCTTGTCACACCACGAATGGACAAACGTCGGGAAATGTTAATGTTTGTTAGGTCGCCACAACGGGCTGACTGTAAATGAAATTGGGAATAAGAAATCAGGATCTATAAGCCCAGTTACAAAATCACTCTTAATGTTCTTTGGGTTGGTACTCTGTCTCTTTCTGGGTGTAAACACGAAGCCAGACAGGTTCACCTTGAAGACCCAGATACTAAGTAAAAATGTTCTTTTGTAAGGTTATTCTCAGATTTATGTGGAAGCCGCTGGTAGATTTTGGGTTTGACCCAATACTGTGTTTAGGAAGAAAAAAGTACAAAATGCTTAACCATAATATAGTATTCTCAATCCTATCCTTAACCCGCGTAAAATATAATATATTCATACACTCAGTTATTTAACTATGAATAGAACTACACGTGTATCTCATATTGAATCGTTAGATTTACGCTACAGTCGGAACAATTTAACTATAGATTATATTAATTCGCTAGTCACTTTGCACAAAACTCCTAGTGAAATAAAAATGGCGGACTTAACAATTAAATCACTCTACACAGAAAAATCTTAGAGAATTAAATAATTACCGCGAACACAGAATTAGAACTACTCCAAATCGAAAATACTAAGACATCCACTATAACAATGGTCTAGAAAATCAAAGCTAGTTGTTCTCTGAAATTTTGTCGGTACTGGATAAATTGAGTTTAAAGGCAGATATATATATATTAAATTTGCAGAACTTCTCTCAGACTTGTTACTTTTAACGCCTTCCCTCAGATTTCGGGCTTTTCCTCGGTCAATCTGCGAATCAGAGGGAAAATTGACACTTTTACCGCTTGCAGACTCTGGCAATCGAGCGAAGCCGGTCCTTTGATCTGGCGATTCTCACCGTGTTTGATCACCTTCCAAACGAACGGATTCAGGGGGAGTACCAGTGATTACCTGCCCTTGGTTCCAAATTATCTACTCCTTCTACTCAAATTATTTCCCATGATCACTGTCTAACGAAAAATACGTTACAACTACATTAGCTTATTGTTATGGTGGGATTTATGTATGATATGTAGGAACGTAACAATCTCCTTGCTGTGTACTGTTGTAGTCCGTCCGACCTGGGCCAAGCAGCTTTGTTATGCATGAATAGCTCACCAGGCGTTGAGGCGCTGAAAGGGTGTCATGTTGACATTCGAACATCAGACATTTCTTGTATGTAAGGTACTCGAAGATTGTATGGTTGACAAGTGAGGTGGGTGTGTAGAGATACGAATGCATATAGGATCTTTGAAATGTAAACAAGGCACCCACTCACTCACATGCAGTAGTCAGTAATTGTAGAAAACTGCTGGAACTTTCAACCATTTAATTACGTGACACAGTGACATCAACAGGTACAGTCAAATGGACGAGAATCAAGACACATCATGTATATTGGATATGACTGGCAAAACATCTGGTAAATAAAGCTTGAACCACTCATCTATAAGGACGTTATCGACAATGGTCTGTCCTTTAACTACTGTTCATAGGTGGTAATAATTAGGAACATAGAACATCATCAGTTCCGTATAGCTCGTAGGAATGATGCTAATAACGCTGGCTTGACAACGCATTCTTTTCCTACTGTAGCTCAGGGCCCCCCTGACTGAACGCGTCAGGTAGTCCTTAAACAAATATAGTTACTTAATATGGAAGTCTGAGAACTTGATAATAAAGTCAAGACTTCATCTGGTTTCACCTTTCAGATACTTCTTCTTCTGCTCAAAATTATAGGCCGTAATGACGGGCCTTATAATGGTTGATAAACAACTGTACATTTTTCCATAGGCATGTATTATCTTTCATGCTGAAACGTACCGCCATCCTGCGGGTTTCATAACAATATATGGTTATTGTGCTTCTATAAAGTACTTCAACGAATAGACCTAACTGGCTACGTCAAGCACAAATAATGGACTCTGGATCACATGAACTGTGAGCGCTACTCACAGGTTCATACTAAATGTTCTGCAAACTTTGCGTAATAATAAAGTAATTTTACCTTGGACAGAATTCCAAACACTACACAAATAACACCTGTCGTCATTCCAGACGAACAGAATAACTCTGGGGAAATCACTAATATGACAAGACTATCTTTTCCCCAGATAATGCAGAAGAAGAACAACGGACATCTTCGTCCGGCAGAAACCAGCTCATCACTCTCACTGACGGAAGTCTTCTCGGTTCGCGCTAAAAGCTAGCGCATGCGTAGACAGAACAGATTTGAGAACAGTTAACTATCCCGTCTTAAGAAAGAATAAACACAGGGAAGGTAACCCCTAATCAACCTGTGTCAGGGAGTTCACATACAGTTCTGTACCTTCGATTATCAAAAATATAAAATAGATTTACATCTTCTGGAACCGACAAAAATGACGGTAACACTTATCTTCTCCTGAGCCAAAATTACGACTCTTTTGAAATAGTCGCCCCTTTCTACGCGTTCCGTCTCTCCCTGTTTGATCCTATTACGACGATTTCCAATCGCTGGCATTATAATTATAGGTAACCGGCTCAACGTTAGCTAAATAGGTCTGTTGGTAAACATTCCTAAGTAAATAGAGAACAGAAAATAAAATAGGCGTGCTAAATTAGAAAAAGAGACAGATCTCTGAGTATAGGAGGGTTTTATGTTAACAAAAACGTGTGCAGGTGAAAGCCAGGTGAAAGAAAAATGTAGATAATGAAATACATATATGAAAAGCTATTATCATAATATGTCACACACTACTGTGCCCAGCATCGAGAGGTATGGTGGCCAGTTCCCTTTCTTGCTGCCTTTTCCTTCCCAGCGATCTAATCACTCATGTCAATCGGACGCTCCATATTATAACAGCATCAATTATTATTGATAAAAAAGAGTTGAAGCAGTAGGTACTTACTGGATACTGTAGCCAACTCGTAGATCACCTAGCTAAATTAACTCGGGCGTTGGCATAGCTGGCAAGTCCTTTTTACGGCAGTATGCTAGCAGATAGATAAAGTTAGTCCTTGTCAGGACTTTGTATCTATCAACGCTGATCGGGTTAGCAGAGTTGGCTTTTTTGGACGGTAAATGCGCTCTAATATAACCAAATAGGTTGAAGGGAATGATTCTCGCCAAAAGAAGGCAAAAACGGAACCAAAAAAAAAAATATACTGTAGCCGTAACGTTTTTATTAGAATTTTGATTTGAACTGTTTACATTAAAACTGTGGTTTCTTACCTAAGTGTTATATCTTCTGAGTCTCGTCGTTCTGTTGGCTAACAATATGATGATATGATGGTAATATTCTGGTTGTCAGAATAGGTTATATGTATCTAATGGTACACAGCACACACACACAGAACACACCGGGCTACTTGTGCTGTGTAAACAAACCCCTCTACTGGTACTATGGATTTAAGGCACACTCACACTATACACTTCGCTCGCTGTCTCAAAGGTATGACCACAGTACACAGTAGCTGACATGAATAATCCAATAACACCTAAATCAGGTAATAATCCTTTAATAAGTACGGTGCACACATATGAGCTACACACGGTTAACAATACACATGAAATGCAATACACAATGCAATGAAAATGCCAAACTACTTGCCAAAATCACCAGCTCAACATAATAGCAAAACAGTCACCGACATAATCTAACCAGTGACTACAGAATGACTATCGCTCACAGGCGACGTCCAATACTAAAACAAGGCAATACATAATTGCAAGATTCTACCGTAAATAATATCCAGGAAAGAACCACCAGAAATCAAATCACCCTTCTAGTAATCTAACAATAATACTGAACACCTGAAACAATCGGCAAGCAATGAACAAGAATGGCATTCATGTAATCCCAGCAAAACCGCTGACAAAGGGAACAAGCGTCCGTAGAGGACCGCTGACATCTCCTAGACTGAATCGCGCCAAAAAATCTACATCCTCTTCCGTTCTGGCCAGACTCGCCAAACGGGTTCTCTATTCTACGCTGTTGCCACTCTGCAGCGTAACCACCTAAATAAATTTCGGCGAATATCTCTACTGTGACATCTACCTCCCCCCTTAAGAAAGAAAACGAAGTTTTCTTCCACCGGAGAAGACACGCCAAACCCCCTTCTGGAGTAAGGGCGAACAAAATGCCGAGATAGAACCTCCTCATGTAGCTAAAGAATGCCAGGTTTGTCCAATACTATTGTCATCCATGCCTTCTCACTCACAAGACTAGATACAAGGAACATGTACAAATCCACACCAGGTACTGGCAGTCGTGAAAAATAACAACGACTGACTAATCCTGGAGTAGTTTAAACACAATGCATGTTACACCAAATCTGTATAACTAATCGTCACCAATCAAACAACAAGTCATCGTATCAACAATCATCTCTCATAATATAGCTGTAGGTATAAGATAATATGATATATCTACACATTGAGTACAACTTCATAGATATTGCCTTTATGGCAGCATAATAAATATATAGTATACCACAATACATCATCATGAAATACCAATTCTAATAAACATAACCCATTTCTTACATAAATTGTAATAAGTACTCTCTTCAGATGTACCTGTCCCATAGACTATGCAGTGGTTTGTGGTCTGTTTGGAGGAAAAAATGTGCCCCCAACAGATATCGTGCCAACTTAGACACCGCCCAGATAATCGCAAGGCACTCCCTCTCGATCGTGGAGTATCTGGTTTCTGCTGGCAACAGCTTACGACTGATATACAACACTGGATGGAGCGACCCTCCATGCTCCTGCATAAGGCAGGCCCCAATGCCTACCGACGAAGCATCAGTGTGCAATATCAATGGTCTGCCAAGATCTGGCAATCTCAAGATGGGTTTTTTAGAAAATAGTTTTTTAATCTTACCCAATGCATCTTCACATTTACAATCCCATTTTATGTTGTTGGGTTGCCCCTTTTTGGCGAGTGCCATAAGCGGCTCAGCCAACGATGAAAAATCCGGGATGAATTTATTATAGAAATTGATCAAACCTAATAAACTCTTTACCTGCCTCTTAGTCTTCGGCGTTTGCAGCTGTAATATTTTTGTAACTGTACCATCTTCAGGTTTCATGATGTTATGGCCAACCACATGGCCCAGGAAGCTCAGCTCTGCATACCCGATGGACACTTTGCTCGGGCGAGCAGTCAGTCCATGTGCCTTCAGGCACTTCAAATACGGCAAACAGCCCATCCACATGCTGCTCTCAAGTTTTGTGGAAAATGCAGATATTGTCGATGTATGTAATAACATCGTCTCTGTGCCCTAGTAGCTTCCTCATCATTCTTACAAAGGTGGCGGGTGCATTCACTAACCCGAAACACATATAATTGAATTGGAATAGACCTCGTGGAGTAGCAAACGCCGTAAGAGATTTTGCAGCCTCAGCCAATGGCACCTGCCAGTATCCTCTTGCTAAATCTAACTTTGTAAAAAATCTAGCATGGGAAAGTTTGGTCAGAAGCTCTTCCTGGTTAGGCATAGGCTCTGCGTCGACTACCGTTACACCATTGAGCTTACGAAAATCAATACACACTCTGAGGGCCCCGCTCTTCTTCTTAACCACCACCATGGGGAAAGAATACGGGGATTCGGAGGGAGCGATGATATCTAACCGAGCCATTTCGTCAATCTCCTTCTCGATCGCCGCTTTATAGTGAAGTGGTAAAGGGTATGGTTTAACTCTGATCGGCTGGTTATCAGTTAAAGTTATCTCATGAACTATCAAATCTGTTTTACCCGGCAAATCCATGAGCACGTCACTGAAATCCCTCAGTATTGCATCAACCTAAGCCCTCTGTCTGTTGGTTAAATCTGAACAAACCGACACGTCTGCCCAGGATTCGGAAGGAGCTATCGGCACGAGAGACAGCTGTAAGTTTCCATCGTCGCAGCTGTCTTCACCATTATCTATCACCACTGCCGCCGCTACTTCCGAACGTCGCGTACTCATGGCCTTAACCACCGAAGATAGCTCGGGAGGACGTTCCACGTACGGTTTGAGTATGTTCACGTGGAACACTTTCTCCCTCTTTCAAACCTCTACAATGTAGTCGACATCAGTTACCTTTTTCTGAACACGAAATGGCCCTTGCCAGGAGATGCTCTCTATCTTCTTTAGTGGGCAAAAGCAACCACACTTCATCCCCTGGCTGAAATGATATAAGCTTAGTACCTCGGTTTGCGTACCGGCGGTACTGAATACCCGCATGGGTCAAATTCTCCCGCGCTAACGCACGGGACCTAATTATCCTCTCGCGTTGATGTACGACATAATCATACGCGGACACTACCGATCCGTCTACGTGTTTTCCTACCAGCCAGTCCTTAAGTACGTGCATAGGACCCCTGGGAGTTGCACCATACAGCAACTCGAATGGCGAGAAGCCCGTATTCTGGTGCGGGGCTTCCCTGTATGCAAACAATACAGCTGGAAGGTATCTATCCAAATCCTGAGGGAATTCGGCAGTCACCTTAGCTAACATATGTTTTAATGCGCCGTTTAAGCGTTCGCAAACCCCGTTCGACTGCGGATGGTAGGGAGAGGTGAAAGACTGGGAAATCCCCAGTAATCTAGTTACCTCCGACATTTCGCGCGAAATAAATTGAGTTCCCCTATCAGAGAGTATGCACTCTGGGAAACCGAAACGGCTGTATAACAGCTGAAGTGCTTCCACTACTGCCTGTTAGGTAATAGATCGCATGGGCACTGTCTCTGGCCACCTAGTACACATGTCCACCATGGTTAGGATGAAACGAAATCCTCTGTGGGACGTCACGGACAACGGGCCTATAATATCAACCGCGACCTTCTGAAATGGGCGCAGTGCCAAGTCTACTGTCTGAACCGGGGCCTTTGGCGACCGGCCCTTGTGAGACATCTGTTGACAAACAACACAAGACTGACAATATGCCTTGATGTCTTTATTCAATGCTGGCCAATAAAATTGGGAGAGAACTCTGTATCGAGTCATAGCCACTCCCATGTGACCAGCAAAAGGAGAGTCATGCGCCAACTCCAGCACCTTCGCTCTCCACTGGCTTGGCACCACCACCTGACGTATGAGTTGCTGTTGTCTATCAAAGCACCGAGTCAAGATCTGGTCTTTCTACTCAAACCAGTACCGTGATGTTTTGGTATGTTTCGCTTCTCTTGTTTTCGCTAACTCCGACAGTATCAATAGCGTCCTGTCTGTTTTTTGCCCCTCTGCGAAATCACCGACCGAAACGTCTCGCACGCTTAAAACCTCATCTACTGTCGATGGGACACGAGAAGCATCGGGATTATCACACTCTTCCTGCAATCTTACCTGCGCCCTAGTTAGCACCGCATTAGCTACTACAGTCCTATTATTCTCCAATTCGTAAATCTCTTCCGGTGTGTAATTTTGAACCCCTTGCACGTTACCGATGATTAGGTCTGCCACTGCTTTGCTAAGGACACACGCATGCACCCTTCTTGCCAAGAAGGGGGTGTCTATGTCCACAATGGCTATGGTGTAATATTCTACATTACTCCCAAAGGTGATGCACCTCACTGTCTTACCTGTCAGGCATGACTCCTCGATGCAGGAGCGACGTACCCCTATGGTGGTACATCCCGTGTACCTAAGCACGGACACCTGCCTCGACTGCACCGACCCTGTACAAAGCTCGAGTTTTCCACCTTCATCCAGGGAAGACAGACAGGGCAAAGTGTGCTGCCCAATCAACACTGGTTTCCCATCTGGTACAAACAAATGTCTGCACCCCTCACAGTCTTCATTATTAATCGTGTCTAGCACACATGCCACATTAGCCTTCTCCGGCTCAGCCTTACACCACCTAGCTATATGACCTGTGGCCCCACACGCGTGGCAAATAATATTTTCCTGTCCTTGTTAGGACTATGGTTCGGTGAAGAACGCGTATCGGAGTCCGAACCCCGACCATCTGACGATCCACTTCTATGTTTGGACCCTTTACCTTTATAAAATGATTTGCCCTTATCTTTCGAGTCTTGGAAACGAACGTGTTTCCGTCCTTGGAAATTCTCTCCATCACTATGGCTACCGGATTGTCTACTATACCATCTGGGCTGAAAATGTCGCTGTGGTCTAAAGTTTCTGTAACTGTCTCTACCTGATTGATATGGGCGGGGTGACCTATCAAATCTTGACCTCATGGACCTGTCGGCGCTACATACTCGGCATTGCCATGGTTGGCGCTGCACTTTGCCGACCCCGGCAACTAACGCGTCTGACAGACCCGACTTCTGAATAGGTTTGCCCGGATGGGCCAGGACATAATGGTGCTCCAATTGGGCCATGGATTCAATGTTCTTTGGTTGACGTTCCTGGAAAAACGCCAACAACTCACTGGGACACGAGGACAAAACTTTGTCCCGTAGCACCAAATCTAGCAAGCCATTAAAGTCCTTTGTTATCCCCTCCATTTCGATCCATCTATTAAGCAGAAGTTTGATCTTCGAGATAAAATCATCGAAGTCTTGGTCTGCACTAGGCATCGCGTTTTTAAAACGCGTTCAGCAGTCAGACGGAACTTCCGGAGCAATTTCTCCTTCACTTTGTCATAATCGGCCCTTTCCTCTACAGGGAGGCTATAAAAAGTCTCTATCGCGGGCCCCACTAGCAGTGTCGATAAAAGAGATGGCCACTGATCCCTATCAGCCTTATAGGCCACACATCCGGCCTCAAATCTTTCCAGGAAGAAATCTAAACTATCAATTTTATCATTGAAATTTGGTAGCCTAAAAGGACGATGAGCCCCACCAGAAGTTGAGTTCTGACCACTCGCACCCACTTCTAACTTCTTCAATTGTATTTCCTTCTCCATCATTTTCTCTTCCAGAGCTATTCTCATTCTCTCCTTCTCCAACTGTAACTCTTTATCTTTTTTCATCTTCCTTTCTTGTAATTCTTTATCTTCTTTCATCTTCCTTTCTTGTAACTCGAATTCTCTCTGTTTCCACTCACTTTCTTCTTTCATCTTCCTTTCTTGTAATTCAAATTCTTTTCTTTTTATCTCTAGCTCTTCAGCTCGAGCATCTCTTAGAGCATTCTGTTTCTCAATCCTCTCCTTCTCTTCCTTCTCTTTCAAACCTTTTTGATTCTCCGCTGTGTAAAATTTTGCTTCAGCAAAATCCATGTGTTCTTTCTGGGTGTACCCACATTCTTTACCAATCTGAATGAAAGCCTGTAGGTCCATGGTGTACACTCAGATTACTCACTCTTATCTCTTGCTATAAATTTCTATACCATTATTCAGTCGTATATATTTCTCTTATCTCACCAGAAAACTCTTTGGTTACAAAATATGCAGTAATAATAGTAACTCTTGATATCACTTCTCAATATATATATATATATATATATATATATATATATATATATATATATATATATATATATATATATATATATATATATATATATATATATATATATATATATATATATATATATATATATATATATATATATATATATATATATATATATATATATATATATATATATATATACCTATATGCGTGTAAGTAAATATCACATCACCTCTCAATGTGTACACAACATCAATCTTTGCCTCTTATAGTATAACGTTTTACTTTGCCACTTGGCTACTGTCTCATCACTGTGAAAATTTGGTCTAACTGACCACTTAGTCTCTATGATATCCTCAACAAACTTACAATAGTCACTAGTTGTATAATAACAACTTCCTGATACCTTGACACCAGTATATCGACTTAGTTCACAATAGGTATTGCTTCAAAGTCTGTTACTGGCACCCACACTGGTGCTATATTCAAATACAACTTCACTTATTAGTAACTCTATAGTCTCTGTTATGCAAGTACTACATATGGCAAAATGAGCACAATACAGATGAAAGAAACGCATACATCACATTACGAAAACAAAATTCCAGTCACGAGGAAATAGATGATAGAACACAAAGAGAAGAGGAAGATTAATATCTACAACGCGTGACTGAGCACGAACGAAAACAAGAGATACCTGTAAACGTATTTACAAGATAGTAAGATGAGACAAGAGAAAACACCACTTAAACACCACAAAAGAATTAATAAATGTACACGACACTATAAATACACACACCACAAACACAGCTAATACCAACAGGGCTTGGAATGTTAAGAAGGGCAGTCGCAGGAAATCCCCTCTGCCAGACTCCACCACAAAACAAACACCGCCACACCCTAAAAGAATCAGTCTAATTCAATCTTTTCTACAAGAGAGGCCAAGACTGGATTAAACTTGCCGCCCTTCCTCCCTTGAACACACCAACACACTATAACACCAAAGACTCCACGAAAACCACACTCAACAATGAGGTGCTGGAAGCTATCTCTTCCACCAAGCACTCTCTTCACTTCAGTGAAAGAAAGTTAAGTAAAGTATCAGTAAAATTATATTATAATGTATTCAAAATATACAATCCAAATATTTCTCGACTACAAAGAAAACACAGCAAGATCAGCTTTAACTAACAATTAACATACCTACATACAGACTAAGTCCTACTCGTACAATAAGGAAAAGGCAAAACAAAAGGAAAGAAAACAATAACAAACCAAGAAGTAAATAAAGAATCAGCACTATATTAGAATACAGATTAAGCTAAATGATAACTAATAACAGATAGAAGGACAGACAAGAAAATTAAATTCACAGAAAAAACAAGAAAATATGAATATAATACAAAAGAAGACAAACAATAACTTATCTGAAGCTCCAACGGCACTTGAGTAAGGAGAATCCTCAGCACTGACGATGAATGATGATCACAGAACAAACGAAACTTCACACTGGACAACGTAAAATCCACAAGAAACTCAGTCCAAGAAACAGTTTGCTATGCAAGTCTGAGTGTCAAATACTTTCCTCGATGAATATACTGTTATCTACGGTGCTCACACAGCACTGTTCATGATACACTGCAAAGACTACTTCTGTAAAGATCAGCTGCACAGCTACTATCAACCGTCTATACGTCGAAAAGAAACATGAGTAAGTTCCTTCGCACTGTTCTATATATGTGTTATAGCAAAAGTTAATCACACAATATCCACACCTCCCGGATCACAGCAGCTTACACGGTGACATCTACTGGATCCACCCGGTAGGTCGGCATGGTACAAAACACAAAAAACTTCACCCCTGGTTGGGCACGTCTGAGTAGCAAGGACAGGACCAGAAGCTCAACTCGATGACTTGAGGTACCAACCAATCTATCAACCTCCTAACAACTACAAACACCTAACCACCATCTCTTACCACCCTATACCGAGGCTGACCAAGCTATTTCCCATCTGACATCTCCACATGCTGTCTGGGCCCCTAACTAAATGGTACCAACACCCCAAGCTCCGCTGCTCCACCTGGATCACTGTCGCCAACCACCAAAATGACTCAGAGATGTGTCAAACTGACACGTCTGACGCCCCCTGTACCACTAGTCTAATACTTTGACAATCGTACTTAGACCTGCCCAGATACCATAACAAAGAACTTGGAACTGAACAGTACAATATTTCATCGACAATAGATTGCAAAAATCAACTGACGCGTAGCCATTGCTGGACGCTGAAAATAGGTCAGAGCCCGTAAACGAGGTCAGGTCACACGACCGTAAACAAGACACTAACAGACTGACACACACACTAACATTGCACTGGACGGACGAAAACTACTCACACCCGTGAGTTGACGAGAAAATAAGAAGGCGCCAACACAGTGGCCTACCACCTTCTAGAATACTGTGTGCACCATAATGGCCTGATCAACACCAATGCAGGCTCTAAGGCTGTACTATCAAATAAAATGAAACAATACTGCCAGCTAGCTTGGGAATTAAACTTTTAAATCATACAGGCTCCACGCCTAAACACGACGAGTTACCCCAGATGTCAGAATAGGTTATATGTATCTAATGGTACACAGCACACACACAGAGCACACCGGACTACTTGTGCTGTGTGAACAAACCCCTCTACTGGTACTATGGATTTAAGGCACACTCACACTATACACTTCGCTCGCTGTCTCAAAGATATGACCACAGTACACAGTAGCTGACATGAAAAATCCAATAACACCTAAATCAGGTAATAACCCTTTAATAAGTACGGTGCACACATATGAGCCACACACGGCTAACAATACACATGAAATGCAATACACAATGCAATGAAAATGCCAAACTACTTGCCAAAATCACCAGCTCAACATAATAGCAAAACAGTCACCGACATAATCTAACCAGCGACTACAGAATGACTATCGCTCACAAGCGACGTCCAATACTGAAACAAGGCAATACATAATTGCAAGATTCTACCGTAAATAATATCCAGGAAAGAACTACTAGAAATCACATCACCCTTCTAGTAATCTAACAATAATCCTGAACACCTGAAACAATCGGCAAGCAATGAACAAGAATGGCATTCATGTAATCCCAGCAAAACCGCTGACAAAGGGAACAAGCGTTCGTACAGGACCACTGACATCTCCTAGGCTGAGTCGCGCCAAAAAATCTACATCCTCTTCCGTTCTGGCTCGACTCGCCAAACGGGTTTTCTATTCTACGCTGTTGCCACTCTACAGCGTAACCAACTAAATATATTTCGGCGAATATCTCTACTGTGACAATGGTCCTCTATATGCGTTAGCATAATGTAATGATGATCTTAACTCCTTGTTTAGGCATATACGTTAGTCTAATTGTCTGTTATATGATGTGATTATAGGCATGTTTCGTTATGTATTCTTTTATGTGAACAATTGTTTTACATTTAGGTCATCCATCAAAATTGTAATGTGTTTACATCACTTTTTATTTATTTCGTTTCTATGTCTCTTGTAACATTTTTTCTTCCAGTGATTCCTCTGTTATTTGTTGGTGCACAACATTGAAGGATGTTTATATTTATTTTACTTTTGCCAGTTTTGAATGTTGCTGAAATAATCCTTAATCCCAATGCTTCCTATTCTATGAGTTTCTGCACTTCATTTGACGGATTAAGGCTATACCTTTACTATCATGTGCGCTTTCACCTTCATGCCCTAAGAACAGGCATCACTTCACCCGAAGTTCGGTTTTTTTTCTCATATTTCATTCCCTTCCACCTGATTTCACATAGTCCTAGGATGTTCATTTTATAATTTCTTACTTTTGCCGTCTCCTATGCGGTTTTCCTGCGATCACATTGTGTTGAATTTCCCAGGTGCACAAGTTAGAGATTTTCATACAAGACAACAGGTGAATCAGAAAATCAGAGTTCTTTAGGCTTTTTCTGGACTGCGTAATAGAGGATCCTTAATAGAGGATCTTATGTCATCAAGGATAGAGGAGCTGAATTACCTGAATGTCTAGATAACGGGCCGACACTGTTGGTCTTTTTTTCTTTTTACTGAAAGGTTTGCAGGATCCTGTAGTCGGCCCTAAACTCCTTGGTCGCCTTATATGATATGCCTGTTAAAATACAATGTTACAGTTTTATTCTTTGCTCTTCTATCAGTCAAGGTAACACACGGATGTTTCCAGATGTTACTTGAAGTAAAAACGAAACACGTAAATGTAACATTTAAGATGTAAACAAACTTACATGTTAATTTATTTGTCATTTTATCCTTATAAACTTATGAATTATTCAACTGTTGCTATAGAAACTTGGTTAGGTTTCTTCATTGCACGCAGTCATCCTCATCATCATCATTTTCCTTCTCGGGCCCACCCCCCTGGTTGAGCGTGGAGACAACACTGTAGCTGGCCCGTGGGTAGGAAGCCTGCATAAAGCGTTCACGTGTTCTTGTAGCTATGGTTTCTGTAGAAATGTGTTTTACATGACGAGATTACCAGGCCCAAGCACAACCTCACATTAGTCGTCGTGTACTACATTGTCTGATGGAGCAGAAGATTTATTCTTTCTTTGTCTCATAATAGACCCCCGGGAACTACACGGGGCATAGGGAGTGAATTGTTGACACAAGTTGTTCCACTGTCAATTCTTCGTTATTTACAATGTGTCTGTGTCTTACTGTTTGCGGTAAAAAAATATCGCTGTCATGTTTCCTTTTCTTCTTATTGAATCACCCGAATCATCTTTGCGCCTGACCATATGTTATCTAACATGCTATTTACAGTCTGCAATCTTTTATTACAGTGACGTCCTCTCTTCTGTGCGGAGTAAAATTTACAGTCACACTCATATATAAAAATGGTACCTTCCTCTTTACTCTTGTCCGTATAGCACAACCCTGTTTCGCTGGGCTGCAAGAATTACAACTCGGCCTATTTTCCCTTTAGGCCCTTCTTGGATGAAGGTAAACAGTCGTCTAACTAAGACCTCATCATTACCACATGCTATTCCATGGGAAAACAGAGGGTTACACGCACACATCTTTTATACAGGTTCGTCTAATTTGCCTCTTATTGGAATTCTCTCAACCAAATAATCAGAAAAAACGACTTTGTATTAGGATTTGGTGTAACCAAAGCTAACACATGACTCGGGGTTTCTTTTGTATATCTCAGGCTCTGATCTGTTCGGTATTCACAGGCAACGGAACCCAACACAAAACTTAAGAATATGATTCTACTCACCGATACACACGCTCTCTCTCTCTCTCTCTCTCTCTCTCTCTCTCTCTCTCTCTCTCTCTCTGTGTCCATTTAACAGCGAAAAGAGCTCTCAATAAAATATAACACCATATATTTCCAATATTAATTTAAGTGAAGGAAATAAAACATGCCACCAGTAAAAGCGTTTGCATGTTACTACAGCGGGTACAAACAGCAGAATGGTTATTGTCCACCAGCTAGAGAAGGCATAGAATGAATAAAAGTGATCTTAGCCTGCCGTGTTCATAGCTCTCGGCGGAACGGGAATACAAATATAGAAGTATTAATAAGTACTCTGTTACCTGGTGCTATATTTAATCTAGGCAGTTGTGAGGCGCTGTCTGGTAGTATATGAAATACGTAATAAGCAGTTTTTTTTTTTTCATTTGAGAGTTACTGTGGCGAATTAGTTTGAAAGATGGACCAATAGAATGAGTGAAAGAATGAATGTAGTACCAAAGCCGCTCTGGTAATCTTACTTAAGGTTGGCTCAAAGAAAATCTGCTGAAAGTGTTAACTATAAGTTCGGTAGAAAGAAAAAAAAATTGTGTTTATAAAAACACACAAATAGTAATACGTCTTACAAAGAGAAAGGAGAAGAAAAATCTACGTTGCGGCTACAGGGCCTTCGTCAGGGACAGACAAACAAGAGACAGGAGGGACAAAAAGTGAGAATTAAGTGGAGAACATGAAACTACAGATATAAGAGAATAATACTCCCTTATTGTGTTGCCACATGTTGGAGAAAAGATGGCTGCCACTAAGCCGGAAAGAGGAAGTGGATAGTGCATCAAAAGCAAAAAATAATGAAAAGTCATAATAAAGCTGAGACTAGATAGAAAAGGACGCCTCAGACAAAAGAATGCTGGGTATTCAAACCGTAGGGTTTAAGGCAACCCATAAGATGAATGAGGCGTTGTTCCAAGCGGAACCGACTGTTGGCATCCGAGGAACAGGATCTGATGGCTGTCACCTGGATGTCAGTGGCACCGTGGTGGCCAGGGCCATTGAAGTGAAAATAAAGTGAAAATCAATGGCAGATATATTTATAAGGAAACTGGAAAGTAACTGTCTTTTAGCAGGTTGAGAATCCTCTAGTATTCTAAGAACGAGGAAGTTGGGTATCCAGGCCACTGATCCCTGTGGTACTGAATTATTGGCTAGAGCCCCATTGACTAAATACAAAGATGATATACAGTAGTAGTCATCAGTGTAACACCAAAGAAAGTCAGTCTATTACACGCATTTTTAAAGTGAAAGTTGGGAGGAACCAAAAGAAGAGAGAAGGAGAGAAGGAGAGAAAAATCTTTCTCCTGACATTTACAAATAACGTTTGGGCTTCCTTCAAAGCACCGTCCAAGCGCCATTACACAAAGAAGTAGTCTGACACTGCTACGCTTAGGCTATTTGCTCTTCATCAGGGGGGAGGCTTTTCATCCAGCCAGTAGTTCTTTTGTAGTGCGTAGCACTGCAACAAGATCATGCCCAGCGTGGATTCAGTTCTTTATGTATCTCCTTTAATCATAGTGTCTCCAATGCACTTCTACGTTTGTTTGTCGGAAGGACTGTCTTGTAATGCTTCCAGCTGATTTTCTCAAAGTGCTTCATTTGCAACACCAACGTTATTTATAAATTTCTTCTGCCATTGGCAAGTGTCTAGTTATTTCGATCATTTCCACATTTCCACATTCGTGATATTGCCATGCCATTAAAACACCGGTGCAAAAAATGTCGAATAGGCTGTAATAGATGCTGATTAAATACGGTTCAATATATTCCTATGCGAAATAGGCAGATAATTTAAAAGAGCCCGGGATCGGAAAATAGGTCGGCAAAGACTTTATGTTTTGGTTAACACCTGACACATAAGCGGACTTAGCACCAGAAGGTAAAATTGCACCTTTACGATACACTTCGCTTTCTGTCTTCCTTAATTTGTGTTATAACTGAATTTGTCATTCTATCTGTACCCTTCAGTGTCAGAGGGAGCCTAGGGCTTCAAAAAACTCACACCAAGTTCTCCTATTCCGTGCCATCAGCTCAAGGTCTTATCATGTCCTCTTCATCCTGTTTATTTCTGTCTTTAGGCCTTTTCTCTAGGCCTTTTCTCTAGGCCTTTTTATCGATCTCCGCCAGCCTCGGTTATCCTGGTGATTAAATACCAAGCGGTGCTTTGTAATTTTTATAAAAAGTGTTTTCTCAGTTTGTGTCCTATCCATGGCCAGCGTCTTCTTCTCATCTCTTGCTTCACTGGCATATGTCTGGTTCTTGTCATCTCTTGCTTCACTGGCATATGTCTGTTTCTTGTCATCTCTTGCTTCACTGGCATATGTCTGTTTCTTGTCATCTCTTGCTTCACTGGCATATGTCTGGTTCTTGTCATCTCTTGCTTCACTGGCATATGTCTGTTTCTTGTCATCTCTTGCTTCACTGGCATATGTCTGTTTCTTGTCATCTCTTGCTTCACTGGCATATGTCTGGTTCTTGTCATCTCTTGCTTCACTGGCATATGTCTGGTTCTTGTCATCTCTTGCTTCACTGGCATATGTCTGGTTCTTGTCATCTCTTGCTTCACTGGCATATGTCTGTTTCTTGTCATCTCTTGCTTCACTGGCATATGTCTGGTTCTTGTCATCTCTTGCTTCACTGGCATATGTCTGGTTCTTGTCATCTCTTGCTTCACTGGCATATGTCTGTTTCTTGTCATCTCTTGCTTCACTGGCATATGTCTGGTTCTTGTCAACAATTCCACATTGGTGATCCTGTCGTACCACTTCAATCCCTCTTTTCAACACAAGCAGCCATTTATGAAGGTCTGTAACGCCTTTGTTTTTCTTTCATTTTAATCAAACTATCACATACAAAGTCACTGTATTTTATTCTCCTCAAAACAAACATTAACAATGTTCTAATTCAAACATCACATTACACAAGCAAGCGTTACTGTTACAACAACCAGTTTTAATGAGTCCGTTAATTATAATATTTGCTACTTTACTTTATAAGGTACATTAAACAAAATCTAGACGCTTCGTGATTTTTCGTCATAACTACACACTTTTGTTTGTTTGTTTCAATTTACACTGTGACCTACTACTGACATTCATTTAAAACAGTGACTTTCCACAAATGCTGGTAGGTCTACATACTTGAAAACACATGGGATCGAGTTATGTCTGTCTTCCCACATACTGGAAAACACATGGGATCGAGTTAAGTCTGTTTGTCTACACTTTAAAACACATGAGATCGAGTATGTATTTGTTAAAACTCTCGATAATCTCCAGCAATGCAGAGGAAATCTCTGCAAGATATATTTCTTACGAAACGTATCTCCATAAGGAGATGTCATAGGTAACCTGCTTCTACTCAGTCGCTGACCTAGTAAATCCACCGAATGAAAAGTAAATGTTAGAAATAATATCAAGAAACGCCAGACAAATGTCGTTTTTCAACAACAACAACATCATCATCATCATCATCATCATCATCCATACCCTACAGCTCACTGTGCAGCAGTGACCTTCAACCAATTCACGCTATGCCTCCCAGTCCTATGCCATCAGTTCAATATCTTCCATGTCGTTATTGAAGTTTATATTACGTTACGTTTTTCACTACTGGTTTCAACCCTGTGCCAAGCCCTCTGTATTCGTCTTCTACGGCCCTGCCTCTTTTGGGGAAAAGCGTTAATAATCCTTGTTCCTACTTCGGGTCCCGGTAACACACAGACAATTTATGTCGTGTATGCTTAAGTTTCACTTATGTTCACTTGATAAAAACCTTACACCACACGTCTAGTTTACTCATGAACCATAATTCTGTCTTGAGAAAACAAAAGTCATTAAATATGTTTGTTGTCTCATAAATACCTAAACATCAAACGGTAAACCAACAAACACTTTACATTGAGAATTTATGCCTGATAATATTCAAAACTAGGATCTTACAACAGAAACTGAGACATTTCTAATACAAGAGCCTGGCAGGTAACTGGGAACTAAAATTCATTACAATTTCTTCGTAATTTTGTTAGATATAAATGTATCCCATAAAAGAATTTCACGTTTCGTGTTCCACCTCCATCCATCAGATAAGCAAGCAGGCAAATAACTGGATTATAATACAGGAGACTAAAAAAAATGAGAGAGAAAGAAGCCAGAGTCTCATTCGGTATAATCTGCCAGTACTGTTAAAAAATCTCGAGACAGAATAAAGTCAGCTGTCTAGAAAGTCAGCCATTTTGAGGTAGTATCAGGTCTAGCTTAATTAGACTATTTATTCCCTGGAGACGCGCTGGTCGCAGTGAGAGTACTGAATATTTTATGTATTGCTGCAATTCCTGTATAGATGTATCACTGTGCTCTCCCTCTAGCTGCTGTTGACTCATTTACAGGCAACCGGAGCTAACGTGTGAGCGAAATCTCATTTGTGCAACACACAGGTGATCAGGCTTGCAGTTTTCTTTTCCAAGATTTACGCTCTCGCCATCTTCTTAGTCTGGCTGGTACTTTTATCACCGTCACGGTCTAGTTAATACTCTCACATCACAAATACAGTCTAGTTAATACTCTCACATCACCAATGTGGGTTAGTTAATACTATCACATCACCAATGTGGGTTATTTAATACTCTCACATCACCAATGTGGGTTAGTTAATACTATCACATCACCAATGTGGGTTATTTAATACTCTCACATCACCAATGTGGGTTAGTTAATACATCACATCACCAATGTCGGTTAGTTAATACTCTCACATCACCTATACGATCTAGTTAATACTCTCACATCACCGTCAATACTCTCACATCACCAATATAGGTTAGTTAATACTCTCACATCACCAATATAGGTTAGTTAATCCTCTCATATCACCAATATGGGTTAGTTAATATTCTCACACAACCAATATGGGTTAGCTAATACTCTCATATCACCAATACGGGTTAGTTAAAACTCTAACATCATCAACACGGTCTAGTTAATACTCTCACATCACCAATACGATCTAGTTAATACTCACACATCACCAATACGATCTTGTTAATACTCTCACATCACCAATACGATCTAGTTAATACACTCACATCACCAATACCAGTTAGTTAATACACTCACATCACCAATACGAGTTAGTTAATACTCTCACATCACCAATACCAGTTAGTTAATACACTCACATCACCAATACGAGTTAGTTAATACTCTCACATCACAAATGCAGTCTAGTTAATACACTAACATCATCAACACGGTCTAGTTAATACTCTCACATCACCAATACGATCTAGTTAATACTCTCACATCACCAATACGAGCTAGTTAATACTCTCACATCACCAATGTGGGTTAGTTAATACTCTTACGGTGCCAGTATGGGTTAGTTAACACTCTTATATCACCAATATGGGTTAGTTAGTACTCTAACATCCTCAACACGGTCTAGATAATACTCTCACATCGCAGTCAATACTCTCACATTACCAATATAGGTTAGTTAATACTCTCACATCACCAATATAGGTTAGTTAATACTCTCATATCACCAATATGGATTAGTTAATACTCTCATATCACCAATATGGGTTAGTTAATATTCTCACACAACCACTATGGGTTAGCTAATACTCTCATATCACCAATACGGGTTAGTTAATACTCTAACATCATCAACACGGTCTAGTTAATACTCTCATATCACCAATACGATCTAGTTAATACACTCACATCACCAATACCAGTTAGTTAATACACTCACATCACCAATACGAGTTAGTTAATACTCTCACATCACCAATACAGTCTAGTTAATACACTAACATCACAAATACGAGTTAGTTAATACTCTCACATCACCAATACAGTCTAGTTAATACTCTCACATCACCAATACGATCTAGTTAATACTCTCACATCACCAATACGATCTAGTTAATACTCTCACATCACCAATACGAGCTAGTTAATACTCTCACATCACCAACATTGATGATGTACATACTGATGTACATACTTATTATATTAACTTTTTCAACCAGTGCAAATGTAAATGTAAACATTTTCAATATAAATGCAATGGATGTTTCCGCTCACTGGTAAAGTTCTGAGACAGGTGGGATGGTGCAATGAAAAGTGTCGGGGGTGGGGGGAAGGAATACCTGATTTTGTGCCAGGAAACCCAATACTCAGGAGGTTATTTGTTTCTCTCTTATTTCATGATACTAGTCGGTGGTACCAATTGGTGGTGCTATCTATGGAACAAGAGTGGTATAAGTGGCATTCAGTAAAAACTATACACCTACAGCATACGGGTCTTAACAGACGCTGGACCATCTCTGCAATTACTCCACGATACTACGAGGGACGTGTTGCAGCCACAAGACTTGACCAGTGACTAGAGTGAACCAGTCCTTACCTGCAAAGAACAATCATTGGCTGGAGCAGAAACCAACCAACATTTTACTGGCAGCTAAGTACACATTCAAAGCTACCAAATGAACACTCTATTTTCAAACCAGAAAACATTTTTTTCATTTCAGACCATCACCTGTAAAGAAATTTTAAAGACTTTATCTAAATTCACTCCACCCTTATTTATTTTACAATTGTTAACGATAACTGACTATTAAATTTTGTTGTCTGTAAATATACAAATTTATAGTTGATTTAGTCATTTTGAGTGAACTGCATTTGTTTTATTATACAAGTAAAATTTTACTGATTTAAATCAGTTGGGGGTTTGAACGAGCTAAAATACATAATAATTCTTCATAAAAGGCGGCGGGCAGATAGAAAGTTAACAATTGCTCAGCCGAATTCAGCATTGTTCTTGATGTCTGAATTATCTTATGAATACTCCCTCGAGATAGAAGCATCATCATCATCCTATCTATAACTCTGTCAGATGTAATCTTGAGCGAAGGTAGATACGTTTGAAGACCCTCATTAGATACTCTAGGTTTTGGCCATTGTTGGACCATAACTGCAGAGCAAGGGGAGTAAATCCCGTGACAGGTATGGCAAAAGCTTTGGTTGATGTTCATCTATGTATCTGGTCAGAGCATCAGTGCTATAGAAGGTCTCCATTAATACGCCAGGGTTGGGCTATTTACTTCATTTCGGTTAGTTTGAGGGAAACCAAGTATGCAGTTCTTCCCCTCCCATGGAAATAACCGTGTATTCTATGACAATAAAAGCTGAAATGTAGATTTCGCCACTATAGCCAATTTCCATTCCAGGGTATCTTAACTGAGCATGATGCTAAAATCTTCTGCACGATCATCTCTGTACTTCAGCCATAGTGTTAGTGGATTACCCACTACACATGTAAGAATATTCTAGACAGATCAAGACTATTCTGGAACTTTATATTCTATTCTGTTCCTGAATTACATTCCAGTTTTATGTCATCGCATCATAAATAAGACCCTTAGAACAAACAAGCAGACAGAGAGACAGACACACTTTCTAAAATTTTTATTAGATTATATATTGATACATGTGTGTTACAATTAGAATCCGCCAGTTAAAATTAACCGCACCCGTATTATGCATAAAAATTAATGCTGTAAAAAACTGACAATTGTTTTAACCTTTATATAAACAGTAACTGCGTTCTCGGTGATTTTTAACTGTACTGTATTGGAAAATAACGAAAATGATGGTTGCTAACTGCATATTAGAATTATTATGGTTTGGTTATTTCCATTCACAAAACTGCATATTAGAATTATTATGGTTTGGTTATTTCCATTGACAAAGACGAACATTGTGCGTCTCCTACCTGGTCACATTATGGCCGTTTATTTAGCTAAATAAAATAAGCATTAGTTTTAGTTTTCGACCCCAGGGGCGTCAATTTGGGAACTTTAAACTACACCATTAGCTTTCTCGTATCGTAAAATTGTACCTAAGTTAGACCAATTTGGAGCTCTCTAGATAGTTCCCCCTATTTTCTATAGCAGACAGACAGAAAGACAGACACACTTTCACAAATATATGTGAGATAAATACAGCCTAGTTGCCACTTCTGCATCAGTAACATTTTCTTATTGATATTTTCAGATGATCCTGATGGTAAAGTTGATACTATCACATTATTAACACTGTCTGCTTGATGTTTACATACACCACTGGCACGGTATAGTTAACAGTCTACCACCACTACATTTTTTAACTGGAAACACAGGCCTTTACTCCCCTTTTCCTAAATATTACTTTAGTTTGATGGTTTTGTTAGGTTTTATCTCGTTTTTCTTTGTTTGGGTTTTGTTTTAAACATAGAAGCATAATTGATAATCATCATTAGCCCTATTTACAATGATTTGACAGGTGTGATGCCCCTTTCCTATATCATATATTTGGAATTGAAAACAATATATATCCTAATTATAACTCATCAATGGTTGAACGGAATATATTTCATCATTAAAATAAATAAATAAAAATATTAAAAAACCACTAAATTATTCTTATCTCGCTCACGTTTAATGGTTTTTTGTCACCCGTGTGGGCTTTTCAGTGTTTACCTTTCTTCAGACATATGTCTTTCATTAAGTTTAGATGTTTAATTAAAGGGTATCACTGCATATGAGCAATTGAAAACATCTGATTATGTGCTACCTTAACTCTTTAATAATTAACTCCTTATAGTTTTTGTGGTATTTTGTTTATTACAATAGTTAGATTGTTTTTTCCAAGTACTAATAAACTGAAATTATTTATTCTCTCTGTTTAATAATGCTCACACACACACACACACACCAATCTACCCAATACACACATTCTTTCTTTCCTTCATCTCCCTGTGGTGATAACACCTTCGACAAATTCACGCATAGCTTTCCCCAGTACGAACCCTTAAAACGCCAGCAACTTTTTTTCACACCTTATTCCTCAGAGATTTGCAATGTTTATTCCATCAGTTCCACATTAGTGCCTTGTCATACCAATTCCAACCTTCTGTTCTGCCACAGGTACCAATTTATGAAACTCTGTAACTTCTTGGTTGTCGGTTTGTGTTGTCCTCCATGTTTCACAGTCATACAGTAGAACTGCCGTGACAATATTCTTTTTATTATGGTTGACTTATTCCTATATATATATATATATATATATATATATATATATATATATATATATATATATATATATATAACATATATCTATAGATATATATATATATATATATATATATATATATATATATATCAATAGGAATAAGTTATATTTATATAGTGTACGTTAATGTATGTTACTAGATAAGTATTATATCTTTACCCACTAGTAGCTATATTTTATTATTTGTTCTCACGACATACATCTTTACAATGGTGTATATATGTGATAAATAGTTACCTAGGTAAGTTTATTCCTCATGCATGTGTTCATGGAGAGTTATTTACTTGTAATATTCTAATTCTTAGATCTTCGATCTTTCTTATTCATTCCTTTTACGTTGTATTAGATAGTTCACTATAGAATTATCTTATAGACATTCTTTACAATAATGTTCTTCTGTCAGAATATACGTTTCTCCTTGTACTAAGAGCAGCTTCTTATTGATGCGGACTTTTAATTTGTAAAAACTTTACATTGTTATTGTTGGAACTTTGAACATGTTAGATGGGTTGTCTTCCTAAACCCTTTCACTGCTTTACAACGACATGCTTCGCCACAATTCTTCTTTTCTTCATTATGGGCATTGTGCCGTAGAACGGAAATATTGTTACGGTAATCTGACAGCCTTTGCTTTCCCATTTAGTGTCTACCATTTGCTAAGCCAAACCACATTTTTCTGTTTGTATGACTCACCTTTGAATCCACGCCCTTTATCTGGGAACATACAGAGTTGTTTACCAATTGTTCGCTACCTGTCAGTCATAACAAAGGGAGCGAATCACGTTTGTTTACCTGCGTTTCTCACGCGAGCTGATTTGCCAATTATCGGCAATTAAACAGACGCGCGTAGAGATAACAGATTGTTTGAACAGATACAGGGGCGATAACATTTTCCAGACCACCGTTGATGTTCGTACGTTCCAGGGGGAGGTATATGATTGATCTGCGGAAAGGGGACGTAATCTAAGAGAGGCCCATGCACGGTTAGTCTTCTGATGTCGATCAGCATCGCTGAGTAGAATGAACGAAAACCTTTGATCCGGGATACGTAGTTTCCTGATTTCTCTGCTATACAGAAGGTGTGAATTGTAACATCTTCTAGTGCTAATAACACCACGATCTGTATATATATACCGCGCTCTCTCAAATCCAGTTATTAGAGCCACTCAGAAATTCTTGGATAATCTAAACACGCCAGACTAGAACCATTCTTCGCTAAATGTGTTAAATTGTCTCGTGGGGATTTCATTTTCTGATTTGTGGTAATATAAATTGTGCTTAAGTGTTAAAATGTGTTAAGTTTACCATTTTTATTCACTATAATTCCCTAGCGCTTAAAACTAGTGAAATAACATAACGCGTAGATATGTTCTTGCCAGTCGTTCAGCGTAATGTAAATTCAATCACCACATTTTTCTTACGCAAGAAGATACGGCTTAGCTGACTGAGAATATTAAGCGTGACGGATGAGTGACCGAATAGAATTCGCATTATATTTCATTGTGTGAAATTAAATAAGTGACTAGAGTTAAAGTTATGTGACAAAACAATAGACGCCGACAAATAGCTAGTAGTGACAGGCGATTTTTGTTAAAGTGCACGTATGGATAAAGTAAATAATAATTGACTTTGTGCGCCTTGCAATTTCTCGCGGGCAATAACGAGGGAGGGCGCATACCCTTTTTTCCCGACATGCCATAGCGGAAAACTTACAGGTGGATAGGATAGTAGCAGTTTTTCATAAATGTTCTTTTCTTCCTAATATAGTACCTGATCAAAACCAGCGGCCAGCGGTCTTTAACATTACCAGTACCATTATTATTATTATTTTGGGTCTTCGATTTTTGGACTAGTTCGGTCCTCTTGCTTCATTCAGTGAAGGATTAATGGTGACTTCTTCGTAGCTACCAGTCCCAAGTTCCTTCGTGAACCGGTTGGGCCCAAGAGACAAAATAACATTAAGATTAAAATCGTAACTGGACTGTATTTTACCCAGAATTATTTATGCAATTTTTCCAGCCCCCTGGGCATACGAAAGAACATATATTCCTGACGATTGGCAGCCGTAGCAACGGAGTGATCTTAAAAACTACTCTGTTTCAAAATCGGCACTCACCATAAGAGCCAGCCGATATGATTTACCATCATCATCAGTTTTTTACATATTGTAACATTTATCTTAGCAACCAGATGCTTAGCAATACAGGAATTGCTTTTCTCCTTTTGCAACTGTGAACGTCCAGAGCACGTCTTGCTTCAGTAGCTATTTGCGGTGACACATGATTCATCCAGGGAAAATCAAACCACCAAATTTGGCGTCCACCTTGTAATTATTATTCGATATATAGGCTGGACTGGGGCCATATTTGGGCAACCCACCTGCCAGTATAGGTTCAGGGACTATTGTAATTTTCCAAGGGATACCAACACGAAGAGTGGGTAAGCGAGATTGTTTGTGGCCACAGATGACAGAGACAGAGATAGAGAGAGTGAATATTTTCCTTTGTTATAATCATTGTACTAACTTCTTTTTTTATTTCGCTAACCTGAGTACTTTACTGAGTAGCAATTTAGTGGGGAATTTGTTCTTCATATTCTATTCTGTAACCTAGTGCTTATCTTTGACCTTTGGGTTATTAACCTCTTTTGGGATCCTTTCTCAACAAGGGGAGGGCACTTATTCGGTTATTTTCATATATCTGTAAACATGATTAAATTGAATTCTCTATATGTTTGATGTTGTAAAAAGTTTAACGATAATAAACAACAAAAAGAACTTAATGTGTGTGTTGGTCAGACCCATACTCAATTAACCCTAGTTTTTCACGTTTGTGTGTATTGTTGTCACATAATTGTATGTGTGGGTGTGTTTAGTGTAACTTATATTTCATATAGGGAGAGAAAGGTTGTCTTATATTAAAATATAGTCGTATAGATAGGCTGGACTAGAGAAACTACTCATTCCAGAGACAGATCTTCCCCTTACACTACTCCCTCGTGAAAATCTATTTCTTACACCTTTATTCTCACATATTTACCACTATCACCTCTGCTCAGACGGGACCATAAATATCTTCTGACCTATCTAAAAAAATTTACGACAGGCATAACATTTCATGTCGCCATATATTTATTTAGTATGTGTATATTAATATAGTATTTAGTATAGTAGCCCCTTTAGTCATGACTGACAATGGGAATGTGCCCCTGAGGTGATAGCCTCCGCTGACTTTTGCCCTGGTGTTCTTTCAGCAAATCCTTTTCTCTTCTGCTTGTTGTGAGAGCTTCTTTTCGCCCAATCTGTGGTGGCCCCATAAGGAGCATCGCCACTTGGTGCAATCGGCAGCTTCATCCTCCCAGGGTGCTGGATTTATGCAAAGGTGCTTCATGACTCTGTTACACACATCTTTGAACCTCAACTGCGGTCGCTCGGCTGTTCTTTTGCTATCTGCCAGTTGTTTAGTGTATGTAACCTCGTAAATGTGAAAAGAATGCTGCCACGTAATGGTGAATTACAGTAGAAAGAGTGTTAGTCGAAACAGATTTATCACGTGATTCAAATTGTTGGGTTAGGTTTACCTGATTCTCTAAAAGCATTGTTTGCATAGTGTATTCAGACACTTATATGCAGCATATGAACTTCCCACTGACTTTTTACGTGTAAGAAGGCATTCTTTTGCCGCAATTGTGGTGTAGTTCCATAATGGAGTGTTAACTTCGATAAGGACAATTCAATGCTCTAAATGCATTTGAGAGAAGTATTGGCACTGGCAGAGAGTATTTTTGGTAACTTCAGAAAATGATGATTGTAGTAAAAACATAAGTGATTATAAAGTGAAGAATGTAACAGTGCATTTCATGGTATGTGCGGAACATACAAGAATCTCTGTGCAGACATGGTACCAGCATTACTGACGGTGGCCTGATAGGTCCAACAGATAGAGTCCAGTCAAAATACGTTTTGAAGCAATTCCTCATTGATTAAGTGATTTCTGCCACAGCAGCAGAAACAAACATGAATGCCCAGTCACCGTTAGAAAACATACATCTGAAGCCATCTTCAAAACTAAGCAAACAGAATTGAAGATAAATAAGGAAATTTACAGGTGTACAGCTTACCGAAGGGACTCCATAGAAAACCTTCATAGAAGCCTCGAATCGTGAGAACCTGGTGTGGATCTACTGTCCTGGTCATGTACAGGTACGTGGCAATGAAAGAGCTGATATAGATATCGTAGATATTGCACTTTTTTCAAATTATTCATGTTTATTTGTTAGAACGTTCCTTCTTCTTCCGAAAGATTTTAGCGGGAACAGCCATCAACATCGAGGCAAGATTCTAATTGTAGCAGAACTGTATCGATATATGTATTAAAACAATTGAATGTTCCTTTTGGATCAACATTCAAATTAAGCACCATCCAGTGCGCATGTTTAATCTAGCTTCAAGAGCAATCATAGAGGGTTCATTGGACATTGAAAACGGAGACATACTGAGGACAATTAATGATCACCTTAGAGAATGAAAATGCAATCTATGAATCATCAAGGTGGAATTTGGCATCAAACGTAAGACCAGCAGGGATGGACGTATGAGAGGAAGCATACGGCGTATATACAACTAGCGCGCAACAGGAACAATCATGCCCTTCGACATTTGCTGAGGGAGACTAAGCACCCATGGGTTTGCCTGCAGTGCTATGATGTCTCTTCTGAACAAAACTAACAATAACAACTACTCCAACAAAATCCATGAAACTCTAATACATTGGTGGAATGAACCGTTGCTGCCCGTCCCGAACTGCCTTGCTGTTATATGTTTCTGTTGCAATTTGCTAATACTTTACGTGCCTAACAGATTGATGACACTTTTTGATCAGTATAATACAACGGCAGAAGAGACTGTCATCTCGCAGATATGAACTTGTCCAGATTGTACTATTAAAGTAAATGGGCCAGTTTTATTTAAAATAAGTCAATAGATTCAAATACCTGCGCACGTTACTAACATTAGATGGGAGATTTATCTTAGAGGTGAAGAGTAGAATCGCACAAGCAAAAGCAATGTTCCATAAACTGAAAAATGTTTTACGTTGGAAATCAGTGGCAATGAACTAAGAAATAGAAATCGTATCTGCTCTATAGAGTCAATCATGTGACATCGAAGTGGGGCATTGATTACACTAGTCAACAACCAAAATGTACCAGAAATGAAAATAGCTGATCTTAACTAATTTTGGTGTGCTGAAAACGAAAATGACATTAAAAAATATTTATTGGCTCTAGTTTTCAAGATAAATGCTACTAGTTTATTTAATTGCGGTCAATTTATATATATGACGCAACTGTTGTGGGTGATTGCATAATTTTTTCTAATGACCAATAAAAATGTAACTAGAAGTTGATGATGAAATCCTACCTATGATTACATCACCTTTGTGTATAAATATCTTATCTCTGATAAAATTTTGCCATTAGTTAGTGCATTTACCTTATCAAAAGTATCGTAGTTAGAAATGCCTAGGACATGTGTGAACAGTGCTAATAATTTCTGTTATATATATGTGGTGAGGTGACATTTCTATCACAAAAATGAAATATAACTAAAGTGATTAAGAAGGCATACAGTTTGTATTTTGGCTGCAGAATAGGAGATCAAGATAACAGCTGGGCGCCACACATATGCTGCAATACATGTGCAGCACATCTTAAACTGTGGTTGACTGGCAAAAGGTAAGCTATGCCTTTTACAGTCCCAATGATTTGGAGAGAGCCCACTGATCATCTCAACAACTGTTACTTTTGCATGGTCCCTCCAATTGGGAAAGGCATATCAAAGAAAAAATGGACTCTGGAATATCCAAACATCCCCTCTGCAATATGTCCGGTACCACATGGCGATAACCAACCAGTTCCCAAAGTGCCAGAACCATTTTCAGCTGCTTCCACTGATGAAGAAGAGGACATTGGTGGTCCTGAACATCAACCTCAAGCGACCCAGATTTTGAGCAAACTACATCCACTAAACCACACTTAATAACCCAAGGTGAACTGAATGATCTTGTAAGAGATCTGAATTTATTTAATATGGGAAAAATATAGACATTCATTCATTTGTGTATGAAAATGCTGTCTATGGTAAAAGCGAGATAATCCATGTTTGATTCACACTTTTGATTATAGGAGTAATCGTTCTGGATATTGATCCGGCGCAAGGATATTGCGCTTGCGTTTGTACTTATTTTTTAGGGCCAGAAAATATATTAATTTGCTTATTGTGTTTATGGCCTGAATTCATATGTATTACATATTATTAGTACAAGTAGAATCAGTCCTATATTGTATATTTTGGATTGGTAGGAGGGACTAGATTCTTGTATTCCGGTCTAGCGGAAGTATGAGTTGTTTTGACAAGTCGTGATGAGTTCCGATGTACTGCTTACAAATGGCGGGGTACGTTTTTCTAGAGCTGGTCCTTTCGTCAGAAAAAGATGTCTTACGAAGTGGTTTTTTCTACTGAAGGAGATGGTGTCTCTACGATAGTTTGTGTTAGAGACTCTCCTTATGTCAGTATATAGATGATTCGGACTCCAGGTAATCCCAGCTCCTATTTTGATGATCTCTCGTCGGTTAGGCCTAGCTTGACTTTTTGGGCTTCGCTATGCTAGTGTCGTGTTTTGTATCGACGAAGATGACAGATTTTCCTGCAGCGGTTATGGCTACGTGAATTAACCTGATCACCGTAGAGCTGTATGGAAACATTTATGAAATCCTTTATATACCCATTATAAATTAACTCTGGCTTATATTCTCCTTCCTATGAATGAGTGAACGACAACTCAGGGAGGCAGCCATGTTGGATTTCGGTCATCATCTGTTTTGATCACTGCCAAGAGAACAGATTATTTATCCTATTATCGGACAGTGACAGGGAGATCTCAATCTTGCTAGAAACCCCCTTCGTGGTTTCATAATATATGCTACAAACTATGGACGTCAAGTAACTTTAGTTATTTATCGATCCGCCTTCACTGACGCGTTTAGTCAGATAGGGGGATGTGGCCATAATGTATCATGACATTGAACTTTTGATGTACTGCCCATTATTTCTGAATGTGTCATGACTTCAGATCTGCTATGTATACCTACAAATTGATATGTCAACATACCATGATGTACTCGTATGTCCCAGTGTGTACGTCTGAATAAATTGAGTAAACAAAGATTCCAGCAGTCTGCATTGGTGCCTTGTAGACACAAGTGTATGAGTGATTATATTGGTCAGCACACGAACAGTACACCATTCGCGGTAATCACACTCTACACTTCTACTTCATACATACACCATCCTGCGTCGGTTGAAGTGACCAAGTTTAGGGCCTGCTTCCCCTGGAGCCTTTGCCTTCCCTAACTCAGGACTAGGGTGAGTTACCCATTTACAGCTGGGTAGACTGGAGCATGCCTGATCCCAACAACACACCACCCTTCCTTACAGAGCATCCAGTGTGTGTGTGAAAGCAACTTTACAGAGTGGAAAGAAGAAAACAAAACTTTACAGTGGCGAGCCAGATTCCTGGGTCCAGCTTACGCAGTTTTGTGTTGAGAATCACAGTTTACAGCTGAAAGAACATTTGTTTGAACACATCAACACCATTAGGACAGCTATACAGTCGATGTCAGCTTGACCTGTATTACCGATAGGATGCTGTATCTAGGTCAGCGCTTGTTGACAGTTTTTCGCTGTACAGACAGTATTACACAGGACAGTGGTATCAAGTGTAGAAAATATCTGGAGCAGTATTGTTGACATTTCTCAACGTACAGAAGAATCACAGTGTTGTTGAACATAAAGTGCATAGTTCATCGTGGGATCTTCATATGCTCAAAAGAGAAAAAATTGACAGTGTAATAGTTTAGAATTAAATCTATTACTCAATAAAGTGGCAAGTTATTAGAATTAAAATAAACTGTGCCTGCTTTACAACACCATACCTGCAACACATTCCATTCATGACATAAATTATATTGTATGCTATATGCTATTTATGCTTACATGTTATTTGTTATGTATTAAATTAATTTATGTTCTGTGTGACTAGTACAAGGTATGCCGAGTTACATTGGTCTGGTACTAGTATTCGATAGGTACACATTTTCTTAATTGGAAATTTGTTAGCAACAATTTGCTGCTATTTCTGTTAGTTGTGATGAGGTGTTCTTTTCTTCGTTGTTTTTGTTAATAATTTTGGTGTTCCTTAGTTTTGTTTGATTTGTTTGTATAATTGTAGGTCTCATCTTTCCTTTCATTTCAGTTTTTTACACCCTTATGTTTATACACTGTGGCGTTATTTGTCTTGTCATTTTATTATTGCAGTTATCATCACGGTTTCTGTGATCATTTTTTTTCATTTCTCCTATTTAATTTAATTTGATCTCTGCAAATGTGTTCATATTGTCTTTTCTTGTTTGTCCTTTGTAATGTCTTTAGTTGACATATGACGTATAGTGGTATACACTGATAGTATAGTACAGATCAGTACTTTATGATTGTTATTGTTATAAAACAAAATGTACAAGACCTTTGTAAGGCTTGTCTCCCAAAGTGATTGGTAAAGGGAAATATTTTTTCCACAGGTACCCAAGTGATCTTTGATTACATTGAGATATACAAGACCTTTGTAAGGCTTGTCTCCCACAGTATTTGAGATACAGTTATTGTGTCCATAGGTACTCAAGTTATCATTGGGTATTATAAACCATACAAGTTTGGACTAAGACTAAGTCTATGGTATAGACTTGTCTCTCATTAACGTGAAAGAGGGTAATTTATTTACTTTTTCAGGTTTCTGATTTAAGAAGACAATATGTCTACATTAGATTATTTCATTGCACAAGGAAAATCTCTTGATAAGACTGGAAAAGACTTAGAACAATGGGCTGTTGCTCAATATGACAAAGCATTAGCTGCAGAAGAGAAAAAAATTGCTGCTGCTGTTGAAGAAAGAAAGGCTGCTGCTGAGGAAAAAAAAAGCTGCGGCTGAGGAGAGAAAACTTCAAATAGAAGAAAAAAAAGCTGCTGCAGAAGAAAGGAAAGCCTTAGCTGAAGAAAAAAGATTAGAAAAAGAAGCTGATACTGCTGCTGAACTTAAGAAATTGCAGATGCAAGTGGAGGAAAGGAGATTTGAGGCAGAACAGAAGAAATTAGAAGCTGATGCAGAGCAGAAAAAATTAGAAGTTGCTGCTGCTGCAGAACAGAAAAAATTAGAAGCTGCTGCAGAACAGAAAAAATTAGAAGTTGCTGCAGAACAGAAAAAATTAGAAGTTGCTGCTGCTGCAGAACAGAAAAAATTAGAAGTTGCTGCTGCTGCAGAACAGAAAAAAATTAGAAGTTGCTGCTGCTGCAGAACAGAAAAAATTAGAAGCTGCTGCAGAACAAAAAAAAATTAGATAGAGAAGCTGAAGAGAGAAAAGCAATAAGAGAACATGAGTTTGAATTAGAGAAATTAAAATTGACATGTATGAGTAATGTTAATCAGGCATCTGGTGGTAATGGTAAACCCTTTGTATATAAGGTCAAGGTACCAGCGTTTAACCCTACCAGTGATGACATAACATTTTGGCTTTCTAGATTTGAACGGGCTTGTCGATCTCATAATGTTGACAAATCACAGTATGTGAATCAGTTGTCTGAAAATCTAAAAGGGGAGTCTCTGAGTAAGTTATATTTTTGTTGAAGAGGCCGACAAAGATAATTATGATGCTGTTAGGGCAGCTTTGATAAAGAGATATCAGCTGTCTGAAGAAGGTTATCGTCTTTTGTTTAAAACAATGAGACCTGAGGTAGGTGTAGAATTCTCAGATTTCATCTCAAAAGCACGAATTACACTTTCACGATGGATTGAATTATCCAAAACAGAGAAAACATTTGATGGTCTTACGGATTTATTGCTAAGAGACAAGGTCATGTCTTCTGTAAATAAATCATTCCTAGAGTTCTTACATGAGCGTAAACCTAGTACAATAAAGCAAATGGAAGAATATTGTGACCAGTATGCCACGGCACACCCTGACATGATTCTTGGTAACTCTAACATTAAAGAGAGTATGCCAGTTGCTTCGGCAACAGAATATAATCAGAATTACTCACACAAATTCCAAGGAGCTAAAAATAAATTTGATAAAAAGGTTAATTGGGATAAGTATCAAAACCAAGATAACCGCTCAAATCAGAGTTCTTCTTTGAAGAACTGGAATCGGTCTGATAGTCCTCGACACGCGAGGGGTTCCCATAATGTTAGAAATTCTCGGAAAGGGAGTAGCTATAGGAACTACCCAAGTGCTTCATGGAGACAAAAGAAACAATATTACAGGGATACTCAATATAATGAGCATGATGATTATGATCATGAATATTATGATTCAAACCCAAATAGGGGTTATAACAGAGGCAATAATAATTATAGAGACAATTATAACCGAGGTAGATCACAACACAAAAGACATGGTAAATCTTATTACCAGGCTAACTCTGCACAACAGGAGTTCCACGACACCGATAATCAGAATAATGATAAAAAAGACTCCAATAGTGTAGCAAATTCCGCTTTCGATTTTGCTAGAGCATCTGAGTGTTCGCAATGCAAAACATTATTCGATCCAACCACAGTGTCTACTTTAAGCTGCGGTCACCCCACTTCCCGCTCTTCATGCGTCAATTGCGCATAATGGAAGGGGTGCTCTTGTCTTTAATAGGGGCCTAATAGATGGTACTCCGGTATCAATTCTTTTCGACTCGGGGTGCACTACCATTGGAGTGAGGCAATCACTCGTAAATCCTTCTCGAGCTACAGGCAATATAGTCAAATGTGTAACATTTGGTGGCACATTGGAGAAGTACTCCACTGCCATTATCAATATTGCTACGCCTTTCTTTACAGGAGAGGTGCAAGCATGTCTCTTGCCGAATCCGATCGCTGATCTTATCATCGGTCGCATTCATGGAGTGAAAGAATGCACTCCACAGCAAATTTCTAATTGGGAAAATGTTAATATGCAATCGGCTAATGCAGTAATCACTAGGGCTCAAGCTCTTAATATGCCACAATCTTCACATTCTGAAGATAATGATGCGCAGATCCAAGATGATCCCTTGGAGATTTCCCACGATTCCTTTATCAAACAGCAGGAAGATGATCCTACTCTAAAGAAATTCTTTACTCTGGCAACAAAAGGTGATCCGAATAAGGATACAAATCGTAAATCTTGGATTACGATGAAGAATGGCGTACTTGTACGTATGGTACAAGACTCCGCTAAGTCCATTCATTCTCAAATCCTTGTGCCTAAAAATATGAGAGTTAAAATCTTACAGCACGCTCATGATTCGCAGTGTGCTGGACATATGGGTTTTTCCCGTACTAAAGCTAGAGTTCTTCAATCTTTCTTTTGGCCTGCTGTGAATAAGGACATACGAATCTATTGTCGATCTTGTAAAGTATGTCAAGAGATTAAATCCAGAGGTCCACGCCATGATGCACCTATTCAGGCTGCAGACATTCCCATTCGGCCATTTCAAAAAATGGCGATAGACATCATTGGTCCATTTAAGATAAAGTCTGCTAGAGGACACCAATTTATTTTGACGTGTGTTGATATGTGCACACGTTGGCCGGAGGCTGTTCCTCTAAAGAGCATAACTACTGCTGATGTCGCAGATGCTCTTTGGTTAATATTTTCTCGTCTGGGGTTTCCAGCAGAAATATTATCCGACCATGGTACCCAACTCATATCGGATACCATGTCTCAAGTAATGTCGACTCTGAAGATAGAGAGATCGCTGAGTAGTATTTATCATCCTATGTCCAATGGGATGGTGGAACGTTTGAATAGAACTCTGAAAAAACCTACTAGGTAAGATAACAGAAGATCATCCTCAGGATTGGGATAGGGTTTTACCCGCGGCTCTCTTTGCATATAGAGAGGTCGCCAACGAACATACAGGATTTTCTCCCTTTGAACTTGTCTTTGGCGCGAAACCGCGAGGTCCTATGTCCTTACTTCATGATCTTATAACTGCTGATAATATTGTCGATGACACAAAATCCTCTTATGAATATGTCATCGCACTTAGACACAAGATTATTGAAGCATGCAAATTGGCAACTGCTTCTTCTGAATTTGCGAAACAGAAGGCAAGGGAATTTGCCAATAAAAAGAGATGTTTGCGTCAACTTTGTCCAGGTGACAAAGCATTTGTCTTGCTACCTTGTAGGGAAAATAGACTTCTCATTTCTTGGAAAGGTCCGTACGATATAATATCAAAAGTTTCCGATGTTGACTATATCGTCGATATTGACGGGAAGCGTAAAACCTTCCACATCAACATGCTCACGGAATTCCATGAACGTCCTGATTATTTACAACCTGTTTTCCAGGCAACGGACGATTTTCCAGTCCAACATGGACAGTACTCATCTCTGTCAGTAATACAGGATGAGGAAACGAGTTTCTCGGATGTAAATTTACCTTTTCCACTGATTCCTCTTCACTCTAATGAATCATGGAAAGATGTTGCAATTTCTCCAGAATTATCTCCAGGAGAGCAGAAACAAGTTTCTACTATGTTAGAACAATTTCAGGATGTCCTTACTGACATTCCTGGTCAAACTGATGTCATTCAACATGACATTATTCTTACTGACCATAGTCCTATAAGAGTCAGACCGTATCCTATCCCGATACATTTTCAAGCACAGGTAGAGAAAGAGTTAGATGAGATGATAGAGTTAAAAATTATTGAACCATCCACATCAGCATATTCTTCGCCGATGGTTATAGTACGGAAAAAAGACAATAACATACGTCTTTGCGTGGATTATCGCAAATTGAATCAAGTGACTAAATTCGATGCTGAACCTATGCCTTTACTAGAAGAGCTACTTACGAGACTATCGAATTCTCACTTCTTTACTAAACTCGATTTGTCTAAGGGATATTGGCAAGTTCCACTATCCGAACACGCCAAACCGTTTACTGCTTTTTCGACGCCTAGGGGTCTATTCCAATGGAATTTCATGCCTTTCGGTCTTATGAACGCCCCTGCTACATTTGTACGCATGATGCGTCGAATCCTATCTCATCGCTCAGATGTCATTGCGTATCTTGATGACATCTGTCTTTTCAGTGATACTTGGAACGATCACTATAATGGTATAAATGAACTATTGTCTATCTTACGCGAGCATAACCTGACAGCGAAACCATCGAAAGCATGTATTGGTTTTAGCGAAATATCTTTCTTGGGACACCGTGTTGGTCATGGGTTCCTAAAAACAGAAGACCATAATACAAGTAAGATACTTAACATTTCTATTCCTAAGACTAAAAAGCAAGTACGAAGTCTCTTAGGTCTAATACAATTTTATGGACGATTCATCCCGAATCTGTCCTCCATTATGTCACCTCTTTCTTCCTTGCTAAAGAAAGGGTCTCCTAATGTAGTCCATTGGACTCAAGAATGTCAATCCTCTTTGGATAAGGTTAAAACTATGTTTTCTACTTCACCTATCCTAGTATTGCCTTCTAAGGATAAGACATTTATTCTTCGTAGTGACGCTTCATCCACCGGGATTGGAGCTGCACTAATGCAAGAGTACTCTGGAACTCTGCATCCTGTGATGTATATTTCTCGGAAATTAAATGCCGCAGAGAAGAATTACTCGGTCCTAGACCGTGAATTATTGGCTATGGTTTGGTCAATCCTTAAACTGCAAAGATTTCTTCTGGGCGCGCATTTCATTGTGGAAACTGACCAGAAAGCTCTTACGGCTATTCAGAGTAAAAATCTGAAGAGCGCGAGATCAACGCGATACGCGATTGCTCTACAGCCATTTCATTTTTCGGTGCGAGCTATCCGTGGGTCAGAAAATGTGATGGCAGATATTTTGTCTAGATGCCCACACGATTCATAACTGTTATACAACTTTGATACAGTTGTTTCTATGTTGAAATGTGTACACATATGTAATATATCATATATTGATTGTAACACTACTTAGCGGTTCATTCATATTTATTCACCGCTGATCTTTCAATGTTTTTTGTCTTTGATGATCATGATGTTAAGATATCTTAGATGAAATTTATGTATAAACTAATGTGAAAATTGTGTCATTGCTAATATTGTAGTATGCGTTGGTGACACCTCTCTGGAAATATTTATACTTAGAGAAGTACTTTCTCTAAGGTCATAAAACTTATGCTTATCATCTGCGCATTGTTATTGGTGCGTTGTGAGCCTATTGTATGTTGCTCCTAGATGTATTTCAAAAAAAAAAAAAATGTACCATTTTTTTTTTCCCGAGGGGTGTGGTAATCTGTTGCGTGCATATTTTGACGCACATATTACAAAAATCGATATGGCTATTTAATATGGGAAAAATATAGACATTCATTCATTTGTGTATGAAAATGCTGTCTATGGTAAAAGCGAGATAATCCATGTTTGATTCACACTTTTGATTATAGGAGTAATCGTTCTGGATATTGATCCGGCGCAAGGATATTGCGCTTGCGTTTGTACTTATTTTTTAGGGCCAGAAAATATATTAATTTGCTTATTGTGTTTATGGCCTGAATTCATATGTATTACATATTATTAGTACAAGTAGAATCAGTCCTATATTGTATATTTTGGATTGGTAGGAGGGACTAGATTCTTGTATTCCGGTCTAGCGGAAGTATGAGTTGTTTTGACAAGTCGTGATGAGTTCCGATGTACTGCTTACAAATGGCGGGGTACGTTTTTCTAGAGCTGGTCCTTTCGTCAGAAAAAGATGTCTTACGAAGTGGTTTTTCTACTGAAGGAGATGGTGTCTCTACGATAGTTTGTGTTAGAGACTCTCCTTATGTCAGTATATAGATGATTCGGACTCCAGGTAAACCCAGCTCCTATTTTGATGATCTCTCGTCGGTTAGGCCTAGCTTGACTTTTTGGGCTTCGCTATGCTAGTGTCGTGTTTTGTATCGACGAAGATGACAGATTTTCCTGCAGCGGTTATGGCTACGTGAATTAACCTGATCACCGTAGAGCTGTATGGAAACATTTATGAAATCCTTTATATACCCATTATAAATTAACTCTGGCTTATATTCTCCTTCCTATGAATGAGTGAACGACAACTCAGGGAGGCAGCCATGTTGGATTTCGGTCATCATCTGTTTTGATCACTGCCAAGAGAACAGATTATTTATCCTATTATCGGACAGTGACAGGGAGATCTCAATCTTGCTAGAAACCCCCTTCGTGGTTTCATAATATATGCTACAAACTATGGACGTCAAGTAACTTTAGTTATTTATCGATCCGCCTTCACTGACGCGTTTAGTCAGATAGGGGGATGTGGCCATAATGTATCATGACATTGAACTTTTGATGTACTGCCCATTATTTCTGAATGTGTCATGACTTCAGATCTGCTATGTATACCTACAAATTGATATGTCAACATACCATGATGTACTCGTATGTCCCAGTGTGTACGTCTGAATAAATTGAGTAAACAAAGATTCCAGCAGTCTGCATTGGTGCCTTGTAGACACAAGTGTATGAGTGATTATATTGGTCAGCACACGAACAGTACACCATTCGCGGTAATCACACTCTACACTTCTACTTCATACATACACCATCCTGCGTCGGTTGAAGTGACCAAGTTTAGGGCCTGCTTCCCCTGGAGCCTTTGCCTTCCCTAACTCAGGACTAGGGTGAGTTACCCATTTACAGCTGGGTAGACTGGAGCATGCCTGATCCCAACAACACACCACCCTTCCTTACAGAGCATCCAGTGTGTGTGTGAAAGCAACTTTACAGAGTGGAAAGAAGAAAACAAACTTTACACACCAGCAAGATTTTGTTGCCACCCTTGCACATTAAGCTGGGTCTCATGAAAAACTTTGTCAAGGCAATGGAGAAAACAGATGAGGCTTTCAAATACCTCATCAGAAAATTTCCAAGACTGAGTGAAGCTAAAATAAGAGAGGGAGTATTTCTTGGTCCGCAAATTCGAAAACTTCTTCATGATGACGAGTTTCTTTGCGTGTTGCATGGCAAGGAAAAAGCAGCATGGCTAGCATTTAAGCCAGTGGTGGACAATTTTCTTGGAAAAAACAGATCTGATAATTACAATGAAATTGTAGAAAATCTCCTTCTGAAGTATAAGAGTCTTGGCTGCAACATGTCTTTGAAAATTCATTTTCTGGATTCTCATCTGGATTTCTTTACGTCAAACTGTGGAGCGGTCAGTGATGAGCATGGTGAAAGATTTCACCAGGACATTGCTGCTATGGAGACAATGTATCAAGGCAATTGGAGCCCTTCAATGCTTGCTGATTACTGTTGGACTGTGACAAGAGACACCTCATCGATTGACTACAAGAAGCAAGCAAAGAGAGCTCAAACAGCGACTGAATAATGACGGAATGGGTTCAAATGTGCCTTTTTAAAACATGATATGTGAACTTTAAATAATGTTTTTATTTTTTCTATCATTTTATGTTGAAATATCAATTAATTGAGTATGTAACCACAATTTTTATAATGCTAAAGTAGAAAGACTAGCTGTTCTCTCCAGAGAATTAAACAAGCATACATTATTTGTATTACTGTAATGTAAATTCATCATTTAAAAAAAAACCAGAGCCAATTGGTGAATTTCATTATGATATTTAAAATCAGCATGTCAAAATCAATAAGAAATGGTATATTTAATTTTTGGTACAAATAACTTTTGAAAATTTGTTGACTAGTGTTATCGGTAAACAAGCGAAACAATTTCTGAAGGTCATGAATTGTGGTTTTACATATGTGGTATTCTATAACACAGAAGTAATGTGATAAAATAACAATATTACATTTCTTCCATGTTTACGTATCGCAAAACGTGTGTACCACTACTGTAAAAGTGTGCACTGCTAACATGTTATAACCCAGTTATACTGGGATATGCAAAAAAGTAAAACATTCTTTTATGTTACAACGTGTGTCTGTAATGAGCGAATTTCTTCATACGCGGTAGATAAATAGGGGAATAAAATCATCAAAACGCGAAATCATGTCCGACCATACACGAATTTTTACGAGGTGACTATGCTTTGCGTCACCGAGTAACACAAAACGCCACCCAACTGAACGCAGAAACGCCACCCCGCTGAACTTAATGACCAGCGGAGAAATACACAAAATACACACACATCTCGTATCCTGCGAGTGTGTATCGCACTGTTCTCCCGAGTTTGTGTACTTTTCTTGATAAAAGTACTCTATTCAGCCTCCTAAACATGAGTAGGCGTCCTAGTTATGAGATTGCAAGAAGTGAATGACAAAGGAAAGCCATAAATATTGAGAAGAAGACTGAAATAATAAAACGTTTTGAAAGAACGAGAGAACACGTGATATCGCAGAGGTAACAGCATAAATTAATCCACATCGCGTACTGTCAGAGACAATGCTGCAAGATAAAAAGAAACATGTTTAGGAAGAACAACTGCCATTGCTACAAAGTCTATTGCAACAAGACCCCAACCATTTTTTCCCATAAGCATTGTTATTGTAATTGCGCGAAATTCCATAACACGGCGATTTTGTTGTGGTGATTCGAAGCAAAGTAATGTCTCTTCTTGATCCCGTTACATGCCCATTGTGGCATATTGGGAATATGGTGCTAGGCCCATATTATCTCGACCATAGGCACTCTAGAGGTGATGTGATCAGCATCACGCCGGCCGTCTTAACCTTCCCAGATTGACTCTGGTACCTAGTTGTCATAGAGAGTCTTATGATCAATAAATTTTCTATATTCTCTTCTTTTTCTACCCGTGTCCTCTATTTTATTATCGCTCTTTATCCTTTTCCTGTATTTTTCGCATTCGTTCCTTTGCGAAAAATATTTTCTTTCCCATTCTCACTTTACCGTTTTTCTTTCTCATACTGATACGCATTCTATTACGTAGATGTCAGTCCAGGGATGTGAGCGAATGGTGTTAGAAAGTCGTTCTCGAGAGACCGAAGGGCAGACATTCTTCTCATTTTTCCCATGGCACGAGACGAATAACAGTGAATATTCATCTATCTCAGACATAGAGAGCAGACATCTGTCTACAGTTTCCCATGTCACAGTGTTTCTCCGGCCAATTGCTCGGCCTAAGGTGTGGAAACTGTCTTCTGCATGGCTCAGGAATAGCCGTACGTCGGGAGAAGGTGTTAAGACGCAGGTGGGAGCTATGGCTGGTGTCTGGGTATGTGCAGTGTTAAAGACGGGAAAGGGTAGATGATTTCGGATTTTGTAATAGAGCGCATCCTTTGTCCTGTTTCATATATCTACCCAGGAGCTGTAAATTGAATTTCATTCGTACTCCTAAATCTGCAGTAGACAGGTCGCCAGGCTAGAAGAATATCTTGTGTATTGCAAAGTCTTTAGTTTCTGGGCAATCTTTGCCGAGTTCTAGACTACTATTATATTGAATGATTCTAGTTCGTGGTATTAATCTGTAGTTCTGTGCGGAGGTAAATATTACATATTAGATATCTAGTATTTTGTGAAGTGTTTAAAGTGTTAAATCGCTTGTTTCATATTTCACTAGTTAGATTTTTGTGCAGAGTGCTTAATTAATATAGTCTGTATTATTTTCTAGTGACGTGTTTCAGTGGAAAGCAGAATAAATTATAATTTCTAGCTTAAAATCAGGTAGCTATAAGGAATTAAATTTAACTGCTAAATACTCAGTCGGGAATATTTTAAACTAACTAGTAAATGCACTGATGCCTCATGAGTATTGATGAAATATATTATATGCATTTCTAATTCATGATGAATGATTTTTTAAATATAACTACTTCACGGGAATTTAAACGATAAGTCAAGCGCTACGCTTGCAGTTTAAAATGTAAGTTATAACAAGTACATAGTATGTATAATTATTTTATATGTGTTTTTTTCCTCTATTTAGTGAAGAAAACTTGGGTTAACCCAAACTTTGCCAGCGTTAAGTACTGATGAGTAATATCTGAGAAGAACTAAAACATTTCCTTAAAAGACTTGGTGTAAAATCTTTACAAGACCTTTAAAGGTTAAATGACATAACGGGCCTATTGCGCCAGATTTTATTCTTCCTGAGAAAAACTTAAGTACAGTTCAGCCCTTGTGGCAAGTAAACTATTACAAACAGTAACGTTCCGCAAATTATGTCAACTTGTGGTGTGACCAAGAAGGGTACCTTTGATCGAAAGTTACAAACCTGACATTTTTCCCTAAGTAGTGGAAACCTCGTGATTCTGACACTGTGAACCCGCTTACACTAATTCTTACCTGAGCTGATAAAGTGACACTAACTTAAAATCTGAACGAAATTATCGCCTGAAGTGGACGCTCCCCGGACAAATTGGATGAAACCAAGATCTGCAGAGCTGGGTATCCTCTTCATCAAACGATAAAACAGATTGTGTCATAACGTGCGCCAGACGGCGAACAGCAGCACGATTGTAGGTAAGGTTGTGTAAGAACGGGCCCTGATGAATGAACCGAGAGAAAGCAGGAACGAGTGACTGTTTTTTTTTAATGGTATACCAAATTTCACCAACTTTTGTAAATTTCTTTATGCTAGTTTTTTTGTTGCAACAAGATACTTTTCCTTAGGATAGATCATACTAATATCTAAGTCTGTTCATACCTTTAAAAGTGGAAAATCATTAGATTACCGCTAATGTATCCTTGATTCCTTGGGGCTATCACTTTCTTCTAACAGGACTGTGGGCATACCTTGAGGGATAAGATCATACTGTGGGTCTATCATTCTTGTAGCATCTTTCTTGACTTTATGACTATTTGTATATGCTTTGATGTAATTTTATGTGTTGTGATGGGATTTTAGATGATAATTAAAATTTCTCTTGAACTTAATCAGCGCGTTGGTCAGCTTGTTCCAAATTATCTGTATAATCATTTGTTATAGTTTTCCCACGTGTGTGCGTCTACATGTCGTCAAATTGTGTGTGTGCACGTGAGTGGTAATATACATATTAAAATATATAGTTTATAGACTGTCTGACTCCTCTGGATCTGTTGTAGAAGATAGGCGGAGAGAGAGAGAAGATTCTCGCTTTCCGGGACAGCCTCTATAAATTTCTACCATCTCACCCGTGGAAATGTATTTCTACTATCATCTCTCACTGTGGCTATCACTCATTCTAATTTATTCAGAAGGGACCAACCCAAGTCTTAATTCCCGTATCAAATATCTACGACACCAGTTCATGAGACTGGGTCGACCCCGGAGCCGTTTGTAGTCTTAAAAAAATCCCACCTCAAATGGGGATCGAACCATGGACCACCGAGCTACAAAGTAATGTAATGTGTTAAATAATAATACTACATTACTGTGATGTTAATACGTATAATTGTAGCGTATATATATATATATATATATTACAACCGGTCTTCCAATTATAGGAAAAAAATTATATCAGCTGTGCTGTTAATCAATTATATAAAATTTATCAGCTATGCTGTTAATCTTGTCTCTCACTACGCTAAACCACTTTTTCTTCCTTGACCGTTAATTGCTCACAATTGCCGACGGAAATGGTACTAATGTGTACTCATCTCTTAGAACAGTTCTGTCCTTTCTAATTTGTTTAACACAACACCCGCTTATGATCTTTCCTTTAGCCCACCCAAGACTGAAGGGGACTAAGAATATAGCTCCGGTACAATCACTGTGCTCCTGCGAAGTTCCAGGCAGCTGGATTGACTCGAACATTCGACCTCAGGTTGGATGACACGAATAAACCCTCTAAGATTAATACAAGCCAGATTTGGACTCGACTTTAGTGAAGCAAGAGTGCCCGGTCACGCAGATAAGCAATAAATCAATCTTGACAGCTTTCTCTTCCCCCAGTCGATCTAGCTGGCCTTCGTGTTTGTGTGTGTATTTTTTGAATAAAACGCGCCCGTTTATATAGGTAGACGCAAGGAATTTGCCAGTGCGTAAGGAACTCTTTTGATTGGTTCTCGGCGGTTTCGTACATTCCGTGACCGAGTCTCGAAATCCAGGGATTATTCCTAATTTTATTCTGTCTGCCGCCATCTTGGGGGAACAAGATGGCGTATACTTCGTGTAATTTATTCTGGCTCAGAGTCTGTTGAACGTGGATTGGCTGGGCATACTTTTTAACAAAGAAGTGGGTTTACACACACGTTTTACGACATAGCCCCATCCTTTCCTAGCTGTAACCTGTCATAGCTGACGTGTAAACACCTACAGTAGTTAATCATTTTGCGTCTGTCCTTCCAGAGTAATAGGGTGTCGACTTAAAAAATCTGCTCCTACATTGTCTCTTCCCGGAATGTAATTCACGGTAAGGAATAAGGCGCCAGAAGCAGACTCCACATTAACAATCTCGAATTTAACTTTCTAGATGCAGCCAAGAATGTTAAAGGCTGATGATCGCTTTGGACAATGAAGTGTGTCCCATACAAGTATGGTGAAAATTTGTCGATGGACCAAATTAGAGCCAAACATTCTTTCTCTATTGTCGAGTAATTCAACTCAGCTGCATTCAGCTTCCTACTGGCGTAGGCGACTGGTAAAAGGTCCTCTGGCTGGACTTTTGATGGCTGCAAGAGAGTTGCATCAATACCTAACTGCTAGCGTCCGTTCTTAATACAAATTCGTGTGTGATATCGGGTAGCGTTAGGATGGGTTTGCTGGTGAGTTTTGCTTTTAGCTCCGTGTAAGCTTTTTCACAATCAGCATTCCATTGGATTTTGTCAGGCTGTCCTTTCTTAGTTAAGTTAGTTAATGGTGCACACAAAGAGTTAAAGTGGTGTATGTATTTCTGATAGAACCCACATAATGACACAAATGATCTGACATCTTTCTTCGTTTGAGGTCTGGGTGCCTTCTTTAACTTCTCTATATCCTTTGGGTCAGGAGACATATGACCTGTAGAAATAGTGTGCCCTAGGAATTCCAACTCCTTACAACCGATATAGCACTTGGTTGGACGTGCAGTCAATCCAGTTTCTCTCAATCTGTTAAACAACATGGAGAGCGCTACTATATGCTCTTCAAATGTGTTTTTAGCAACAAGAATGCCATCCATAAAGTTAGTGATATGGGGATTTTGTAGAGGTACCAACAATTTCCTCATCATTCTTGAAAAGATACGTGGAACATTTTTCAGTCAAAAGGGTAGTACATTGAACTCGTAGTGTCCGTCTGATGTACTAAATGCCAGCATTTTCCTAACTTTGGGTTTCACTGGTATTTGGTAGTATCCCTTGCTTAGATCTACCTTCGATGAATACCTAGCCTTACTCAGTGTAGAGAACAGCTGGTTGGTGTCAGGTAATGGGTCCACCTGAGATTCTGTGATCGCATTTAGCTTCCTGTAGTCAATACATAACCTGTGTTCACCACTCGGTTTTCTTAATAGTACCACACTTGAGCTATAGGGAGAGTCTGACTTTGAGATAATTTTCTCCTTCAACAGATAATCAACTTCCTCCCTTAGTGCTTGAGCTTTCGCATAGGGTATAGGGTATGTTCTCATGCATACTGGTGTAGGGTCAGAAACCTTCATGTCGTACCCTAAAAGATTCGTACGACCTGGCTTATCTGTGAGCACATCGGCATGGGTTTCCAACACTTTCTGAACCATCTTCTTCTGCTCTGGAGTTAAATGTTCACTAATGTTTACTTGAACATAGTCCTCTGTAGTTGTGAGTGGATATTCCATAGAGTGAAGTGGTTCACCGTGCATTTCTGTTGCAATGGCTAGGGTCATAATATGTGCAACTTCTGATGATTCCTTGTCATAGTATTTTTTAAGAAGATTCTCCTTTCCTTTCTTGTCAATCTTATAATTGTGTGGCGACAAAGTAGAAGAAAGGATAGATGAAGAAATAAAAGAGAGTACCAATCTCTTCCACAGTGTCTTTTGGCTCGCTGTAAGTGATAGTCCGACACGTGTAAGAAGAAATGTTTCAGGAGACTGAAATTTAAACTCTTCTCAGTTAAGCAAAGAAGCAAATCCCATCAAGGATCCTGAGAGTATGTTAGGTCTTCAGCCACACTTCCCCCGAGGTACTGATATGGCTCAAGAGACCCCCAGCTGGTAATTAAGATAATGATTAACAAAAACAGTTAACTACCGAGCAATACAGAACATATAGTGAAAAGATATCGATTGGAGGCCGACCTCTGTGTAATCTACGTTTTGCTGATGATATTGATCTGATAGCTGGAACAGAATCAGAACTTCAAGACCTTACCTCTAGACTGGAGAAAGTAACAAGAACATATGGGATGGAAAATAATATAGAAAAAAGCAAGATATTGGTGAATAGCCATAAGAAACATGTTCCGACCAACATTACGTTAAATGGGCAAACGTTAGAAGAAGTTAACACCTTTAAATATCTCGGGTCCACTATATGTAGTGATGGAAGATCAAATAAAGAAATCAAGACAAGACTTGAGATGGCCTCAGCTGCCATGACAAGGTTGAATGTGATCTGGAAAAGTAACATCAGTTTTCCTGTGAAGATCAAATTATACAAATCACTTGTATTATCTATTCTCTTGTATGGGTGTGAGGGCTGGACACTCACTGCAGATACGGAGCGAAGGATTCAGGCTTTCGAGCATAAATGTTATAGAAGAATTTTGCGCATTTGCTATAAAGAGCACAAAACAAATGTCTATGTTAGAGAGAAGATAAACACCTATGCAGGCCATCAAGAACCACTTTTGTCAATAGTGAAACGTCGAAAGCTTGCCTGGTTTGGGCATGTAACTCGTCATGACTCCCTTTCGAAAAAGATCCTCCAGGGAACAGTCGAAGGTAAACGGAGAAGAGGAAGGCAAAGAAAATCCTGGGCTGATAACATCAAAGAATGGGCAGGACACGGTTTCTCCACACTTGTACGCATTGCTGAGAATAGAGAGCAGTGGAGGACCCTGTCTGCTGATGCTTCCACCATGGCACCCCTACGACCCATGACGGGTTATGGGTTGAGATGATGATGAGTGAAAAGAAAGAAACAACAGTGAAATTCGTTTGTATGAATTTATATATATTAGACGTGGCTAAATTGGTTACAGATAAATGAAAGAGAAAAAAACAAATATTTATATATATGGTTATATGTATACAGCACTGGGTAAAGGGAGATAAAAGTAGTCTAAACAAAAGTTATGTTTATTATTAGGGTACTCTTCTCGATGTCTGAGGTTTATGTCCTAATTTTAATCACTGACTGGTATGACTTAAGATCTGTGAATGTTTGGTCCTTTCAAAAAAAAAACACTTATCATGAATGTTGTTGCTGCTGTATGACGTCACAATATCACTGCAAGTTTTCTCCCCCTGGCCAAGTTGCTGGAATAGTTCGTAGCAAGTACTGCTAGGTTTCACTACACGACTGCGAGTTTTACCTGCGTTCATCACCACCAGGGAGCTAGGAGATACACACAAAGGAACAATCTATTTAGCTCTCTGGTTAGAGGCATTAATTTGTCCTGAGTGTGGTCCATAAACCAGGCTCAGATATCAGTCATATTATTACACAAATGACATGGACCAATGTTGAGCGCCATTGTTCGAGCTGCAAACATGTGATATTAATAGGGTAGAGGCATACATATATCATCAACTGTTGTAAAGGCATACAAAGATCATACACCATTAAATACATGAATGCGATAACATATACCCATTAAATAAAAGAAGCGGGCAGGGTAGGGCATATGCCTTCTGGGAAACAACCTAAAAGGACATCAAAGGCATACAAAAAGGCATACAAAAAATCATATAACAGTAAATATATGGATTCCCTAATCAATACAACCATTACATGAAAGTATGAAATTGACTGAAAAGCAATGCAAACATTAACTAAAGTTAATTGCATATAATTAAATAATAATGGAAAGCAATTCAAACATTCAATACAAATAATTGCATATAAGAAGATAATGCATTTAGCTCACCCGCTTTGATTCCAATATTGAGTTTGGCTACAAAGACGGCATATACTATATAAGTACTTCTTTGGTCCTCTGGTCTGACAGATTATATGCTAGAAGTTTCCGCCGGGGCTTGCAAAATGTGAGTAAAATATACACGATCTAATCTTCCATATATACAGTTAACAGCGGCCACTGACCTCATCCACGCTAGGGGAACCCCCAGCCTACGGGTCACGGGTGATTGTCCTCTAACACTGGGAAATCCTGAATATTCTGGGTCACTGGCCGGATGTCATCCGGTCACTTGGAAATCCCCGGCTTATCTGGGTCATTAGCTTCTCAGGTAAATAACAAAGCGACATTGAACTGCAAAATCCCGAGGAAGGTCATTGTCCGATTAGGCATTCAGAAAGACAGAGAGAGAGAGAGAGAGAGAGAGAGAGAGAGAGAGAGAGAGAGAGAGAGAGAGAGAGAGAAGAGATTGGGCTTAGAATTTCGCGACAAAGTGGTCCTGGAAAGTTTTTCCAGTATGACACAGGGTCGCTGCCATCCAATCTGCAATTTATTGTTGCTGCTTGGCAACAGTAATAACACCTTTTCACCCACCTTCAGTTCCCTATCCTTTGCTTTTTTGTTGTAGTACGCAGCATGCTTCCTCCTGGCCTGTCTTAAGTTGTCATTTGCCAGTTTCCAACCTGTTTTCAATCGAGATGTCAACTCGTTGACGTATTGGTATGAGGAAGTCACTGTTTCCTCTGCTTTTTCATCAGTCCATGTCCGCAGCAATGCTTCCAGTGGACCTTTTATTGGTCTTCCAAACAATAATGTAGCTGGAGCCAATCCAGTTGAATTGTGGGGTACTTCCCTATATGCAAATAGTGCAGCGGGTAAGTATGTATCCCAAGTATCAGGATTTTCACTTGCCAGCTTTCTAAGGATTGAAATTAGCGTACCATTGAACCGCTTTACTTGACCGATCTCTTGGGCATGGTAGGGACTACAATGATAGTGCCTGGCTTGAAATATCCTGAATTCTTCTTGTGCTAGCTTTCCCTTAAACTGAGAACCATTGTCAGTCAATATATGATGCGGGAAACCTAATCGGGTGAATATTGTTAATAGGGCCTCTGCCACATGCTTTGAATATATAGCTGACATGGCCACTGCTTCTCCCCACATAGAGCAAGTATCAACCAAGGTTAAGATGTAAGCATTTCTCTTCTTGGTTCTAGTGAGGGGTACAACAATATCCACTGCAACACGTTCAAAAGGGGTTCCCATAACGGACATTTTTCCCAGTGTTGCTGGTACAGTCCTATGTTTAAGAGCTACTCTTTGGCATTCTGGACAGGATCTTACATATCTTTTTATGTCCTCTGTGATTCCTGGTCAAAAGTAGTGACAGGCTATCCTTTGTCCAGTGGTCCCTATTCCCATATGTCCACTGAAGGGTATAGCATGTCCTAGCGTCAAAACTTTCTCCCTGTAAGATTTTGGCACTACTAGCTTCCATGCCATTTAGGTCCTGTTCCAGCTTTTCTGAAGAGTAGGCCATTCTTCATGTAAAATTCTGCTTTCTCTGGAGGGTTATGTGCTTTAGGTAATTTGCCAAAAACAAGGCTTCAATGTGCTGTCTGCTGCTTGAGCCTTTTTCATTTCTTCTGGATGAGTATTGATAAGATTTTCCTCCATTTTCCTGGAGCTTTCCCTGGTCTGGACTGTTGCCATAACTACAGGTTTTATAGGTTCTCCAAGGAAAACATACCTACACCCCAGAATCAAAGGGTAAATAGGGTCGTCCATCACTGCTGCTTTGATTTCTCCTTCCACATAGCCAGATCTTATGTTGATTCGGGCTATGGGTAATGTCATGGTTCTTGCTCCTTTGATCGGTCCTCTGATTTCCACTGTTTCTGTGGTTATCTGGTCAGGACTCACTAGAGAAGAGCACACAACTGAATCAAAGTCCAATCCTGTGTCATATAAACACAGTACTTGAGTGCCATTCACGGTCACTTCCTCACAGACAGTGGGATGATGGAGGACCTTCTGACTTACTGCCAGTTCCTTCCTTCCCTGTTTCCCTGTTGTAAGACATGCAGCATGAAAAAGAGGATTTTTTCTTCTGCATTCCGCAGTATTGTGGTTACTCATTAGAAGGTTTACATTACTTTCCTTCCTTCCGGTAAGGTGTCTTATCCGTTCTTAGAGGGTTTTTGTATTTTTGGTCAAATCTTTGTTTGTTCCTTGTGGAATGGTCCTTTTGTTCATATTTGGAATAGTTTTGTGCTGATTTGAAGTTTTCACCCTGCTTCTTCTTATTTCCTAATAATTCTGCCTGAGCTGTTTGATTTCTCTCAGCAACAGTTACAATATCTTCCAATCTCTCTGCTTCTTGTTCCATGATAATCTTCCTCATTTATTGAAGCATGAATTCTTTCACTTGCTCCATCATTATCATTTCTTTCAGATCCTGACACTTTTCTAAACTACTCAATTTTTCCAAATAGGTTTCCAGTCTAGCAGAGAATTGGTGATAGTTTTCTCCTGGAAGAAGTTTAGCTATTCGAAAATTCTTTCTAAACGATTCTGAGTTCCTTTCGTATCTCACAAGCAATGCCTGCTTCAGGATTTCATAATCTTCGTGGTCATCTCTTGAGAGCTTCAATTATACATCGTAGGCCACACCTCTCAATCCCTGAGATAGTTTAAGACTCCACTTTTCTTTCACTAAGCCATAGGTAGTGGCAAGTCTTTCGTATCTATCCAGGTACGACTCAATGGCGTCTTCTTTCTCAACAATTGGGTCCAGATGAAAATTCATGGCCCCACTTGAGGTGCTCTGGCTGGAGCTACTCTCTGAATTTTCAAGCTCTTTTAATATCAACTGATGGTCTATCTCTGCTTATAATTTCCTTTCCTCAGCGTCAACTTTCTTTGCCTCATTTTCAGCCTCCAATTTCTTGGCTTCAGCTGCTAATTTCCTTTCTTCAACTTCTAATCTTTTGGTTTCTCTCTCAGCATCCAGTCTTTTGGCTTCTCTTTCAGCTTCTGCTTGCAATTTCCTTTCCTCTCTATCCATGTGTTTGTCCACTTCTGTTGTGACATACTGAATAAGAGCATCACCTGTCATATTTAATTCCTTACCCATCTGCATGACCGCAGTTCTGAATTTCACTAGATCAGCCATGGCGGTACTTAGAGAGGGTATGTAATTTTACTATATCCAAATTATTGTAATTAAACTTAATTAATTTAATTGATTCCACGAAAAGAAGAAATCATCTCAGCAATCAAAGGGTTAAAGAACGGAAAAGCTCCTGGCAATGATAACTTAAATGCAGAGCTATTTAAGACAGACCCTGAGCTAGCAGCAGAACTATTAGAACCACTATTTGCACAAGTCTGGAAAACGGGGACAACACCATCAGAGTGGAACAAAGGAATAATTGTCAAATTGCCCAAGAAGGGAGATCGTGCAGACTGCAATAATTGGAGAGGAATCACTCTTCTCTCAGTTCCCAGCAAAATACTAGGCAGGATAATTATACAGAGAATTTCAAAAGCAGTAGACCACAAACTGAGGAAAGAACAAGCAGGATTTAGAAAGAACAGAAGATGTGTAGATCATATATTCACTCTCAGGAACATTATAGAGCAGTGCTCAGAATGGCAAAGACAGCTGTACATTAATTTCGTTGATTTTGAAAAGGCTTTTGACAGCATACATAGGGACAGTTTATGAAAATACTAAGAGCTTATGGAATTCCAAGCTGCATAGTGTCAATCATAAAAAGCCTCTATGCCAACTTTAAGTGTAGTGTTGGGCAGAGCAACCTAACCTTTGAGGTAAAGACAGGCGTACGACAGGGATGCCCCTTATCAACCACTCTATTTTTAACAGTCATAGATTGGGTGATGCGCCAGACAACAGAGGGCAATCCAAGAATAAGATGGACTACATTTTCTACATCTGGAAGTCCTCTTGCTTTGCTGAAAGATAGTCTGTTAAAAGAGTCAGTTTCTGGCGATTGTTGTAAGAGATAGTATTTAGTTACTTTGGTACCGTCAATGTTTCCACTCTGGAAGTAGATATATTATTGTTACAATATCTTTAGCTCATTTTCCATGTTAAATACATTCTCAATCTTAATTGTCCCTCTTTTTTTTCTGGGACACGCCTGTGTGGACTGATTGGGATGTTATTCTTTGTTGTAGTGAAATTACAGTGATGCAACGTCAAAATTCCTCCATTTATAAAGATAATAGGTAAAACAACATGTAGGGATAAAAATATAGGTAAGATATGCCGCTGCTTCTTCACCTACGCCAGCGTTTTCTAGGGTCATTGAAAACTAACTAGTTAGGACATGCAAACTAACGGCCTATCCTTTTAGACGGGGTGGAAACGGAGATAAAAGAAAAATATGCGACGGTCTGAACACGTGTTTGAATCTAAAGTCTAGAAGACGCAATTTGTAGTTTTCAAAGAAAAAATTACGCCACTAGTTGACACAATGTAAGGAATTGGAAGAAAAACGACCTTAGCTCTTGTTAGAAACAGACGTATCTTGGACGTTCTACGGTAATTAGTCGTTTTAGTTTGAATATAGCCGCAAACGCCGTGAACGAAGGTACAAAAACAAATTTCAAAACTAACCTTGAAAAAAGTAGGTTTTTTCTTAATAATAAGTTTCTTCTTCTTCTTCCGTCCTTAGCCAAAGACCGACCAAGCAGTCAGAGGCCATCACGCCTTGTGGCGTCTTAAGGGCAACAGCAGATTGATTTTCTCTGTTGCAGTTTCCCATCACGCCTAGCGGCGTCTTTAGGGCAACAACAAATAGATCCATCTGCCGTTGTTTCCGTAATCGGTGTGACAAGCCAACGGGTGATCAGCCCATTGGGCTAATAATAAGTTTAAGAGAATAAAAACTAGCTAGTTGGATAGCCCATCTTAACCTGAGAAATAATATACTTTAAATTACACAGACGGACAGATAACACGGAAGATATTGACGAAAGACTGTATTGTTCAATACAGACTAGCAGACAGTTATTTGTGCATACTTCTCACAAAAATCACTTTTGACGCGTCCTTGAGCCTAACGCATAAAAACAAACTGCATGTGGACAAGGGGCAAAAAAGGGAGGGTAGAAGCTAAAAATAACTTTGTCTCGAAATCGTATAAGTAAGTGGGGAAAAATTTGTGTAGTTTTTTTGTAGTTTCGTCTAAAACCAAGTGTAATTTTGGGAAAAACCAAGTTAGGACGGACAGACCGACATAAAAATATTACACGCTAGACAGAAACTGGACTTAAATTAGACATTGTAGTTTGAATATTTGAACGGTAGAGGGGAAGTCCGCTGATTAGACGGAAGCTTTCATATTATAGGAAAAACAGTAGAGGCACGTGCCATTTTGTAGAAGACTCTCCATATACACAGATCGTTAATGTAGACGGGTGACGTCTATGAAACTTATATATTACCAGTGGGACGCCATAGTCTAGCCAGCAGCTCAGCTGAGTTTTGCTAGTACAACGTAACTGTGTTTTCAATTTTGAATTGTGGTAAGGGAAAAAGCATTTACCTTTTTTTATTTAATATTTTGAGTGATTGATACTGCCATGTCATGAAAAATGATTACGACAAGTGACTGCTTATTCTAGGTCCACAGCGACAGTCCAGGACCTAGAGGCAAACAAATAATATAGGAAAACATATCTAAGACTATAGAAGACAGATCTATATTTGAGATCAGTGGGAACATATCACCCACCTTATTGGATGGAAAAGGAGACTAATGAACATATTTCGGATGCAATGCAGTCATGGGAAACTGGTGCTATTTGATACCGCCTGGGTGAGATGTGCTGAGTTGGTCAGAGAGATCTGACCCGATTTTTGTAATTTCTTTTTGCTTTGTTGTGTGTAAAAATGGTGCAGTAGGCAGTGTGTTGACACATGGCACAAATTTTGGTTTCAGAGTTTCTGGTCTGGCACTGCGCTAGTGCCAGATGCTTTGAAGAGGTCCAAGAGTGGATGATTAAGAAGCCTACCATTTTACTCCAGCTACTGGGAGGAGTGGGCCACTTGAATTCTTTACTGCATCGTCACAGGCCAGATAAGTTGAAAACCTGGCCTGCTGTGGATTCATCAAACTTTTCCACAATAAAATAAATAAACAAAATCCTGGTGTATAAAAACTATACCTCAATTCCATATTTCAAAGACAATGACTATTGTACACATAGATCGGGTATGATGACACCACCCCGACTAGACATCCAGTGCTAGTTTTCCAAAGACACTGTAGTTAGTGTTAATATTAACCAATGTAACAATATATCTATGTACGAAATTTTCATTTTGATTATTCAATATATATATGCACTTTTATTGATAAATACATATTGTTTCATACGTCCTGACCAGAAGAACATTTGGTTCAGGACTAAATAAATTCAAAAAATTGTAAAATCTAAATTCTAAAGCCAGTGTTAGTTGATTTGATCATAGAGCTTATTATTATTATTAGACTTAGTGTTTACATGTGTGTGTCTGTGTATTTAATTACCTACACATCACATTTCATTACCCTAGACATTAAACGTAGCTAACATACATAATAGTAGAATAAGTCTGTTTGAGGTCATAAGTGGTAGCAGAAAGGCATTCTGTAACTCACATAAACTGTTATCTTCAGGAGCCTTCACAGCTGACCTCATCCAGTACACTAGGTAACATAACAACCACGCAATAACATCAAAAACCACTACATTTGTTATGCGCTGAACTTATTTCATGGTTATGTTTTTTGTATTTTTCTGTCAGCTATTTTTATAAAGTACTAGCTGCATTACCCAGCGCTTCTAGTATTATATTATAATAAACTTTACAAAAAATAATAAACGAAAGAACATTAAGAAGATAACTCAATCACGAAAATCAACGAAACGACGCAACTAAAGGTAGCAACAGGAATAAAACGCATAACCAACACAACGTACCGAAACACAAACATAACAAAACATAAACAGCAAGAATCTTACTACTAATAAACCAACACAAACCTTACAATTTGTTATTAGGGCTTCAAATTACCCGTATTACAGGTAATAAACGGTATTATCCGGCATTACTTAGATTATGTCATAACGGCACAGTTATAAAAACAAAGAGATTGCCGTGGGAGATTACAGCAGTGCCCAAAAAACATTGGCTTCAGTGTAGTACAAGTATGTCCGTGTTTTCAGTTGCGAGGTAGATACACGACTGTACATATCTCGTCAACGGCAAAAGTGGATGAGCAGACGATGAATGACGCATTTCAAAATTGCGTTGTACACATTTTAAAGTGATCAGAATGTTGACTTGGAGCAAGCACACACTTTATCACGCCAACTTCAAATTCAGCAGGTATAAATCAAGATGTCATTAAACTTTCAGACATAAAGGTCTTTTATATTTGGACATGCGCCCTAATATAACCTACTAGGTTGAACGGGACGCGACTCGACATAACGAGGTACAAATTTATTTTTTAAAAATATTTTTAAAAAGACGTAATTAACGTTTCTTTGTACACAAGGGACGTATTTTGTCTGCTGGAATCAGTATTACGATTTCCTTGGTACTGTTAACTCTCGAGCTAGCAGCGTAATAACTGTCAGTGGAGCAAGCATGCATTCAGCAAGTCAATACCCACAACATACCATAGATGACTGCGGCGGTGCCTTATTTATTGTTGTGGCAGAGATTTATGATTAATAAATTTCTATATCTTTTCTTTATTCTACACTTGTCTTTTACCTTACTTTCGCTCTTTTTTTCGCATACGCTCGATTGTTAACGAATACTCTCCCATTCAAACCTTTGTCTTTTCCTTTCTTATTTAGCAACGCATTTTATTGCCGTTAAGCTAAGTTCTTTGATGAGAAACAGGGATAAGAAGGAAGACTATCGTCTATCACTTTTCTCTGATCTGTTTCGCCTATAGTTAATTATTCTCGGTGAAAGATTTGAGATGAAAGACATTGATCGCTGGGAATGGCCATATGAAGCAGAAGGTGTAAAACGCACACTGGAAGTTTTATTGCCGATGTCTGATCAGATGGAGAGAAGTTACTGTAGGTGTTAAGTCTTGTTTCGGTTTCTGTGTGAGAAATCCCTCTGATTCGTAGAATGAGTAAGGAAATATGTAAATCTGGACGTAGGTGCTACATCTGGCAAATGAGTCTAGTTTTCGGGTTTTAGACGTAATATTTTCCTTTGATTTCAGAGAGATATATATACCACAGAAATCTAACTTTATTCATTCACTACTGCCACAGCTTCAGAGAGACATCTAGCTCGTAGTTCTAGAACACGTTAAATAAGTTAAGTTCTTAGTTTCTCGTTAGAGACATCTAGCTGAGTTCTAGAATACATTATATAAAGAGAAGTTCTTAGTTTCTCGTGGAGATAATCTTAGAAGTTTGTGTGAAGGTAAAATATTACATTTCACTAGTTATTTCTGTGCAGAGTGATTGAATGATAGTTCAGTTATAATTCTCTAAAGTTTACTGTGTTACATTGGATAGCAAATAAATTATAATTTCTAGCTAACTCATTCGGCTATTAATAGATTTAATTAAATTGCTAGTAACCAGTCAGAGAATAGTTTTACCATCTAAATTAATGCACTGATTCATCACTGAGTATTGACGAAATATGTATGGATTTCTAATTCATGATGATTGATATTTGTAAAGGCAAGAATTTTTTTCACGGGAGTTTTAAACGATAAGATAAGCTTTAAGTTTGCGGTTTATAATTTAAGTTAAATAACCGAAGTGAACATATTCTATTTACGCGTAGGATTGTATAATATTAGGGTTGAGTATTTATGTTTTTCTCTTCCTTATACAGTATCTGGGTCAAACCCAAAATCTACCAGCGTTTTTTTTTTTTCAGTATATATGAGAATAACCTAGAAGAAACATTTTTTACTTAAATACGTGAGTTTACAAGTTAAAACCTGTCTGGCATTGTGTTTGCATCCAGAAATAGACAGAGTACCCATCTCACGAACTTTAAGACTAAATGACGTAACTGGGCCTATAGAGCCAGATTATATTTCTTCCCTAAATCTCATGTACATTCAGCCCCTGTGGCAAGAAAAAAATTACAAACATTAACATTTCCGACGTTTGACCAATTGTGGTGTGACCAATAATTCTAGATTGAAAGAAGTTAAAACCTGCCTTTTCCTAAGTACTGGAAACGTCGAGATTCTGACCTTGTGAGCCCGTTTATAATTTCTTACCTGAACTGATTCAAGTGACATTAACAGTAATCTTAAAATATATGTTGTGAAGTGAACGCTACCCGGAACATTGGATGAAACCTGTATCTGCAGATCTAGGATTCGCTTTATCAAAAGAATACAGATTCACTGTTTGTGTGTGTCCTAAAGCTTTCGCCTGAAGGTGAAAGACATCAATTTTTAAGTAAGAAAGTACGTCCGTGGCCACGGGTGAATGAACAGAGAGAAAGCAGGACTGGGTGATTCCTTTGTGGTATGATTTATGCACCCACTTTGTAATTTCATTATGCAAGTTTGTTGCTAATGCTGTGTTCCTCTTGGAATAGATTAATGTATCAACTCTGTTCTTAAACTATAGAGGGAAATACTAGACCATAGCGTATAAATTTGTGACTCTTTGGGGCTATAACCTTTCTTCTAACGGGATCGTGGGCTAAACAGAGGGCGAAAGGATTACACCTATGGGTCTATTATTCTTTTAGTAAGTCATTAACCTATGTGTATTTATATGTGCTTGATAAGCAAACTTATTTGTTGTGGACAATTTTCTTTATGTTAATAAAATTTACATAAACATTATTCAAGTGTGTCGGTCAGCTCGTTCCAAATATCTATATTCCATTGTTATAGTTTTTCACATCTGTGCGTCTAACTGTCGTCACTTATGTGTGTGTGTGTGTATGTGAGTGGTATATATAGATTTCTATATATGTTCTAATGGACACTCTGACTAAACTAGTTCTGTTGTAGAGATAGGCTGAAAGAGAGAAGATTCTCGATTTCAGGGACAGATTCTAATTAGTTTCCACCATCTCACTCGTGAAAATATATTTTCTTTACATTACCTCTCACTGAGCTATCACCTGTTCTATTTCTATTCAGAAGGGACCAATCTATGTCTTAATTCCCCTATCGAAAATCTACGACAATTGTCTTGTTTTGTCTTTGATCCACCATTACTGAACGTTAGCTTTTGGTAAGCCTTATTTATTAGCGAGTTTGATTTAAGATCACATGAGCTGTGAATATTTGTCGTGAGTAGTAGTATATAATGGCGGAAACGGTTAGTATTCAGGCGGCTCGCAGGCGGCGCGGCAGGTGGTGCATGACTTTTTATATAAGGAAAATCAGGCGGCGCGTGCCTTTTTATATAAGGAAATACGGAGGCGCGCAGGAGGAGCGCATGTGGCGCATGACTTTTATATAGAGATATATTTTAGGCGGGGTGACTTCCTCTGACGAGCAGCTTGCGTCCTGGTAGTGTGTTGTTTGTGTTGATTATTTTAGAAACAGCTATACGTACGAATTACAACATTTAGTTATACATATATTTAGACATATATTACAACATTTAGACATATATTACAACAGTTGCACGATATATATACATATATATAGAAATATAAAAGAGAAAACACTAGATACATTTTATATATTTATTGACAAAGTTAGTTGATCTATGGGTGACGTCTAACCGCACTTCTTCTTCATGTACGCCTAGGAGCTTTCAGTCGGTTCGGATTATTTGGCGAGTTCTCTTTCATGTACACCCAGGTGGTGGGTGCGGGTGTAGTCATGTGAGGTGTAAGTGTCTATGATGGAAAAATAGTCTTGTGGCGTGCTAGCCAGGGTCTGACTGGTCGAAAAATTAAGCGATCGTTGGCGTGTTGTCTAGCCGAAAAGGGTAGTAGGACGCGTTGCATAGTACCACCGCGAGCTTTGCTCAAGATGAAATAAATGGCGTAGAAGCCACAAACGTTGGTAACTACATCTTGTAAATGTCTAGCGTTGTAGTTAAAAGGTCGGGTAGAGTTTCTGGCTATAAAATTAACCAGGTCCGGGTGTGTAGGTTGTAGTCCGAAAGAATCAAAACATTCAAAAGTACCAAGTCCATTATAATATAGAGCGACCCAATGGTCACCGGGTCGATAGCTAGGATCAGTGTTGATGACGAAAGCAGCCGTCTGGCTCGGGTCAATACGTAGAGGTAATTGGTCACGAGCTAAAACTTTAACGAGCCCAGTTCGTTTAACAAATATATCCGACAGGAGGATGGTCCGTATCTCGTCTGTATTCATCGTCTAAGTGGTGTAGTCTGTCAAAACTTGGCGCGATTTCGAGATCTCCAAGATCGAGTCTTGCTCGGCGTAGACGAGGACCTGTAATGGTTCGGGCGTGACCTCGGAGAATTTAAGTTCTTCTGAGACAGAGCCCGACTTGGCCATCTCAACCTGGTCACCGTCCAGTAGACTGCGGGTGAGATCAAAGGCGTATAAGGCGTAACCATTCTTAAAATTTCTATATTCAAGGTCGTTGCTGGCGTCTTTGCCAACCAGTCCCATAGCTAGATTCGTCCCGAAGAAGGCTCTCACGTACTGGTTGTGTTCATAATCCATCGACAAAGGCTTGTCACTGATTGTTCTACCGTCCGCACTGACATTTAAATATATCAGACCAAAGGTAGCGAAATTGAACGGGTTAGACGTATACGAGCCGTTAAAAGCGATCGAAGTGACTAGACCAATCACGATCCGTGTAGGTGTTTGACTGAGAAATAGATTATCCTGCATGTGCGATAGCATACCTCTAGGAATAGAGAAAGTTTTTAGCACAACTCGTTTCAAGGGGTACTTGGCATTACCTCGAAAAAAGGCTTTCTCGTGGGCTAGAGAGACGGCTGAGTTTAATTTGGCTTTCCGGAAAATCAGGGCCGCATAAGTTATAATAGATTTATAACCACCGGCAGGGTCGTTTTCCAGCACGTTGAAGGCATCTTTAGATGGGGTGAGTTTTACTTTAACTGTCACACAGTTTAACAGGTAGCGATCTTGAGCGAAGATATTTGATTGTAACCGACCCATCATATCGATATCTGAGAACCAGCCGCAATATGTCGACGCAGTTTTAGTCCGTTGTTATTATCACCACTGGTGTCCGTAATAAAGTTTGGCGTGTCTTTGTAAAACAGAGCCGCTGTCATATGGCCTCGTTTGGCTTCCTCCCCGTAATTCAACGTGGCTTCCATGTAAGCTCTATAAGGGTAGGTGTTCTCGCTGGGTGTGATCAGCGTGTCGTTTAGGAAAACGTCGACTTGGGAGAATAAACTGTGTAGGTAATAGTTGATCGGGGCCACATCCGCATCAGTGGGTAATGTGTTACCATTAGCTAACGTGATTTTGGCGCGCACATGCAGAAAAGTATTGAACAAATCAAGATATTCTTCACCGTTTCCCGATGTTACAAATTCCACCGGGGCTCCGGGGGCTACGGCAGCCAAAGGATGTGTCTCCACAAATTGCCCCTCTTCTACGGCTGTCTGCGTTGGTGGTACGCTAAACAAATCTAGACCACTGTGAAGACATTCGCACGAGCTGGGGTGAATAAGCGCCATCATTCAAATATATCAGAGTACCGTCGCTTCTTCTGGTGGGAATGAGAAGGACGAGCTCGGTTACTTCGTTTTATTCGTTTCGGCTCACCAGGTGGGGCAGCTCTCGTTTTTCTTTTTCTGCTAAGACCGCTACCCGATTGGTTAGTGGTGAGGTGATCAACGGCTCCCTGTAATAAACGCTGACCCGATTTTTTGGCTCGTTCACGAAATGACTCACCAATATTTCTACCAGCTAACGCATCGCTCGCGACCTGTAGACCGGTGCCAACCCCTTCTCTGAGTAAAGCTTTGCCTCCAGTTTTTAACCACGGGAGAACCATGCTACCGAGCCCGCTGAAAAAACTACCCAAGCCATGTCCTCTTTGACTTCTGCCTCCGATAAACACTGGCCTCCTTTGTCCAGCTTGGTTGCAGTAAAACTCCTCATACATTTTGGGGTTTCGTCGTATTGGTACATGTCTGACCATTTTTCTATTCAAAATCAAACCGTCTGTGAGTTCGGAAGTGGAGTGTCAACACCGAAGCTCCGCTAGTGAATGGGATAGTCTTACCCTGGTCGTTAGTTAAAAGGATTTCCACGGCGTCAAACGAAAAACGACTCAGGGGTACGTAGTGTGGTTTGTCGTAAATCCTAAAAACCGAAGCGGTAGTACTGTCCAAAATAGGGACAATCCGTATCAAAGGGACAGAGGCATCCCCAAACGGTCTAGCCGCTACGAGGTCGAAGTACACGTATACATTTTTCATATCGCTATCCATTTGTACTTCAGTCTCTCCTCGTAGTATTGGGTCGATGTCTGTGGCGAGCGAGGAAAGCAAGCCTAACATGTGTTTCAACGTCTCGCTAATTCTAACTTCAACCTCCGGATCATACAGATTCAAAGTGGTCTTATTATTGTTAAAATGGAATCTAACTCGGGCTTTTTCATCCACATCAGTGTCTAACAGCAAACGATTCAACTCGTCGATCAGCGTGTCGGGTGACGTGTATAGACCGGCGGGTAACGTGAGTAGTATAGACTCATCGTCTTTGTTGGGAAAGTAATGTATCCATACGTCATCCTCTAGCACGTTATAATAACTTTTGGGAAATTGAATCTCAACCAAACCAACCTCGTAACGCGAAGTCAAGTCTATAGTCTGTGGCAATTTGACGAAAAAGTGACCGTCGTTATTGTTTGGGTTTATTTTCATCGAGGCATTGCTGGGTAAAGTCACGTAAAAACTCATCCTATCTTAGGGTTAGGTAACATGTAACACAGACAACTGCTCATTAAGGCGATCCAAAACTTGCCGTCCGGTCCCTCTGCGTTGCTCCGACTCAGATTGAATAACGAGACCCCGATGACGACATATATAACGATCATCTGACAGATGAAAACGATCTCTAGTCGCAGGACTAGTCTCCCCAAAAAAGGCCAGACCGAGGTTCTCGTGGTCTTGGGAGGGGGTGACCGCAAAACTGGGGTGCTCACTTCTTCTTCTATCTCCATCAGTCTCGATATCTCGCTAGTTGTTTGGCGGAAATCCAGCTGTTGAATGACGAGTTATAACCGAACCATTTGACTAAATACTCTTTAACACACCTGACACCTCGCCGTTCTTGCAAAATGGACTCGATTCGATAAACTATCTTGTCACCGACCTGCTGCAGCTCTTCTTGTTAAAAAGAACCTTTCAGTTCCTCACCCGAATCATCTTTAAGGACGTACGTTACCGGTCTTGTTTGGTTTAGTCGGCTGACCGTAAACAGTTCTTCTGTCCACGCCGAAGTATAACTCTTTTTAAAAGTTTGTCTGGCTTGGGCGATCCGCACGCGATCACCGGCTTTAAAATAGACTTTTCTGCCGATGACGTCAGGGGTCGAATACAACGTATGCCACACCTCTTCTTGGTTGCTCGGGGTAACTTCCGACGGTGCCATCTTAATACTCCGATGATACGAATAATTGTAGTTGTGGACCAGTTGCTCTATCACGTCGACGTAGCGAAGACTGTTGGTTTTGGTAAAGTAACGCCACGTTTTTTCTTTGAGGGTTCGATTAAACCTCTCGGCAATAGCTGCCTTGGTATCTTCATTCTCCGTAGTGAAGAAATGGACACCTTCGTCTTTTAGAAACTTTAAGAATGTTTTGTTGACGAACTCACTACCTTTGTGTGTTTGAAAATTATCGGTTTGCGATTGGTAAAAATGGTCTTCACCGCTGCTACTAAAGCTTTCCCAGTTTTGTTTTTCAACGGAACAGCCCAAGCAAATTTACTAAACACATCGATACACGTTACTAGATAGGAAAACCCATCGTTGAATTTTTTTAAACCCCGCAAGTCTATTAAATCAGCTTGGAACTGTTGATCGATACCACCAGCGATGGTTGTACATCTATTAAATTTTCTACGCACCGGTTTGTGTAAGGTGTACGTATCCTGATGACTTAACCACTCTTCAATTTTGTTACGAGTAAGTTTGGTGCTACGTTGTAAGGTACCGACTCCCCCATATGAACCTGGTCGTTTCGGGTCGTAGTATTGTTGTTTTAAGATCTTATTCACTTCTTTGGCCATGCTTCCCACTTTGGTGTTTTTGTCTTTTTCCTTCTTCTGAGCGAATACGACGATGTTTCTCGCAATTTACCGGCAACCACCTTTTTCGATTAGTGGGTGTGACTTGTTCGGGTGAAGACTGAAGAGTTTTGTCGACAATCTCGTCTTTAAGTACAGTGGGTTGATCGATGGGAGGCTTCGAGCTCGACTCGTTAAGTGGAGACTTAATATCCACGAGACCTAGAGGCACGTGACTGTACTGCTCTAGACGAGTCAAATAACGCTGCAGTGTTCGTTGATATAATCTAGCTTTGTCACCCAACGGCAAATCTTCTCGTTCCAAGACTAGTTGCATTTGACTGTCCAATTCTCCCAGGTTATCCCTTAGAGCGTCGGGGGCTCTATACGGTTTTTGAGCCTCTAACAAACGAGGGTCCATCAAAATCATTTTCTTGGCCATCTACAAGATCCCTCTTAGCACGACTAGTAGTGGTTTTAACAATGCACTTAAGAATCCGCCAGTTTATAAAAATTGTTTTCGTCTTTTGAGCGACAAGCTCTTCTTGGTAAGCGCTCTCAGGGTGTTTTTGTAACGACGCATACGTCTCTTCTGAGAGGGTGTCAGTGTAACGTTACCTTTTAATACGTTGTGACAACATTCACAGAGTTTTCCTACAAGATCGGGTGACGCTGTTTTTATAACAGCCTTGATGACTGGGGGTTTGGCAGAGCCTAGAAACTTTAACATTTCAGCATGCCTTCTCACTTTTTCTCCCATCTCGTCATTATAACCGGTCTACAGGTCGCGAGCGATGCGTTAGCTGGTAGAAATATTGGTGAGTCATTTCGTGAACGAGCCAAAAAATCGGGTCAGCGTTTATTACAGGGAGCCGTTGATCACCTCACCACTAACCAATCGGGTAGCGGTCTTAGCAGAAAAAAGAAAAACGAGAGCTGCCCCACCTGGTGAGCCGAAACGAATAAAACGAAGTAACCGAGCTCGTCCTTCTCATTCCCACCAGAAGAAGCGACGGTACTCTGATATATTTGAATGATGGCGCTTATTCACCCCAGCTCGTGCGAATGTCTTCACAGTGGTCTAGATTTGTTTAGCGTACCACCAACGCAGACAGCCGTAGAAGAGGGGCAATTTGTGGAGATACATCCTTTGGCTGCCTTAGCCCCCGGAGCCCCGGTGGAATTTGTAATATCGGGATACGGTGAAGAATATCTTGATTTGTTCAATACTTTTCTGCATGTGCGCGCCAAAATCACGTTAGCTAATGGTTCGCACGGAGATGAGAAATTCCTGCGAGAAACTAGCTTCTCTGTTCTGGGGATCGTCTCAGTGTCTTTAGATCTCATGCCGCATACTTAATGAGCCCCGGTGGAATCGGTTCGCTCTGGCGAAACAACAAAGTTACAACAAATGTTTAGGTGTTCTAATGTTATGAAAAGCTAAAAGTCCCTTTAATCATCTATCAAATCAGGGAAAATTCACTTGTCGAACTAGACGTACGTCACACTATTGAAGTGACTTCACATGACAGCGATTCATTAATAAGGTCTGCTTGTGAGTACGTTCCTATTCTGCTTTTCGAGAATGGCTATCTTGAATTTCTTTATATTGAACTGAAGAGAACATACCCGCTTTTTTTTTTGTTGCGTAATGTATTTTTACTAACGTTAAAGTTTCTTCCTGTTGTTGACAACGTTGTCATGATGCTATAATAATGTCAATCATGGGAATACGTTTTGTATACATGCATAAATATTACTACATTCCCATTTTAAGACTAGCAATGTGTTAAATTACGTTAGCATCATTCTAAAAAATATATTGTTAAATTACAATTATTTTTCTTTTAGATTTATTTTCAACTGCGTGGTCTCCCTTGGTAATATCCATGAAAAGGACTAGTCCAGATAAAGACTGTTGGCCCGTACAGCGTCTAGATACGCAATCCTGAAAAGAACTAAGAGGGACGGTCAAAAAGTAATGCCTCGTAAGTTTTTAATTTCATTCAATAGGCAAGAAAACAGATACAACTCACATTGAAATGTAGCCCCAAGTCTGAACTTCAAAAATTTATTTCTCAATGTAATCTCCGTTATTTGTTACAGTTTTTGTCCATCTTCTCACAAGGACATGTATCCCCGCACGGTAAAAATGTGTGTCCTTTTTCCTAAACCACTGGCGTACGGCGCGTTTAAGGGTTTCGGTGTCCTCAAAGTGATGTTCGCGAAGATCTTCTTTCAGTAGTCCAAACAGATGGAAGTCAGAAGGTGCAAGATCGGGACTTAAGGGGGATGTGGTAATAATGTCCAGCCAAATTCTGCAATCGCATCAATGGTGCGTTTAGCGGTGTGTGGCGTGGCATTATCGTGCAACAGTAGTGCAGTTCTCTGATCTTTTAATGGGTAAAGTCGCCGAAGACGACCTCTAAGCTTCTTCAAAGTTTCAATGTAACGGTCTGCATTCACCGTGTTTCCCTGTTCCAAGAAGTCGAGAAGAATCACACCCTTCTCATCCCAAAACACGGAGGCCATAACTTTCCTTACAGATGGTGAACTTTTGAACTTCTTTCTTGTCGGCGATGTTGTGTGATGCCATTCCATTGACTGCCTCTTGGATTCTGGTTTAAAAAAATGAACCCAAGTCGCATCACCTGTCCGCTGTTGAATCTCCATAAACATTCTTCAAACGTTCGTGGATGCGAATTGGGGTTTCGCCTTCAGCATTGAGGAATTCTATGACATAACGTTGTTTTAACCGAACGTTACTGAAACAGGTTGGTAATGCTATACAGTGCAGAAGAGTGTTTGAGGAATCCTACTAAATTTACAAATTGCACACCGATGCTGTATTTACATACATTAAAAATAGGAGGCATTACTTTTTGACCTTCCCTCGTAACATTATCTACCGCCAGCATGATGAAGTCCTGAAAAGGACTTGCCACCTACGCCAATGCTGCCCGTACATTATTGGTTAGGTTTAAAATAAGTTGCCTAGTCTGGTTAAGGTACCACGTGGCGATACAGAATTATGTAGATCTATTTCAAATCATGAACTTGATTTTAAATATTAACATCATTTTAAACATAAATTTAAGATACCTTACAGTAAAATGTGCTAAACGATCTATGCTAATTATAAACATACCCCTCATCACGATTTTACTTCGAGAACTTTATGGCTATAAGGCTGGCAAGATTACTTGATCAGAATGCTTCCTGTCTGCAGCTCGGTGTGCTTCGTTGAGAGTTAGTAATGTTTTGAACGAAGTTCTTGCTAGGTTTTATACACTCTGGGTCTTTCTAAGCTTGCAATTTGATAGTATCCCGGACAATGCGTCATAGTGGTTTACTGGGGTCTGTCCTCTCATTTTACCTCTCGTACGTCCGCGTTACTTCTCGGACATTCCAGCCCTGAAACAACATTTTTTTAGGAAATACATTTCTACCAATAGCTGTGAAACGTGTTTAGCATGATTTACTTGTTACTATGGACGATGCACAGAGAGTTGAATCTGGATTCCCTACAGTGAACACAAAATGTGGTATCTATTCCTCAGATTAATTTTAAAAAAAATAAAACCGCCCTGTTCAACGACCCTACGCTAAAGATTCTTATATATTGGCAACTTAACCTTCTACACATGTGCCCGATCTCACGTGGCACTATTCTTATGTTCTCCACACTTGCAACTCTTAAGGACAAATTAATGCAGTCAGCAAACAATCACTTCATATTTCTCATTACCAGCGATTCCACAATGGGCAGGTAACCACTGAAGGGCAATGGTTGATGACCTTTGGATGATGTTAAGCTCAGATCTGATCTCATTCATCATGTTATCATTTCTGGTGTTTTGTATTGATTCAAGTAATGATCTGCAGTCAGTGAAGATTACTATCTTAGCTTGTGGCTGCTGTTCAGGTCTGGTGAGGATCTTCAGGGCTTGCAGTAGTGCCATAGCTTCTGCCCTAAAATTGGAGGAGATCTTTCCAGTTGGGAAGGCCTTTCGGATGATCTTTCCATTTAGGAATCTTATAAAAATGCCTCCTCCACCGTTCTTTACTGCCCCCTCAGCAGATCCATCTGTGTATGCATGGGTCCACTCCTTCGGGTTGTACTTTTCTTCAATCATTTCTTGAGCCAAAGTTTTTAGTTGTTGAGGGGTCAGGTGGCCTTTCTTTTTTATTTCAGGGACTTCTGTGATGATAGATATATTTCCATGGCAGTCGTCTGGCTCCTCGTAATCAATTAACATTTCAATCTCAGTAGATCGATTTGGGAGGAGGTCTTCATGGCATCGATGCAGATGTTTGGAGATGTTTAGGAAGCTGGTTCTTTTCAGCCTGTTCTTTGTCACAATATGGAGTTTGGCATGCATTGGATGACTTGGCATTCGTAGAAGCTTCTCACTGTGAGTGAATACCTTTTCCTCACGTCTGTCATCAAGAGAGCGGATGTTGGTGTATCGCTCCATTGCCTGGATTGGAGAAGTCTTCATCCCTCCAGTGATTATCAGTGGCAGTAAAATGGAACAATACAGCCACCCATTGCCCTATCAAGAAGCAAAAACCATCATCCACAACAAGTACAAAAATCAGTGGAAGGAGGAAGGGGATATATACAGCAGAGATGACCCAATCCACCATCTAAACAGATACCAACAGACGACAATTTTCCGCCTGAGAACTGGTCACTGCAGATTACTTGGACATCTCTATCGCCTCAGGATATCCCACACAAATGAATGCCCATGTGGAACTGATATCCAGACTCCAGAACACATTCTCCAGAACTGTCCAACCCATGATAAATTGCGACGTGCGACCTGGCCAAAAGGTGATGAGCTCCAGCAGAAGCTATGGGGCTGCCGCGCCGACCTGGAAAAGACTGTGGACTTCGTCCTGGCGACAGGCCTGCAGATTTAGCATGACTACAAACCGAACGCAGAAGAAGAAGAAGAAAAACTTCATATTTCTCTGACTCCATAAATTTGCATTAACCTTAACTTTAAATTAATGTTAATGTTAATCAGAATCGACGTCATTGCACTCCGGGCAAACCCATAGGTGCTCAGTCTCCCTCAGTAAATGTCGAAAAGTATGAATTCTAATTGTTCCTTTTGGAACACTGGTTGTTTACACGTCGGATGCGTCCTCTCATACGTCCATCCCTGCTGGTCAGCATTTTAAATTCTTTCCTCCTAATTGCTATCTTCTTGCTTTATCGTTTAGCCATCAGTTATCAAACAATCTCTTGTTTCAATATTTACTGTTATAATAATTCATGTATTTACTTCCCTTTAGTCCAATCAAAATCTACTTCCCTTTAGTCCAATCAGACAGGAAACTCTTTACAGGAGCCAGACAACAGGAGGCAATCTGATCATCAGAAGCGGTCCCCCCATCGATCAAGTGTTTCGGCCCCTTATCCTTTACACTCTTAGGAAGGCGGGTCCACTTATGTCATGACTCCCAAGTGTCAGCTTCCTGTTGTCTAGTGCAGAGAATTGAACCCTCTTCACCTTGGCTGCAGGTATCAAATTCACTTTTTTCTGCCAGCTGGAAGCATTTGTGAAAGTAACCCGTATGTTGAAAACAAATTACTGTCTCGAGTTCCATAGCCCATTGCGGTTGTTCCACAACCAGCATGATGCCTTTTCGCAGTTTCGCTGAGCCTCTTAAATGCCCTTGTTCTTGGCTGTCCCCTCAACCCCAACAGTTTTAGTAGTCCAATCAAAATCTACTTTCCTTTAGTCCAATCAAAATCTGCTTCCCTTTAATCCAACCAAAAGCTATATATATATATATATATATATATATATATATATATATATATATATATATATATATATATATATATATATATATATATATATATATATATATATATATATATATATATATATATATATATAAACACCTGTGTAGTGTCCTGAGACTGGTAAACAATTATATAATGTTGCACTAAGATGAGGATCTACATGGTACACTGACAACCTCATCATGGCAGAAACCATCACTGCAAGAATAAGCTTCCTGCAAGGGGACCGCGTTCAGTGGAGGCTCCATGCTGCGTTAAGAGCACACAGGAAAATATGATGATATATATGTATTTGTGTGGTGAGTGTCAGTGTTTGTGTGGTGAGTGTTTGTATTTGTGTGGTGAATGTATGTATCTGTGTGGTGAGTGTTTGTGATTGTGTGCTGAGCGTGTCTGTTTGTGTGATGAGTGTTTGTATTTGTGTGGTGAGTGTTTGTATTTGTTTGTTGAGCAGTCTCGGACAGTTGTTTTTTCTCTGCTGTAGGCCAAGATGTTCCCAGAGTTTAAAGTATTCTCAGCCAGAATCTACCAAGGATGTAAAACAGCCTAGTCGATATTAACTGTGTATTGACAGCCACACAAAGACTGTGAGGTGCCAGTGTGATCATTCATGTGTAAATTTTTCATTTGAGACGTTAATGACAAGCCCTTTCTTATACACACGGGGCACAACTATTTTGCTGAGGACTCTGAATAATTGAACTGGCCTGGGAGTGCAGTCTAATGGCAATGTGACCGTTCCTCTGATCCGTAATACTGATGCGATCTCGATACCATAAATAATGTCAGTCACGGTAACATAACACTTTCCCCTTTTCCCCACCCCCATCGTTTCACAAACGCATACAATCAACCTCTACAATAGAAACTCTACTGACCCAGCCAGTTCTCAAAATACAGACACCGAAGGTGATTCCTTTCACCACCTCTTGCAGTGACGTCATTGACGAGCTCGGGGTTCTCTCCTGAGAATTAACTAATAGAGTTTTCCACTTTTTTAATGCCTATTACAACATCAGCCCTTCCAGTCCCGAGGGAAATGACTGTGGAGCACACCTATAATAAAAATTAATGACCGCCAAGTTCCATATTGTTTCTCAGGTCTAATTAATTCAAAGTCAATTTCCATGTCTGAATCCCCTAACGCATTTGTGTATACAATAGTATATGTATGCTATTGCAATGTTTCCAATAACTATAAATGTCACGTCCCATAGAATTGTAGTTGGTTATCTTAATTCATGGATTTCCTAATAATTAGTAGTTGATAGAAGTAGTATTAGTAGTGTTGTAGTAGTAGTATTAGGAGTAGTAGTAGTAATAGTAGTTGTAGTAGTAGTAATCATGATCCTCTTTCTCCTTTTTTTGTTCTGAAGGATCATTAAACCACAACAGCACTTGATGTGCTCTTGCTGTAATGTTTTTTGTAGCAAGTAATGTTACATGATGAGGTTGCCAGCCATGTAATCAACCTATGATCACCTGCCTGTTGTAGTAGAGGGTTTACATTCTTTGTCCCCTCATAGATATCCCGGCAACCACACGGCGTATTGTAGTATAAATTTGTGGAACTGGTCTAAGTACTAGCACACGTTTTAGCGGTAAGTAGTGGTTTTAGCGGTAACACAGTTAGCATAGGGAGCAGTAATAGTATATGTAATGGTAACTATAGAACCAACCCCCCCCCCCCCCCCCCCCCCCCCCCCCCCCCCCAATACATATTATAATCTTATGGAAACGTCTGTAACTGACATTGGAGCAGTCCTGCCAACATTTTGGAAAAATACCAGAAAGGCGTATTGCACCGTGAAAACTAAAAGGAACACTCATTAAGCGAACGCGCAAGCCTTTCAATCTTTTCGTGGCACATTTTCTGGAATATACGGCAAAGTCGCGCATTACACTGTGAAAACATAATTAATTGTTATTATTATTGTTAATCAGAATCGACCTCACTGCGCTCCGGCAAACCCATGGGTGCACAGTCTACCTCAGCAAATGTCGAAGAGCATGCATGCTAATTATACATGTAGCACCCTGTTTGTACATACGACGGATGCATCCTCTCTCACGTCTATTTCTGCTAGTCCCACGTTTGATGCCAATCTCCAACAGTCTCAGCCTTGTTGATTGATCCATTGCAGTGTCATTATCCAGCAGGCGATCATTAATTGCCCTTAGTATTTCTCCATTATCCATGTCCAGTGTCCCCACTAAGGGTGCTCCCGAAGCCAGTCTGCCAGCTCTCTCATTGCCACGTACCCCTGCATGACCAGGACAGTAGATCAACACCAGTTCTTCAAGACTTGAGGATTCTATTAATGTTTCCATTCCTGCCGCAGCCATCCGTTCTGAACTTTCCGAAACATGGCTTGAGAGACTAACAATATGACTGTCCTGGTTGATGGAGTTTCAGACAGCCACCTCAGTGCTGCAGTAACTGACTCTACCTCCATTCTCATGCTGGAGGTTGTTGTCATGTAGACTCTACTCTGTTCAGCGACGACCTTGCCCTTTATTCTCGCAGAGAAACCCCATCCTGATTTATCACCACGCACTACTGGCCCATCAGTTTACACAATGGCGTTATCAACCCCAGCATGATCACTTATCAGCTGATTAATCTCCAGCTTTGCTTTTCCATTGCCTCAAGATCTGTACTCTCTGCCAAGGCTAATGATGACCTGCTGGTAGTTTATCTAGTTCTCCCCTGACTTACTCCACTCTTCCCCTCTGCATACATTTTCAACCCTGGCCACTTGACCAATCATAGCCTCTGCCTGTGTCATCCATGACATCCCCCTCTTTTGCTCCTTTGATGTCAGCTACGTTCTCATGTAGGGGATGTCTTTTGTCGGTGGTTACCCGCATATATGCTTTTGCCTGGGCCATCGCATATCTGGATCTAATCGACAGCAATCCGAGCATGTATCTCATTGTCACAATAGGGGTATCAAACGTACATCCCAAAACTAGTCGCATTTCTTTATTCTTAATGCATTCCAGTCGTTCACATTGTGACATTGACAGTGTGAGTATTCCTAGCCAGTATTCGATTACTGAAATCACGAGCTGATGATACAGGAGAAACAATAGTCTCTGTTCCAAGTGCGCAGCAGCCATTGTTTTTAAGGTTGTCAGTCCTCGCTTGCACTTCTGAATGATCAGTTCGACATGATACTTGAATGATAACCCACGATCAAACGTTACTCCCAGATACTTCAGCCTGTCTTGCCTTTCAATGTTCTGCCCATTGAAAGTGATTTCTGGAAGGTCTTCTTTCACTATGGAGTTGTTCAAAGAGCACCACATCACACATGCCTTGTTGGAATTGAACTTTGATCCGCTTTCCTCACACCATTTAGAAACCGTCTGTACTGTCTCTTGTATGCCTTTGTCGTAAATTTAACTGAGATAGGTCTTAGAAATAGTGGTCCCGTCCGAGTGGAGGATGATAGTGAAGACTCTGTGATAGTAAGGGGTAAGAAATATATAGTTGATTCACAAAGGGTGCTGGGGTAAGAGGAAGGACAGTCTTTGAAACGTGTAATTGCTCCAATTCAGCATATCTTACGACATTTATTTACCTGCAGACTCCTTACTCTCCTGGCTAAACAATTTTTGCCAGTTACCCTACACTCATGTACACACACCAATTTGGTGATACAAACGCACAGACGTGAATGCAAACTACGTATAACAGATATGGGGTAATGGGTCGACCAACCAAGTAATTAAAGGTTTATGGAGTTTATTATCATTAAACCAAAATCACAACATCAATCATGTTACATTCAAAAAATCATAGTTACAGACAAGTGGGTGGGAGGAGGAAAATAGTATCTCAATAGGCCCTCCCCTCTTGTATAGGAAAACCCAATCAAAAGACAATTTCTATCAGAGAGGTAATTAACCCAAAGAGAGATCAATTTTTAACTGATGGGGTATACAATAATCAGTATGGGGTATAGGAACAGATTCCTATTTTTCTCAATGTTATCCCTTGACTAAGCAGATTAAGGGAGGGGGAAAAGAAAATTAAACAACCCCACAGAGAAAAAAAACAAGAAATCAAGTATACTGATGTTTACCAAGAAAAAAGATAATTTAAGGTTATCTAATTTTTCATTCATTCATTACACGCTCACAGTGGCCACTACCATTCACACATACCGATCGTTGAAGCCGGCATTCCAGGGAATAACAAAAAAATCTATCAAGTACTCAAAATACTCTGAGTCTTTTTCTTCCTTTTTCAGCCGCGGACTAGCGGGTTTTGCGTTCAGCTATTTTCCCGTAGTCGCTGATAATCGAAGCCTTAGTGTCTTTTTTTTCCTAATGGTTCTATGGGGTGGCACTGTCCTCGGGATTTAACATATATATATATATATATATATATATATATATATATATATATATATATATATATATATATATATATATATATATATATATATATATATATATATATATATATATTGGTCCCGTGGGGTCTCGCCGCTGGTGGCTAAGAGACTTCTATGGCGTGATGAACACAGAGTGATGGCAAATGCTGACCAGTGAGTTTTTCCTTTCGGGGGTTAATCCAGCAGAAAAAACGTTTACTGTCAGTTGTTAAATAATGATATAAATTCTCCCACAGCAGAGCAGTAATAATTATAGAATCACTTCTGGCAATGTTGTTCTCCAGTTATACTTTAAAAGAATTGATTATGATTAAAGTTCTTGGTTTGACTACTCTCATGAATGGAGAAGTGGACCGCATATGGGTCACAACATGAAGATTTTTTTTGGTTCAATAATCACTGGATGGTGTAAGAACCAAAGTCAGTAGGACCCTATGAAATGCTGGGACGCAAAGGTATTGTCCAGCCTATATGAAAAAAATAGAAAACATGTAATCAAAAAAATACAAATCATATTCTGGCACGCGTTAATTTTACAGGTAAGACTATTTTAACCACTCCGGTATTTAATTATATATATTTAAAAACTCCCCGCGAGTGTCTAGTCGTTAGAAAATACACACGTGTATATAGAACTAAACTGCATCAATCAATTATCAATCGCTTAGCGGCTTATAAATTATTTTCAGCATCTCTCACTGGGGAACAAACGGGTAATTCTTCTTCTTCTTCTTCCTCGTTCGTCCTGAAAAGGACGTTGGTTGCGTTGTGTCTGTTTACGCCGGAGCTGTGATATCTGCACCTTGCTGTCAACACATCCGACTTCAGCACGGCATTTTTGGGGACCGGGTTTGCCTTCCCTCTGCGATCCCTACTCTCTCAGCCAGACTGCAGTAATGCAGCCTGTTTCCAGGACCACCACGTGGAGGTGGAGTAGTGTCTTGGTCAGCTCTGGTTCGCTGACCCAGATGCAAGCAGTCAAGCTATGGGTCACTGACTGCATTCTCTATTGCTGCATCTTTGGGTCCAAAAACGGGTAATTAAATTTACGTTATAGCTGGAGAATTTTACTATATGTTTATTTGATACGTTTTCAATTTACACAAAACTCCCAGTGAAATAAAATGAAACTTTAAACGATTAAATCCCTTAGATGCTAATAACTATATTTTTACCGCAAAACACAAGAAACTAGAATTTAATTCTTCACGTATTTCTGTAGGAAGTCTGATAAATTTTGACTCCGAAAATGCGCGCTAGACCATTCCAGAAATCTTGATTAGCAAACTGACAACTGAGTTAGATGCTCCTGACTATATATTTAAAATGGCTTTTCTTTCATCTCCTGTGCGAAGTTTAACACCTCTGTAGATCCTTCGTTCAATTCCTGATATCAAAGTAAAAGAATCCCCCTACAGAACCTACGTAGATTCGTTTCTCTACGAGCGCGATCAAAGTTCGTTTCCCCTAAGTTGCGCCGATTCGCGTCTCTGGAGTGCGATCAAATGCTTTAGCAGTCGTTGTGCGCGGTCACGCCCATCGATCTGCCCTTAACGAACCGTTCTCTCTTTCTAGAACTACAAGCTGACGTGATGGCATGATCCAACTCAGGTAAAACGTCCCCCTTTTTAAAGAGATGACATTAAATTATGTATAGTTGGATTATTACTGCTTGAAAGAAAGACAGGAGGCGTGGCTAGACTAAGAATCGGACACTGGCAATAGAGACTCTTGGCTTCCACGTGTTTGACTGTGCATACTTAATTAGCCAGCGAGGGAAATCCAACGTGTTGATCTTGCTTGAGTCCAAATAGTGAGGGCCCCCGATGATATTAAAGAGAATCGATAAGGGTTGCCCATTTTCCTCTGTCACAGCCTTTGACGATTTCCTGTCTGTCTGAGCCAGTTCTGTACACGAGAATGTCATCTGCGAAAGTTAATGTTCGTCCCAGTCCTGTTGGTTGAAAGGTTGCTACTTTTGCTGTGTGGGTGTTAAACAGCACTGGTGATAGTGGAGAACCCTGGGGTAGTCCCGGCAAATGCGTATTGGTTCTGATGTCCAAGTTCCCAAGCGAAATGCAACTGATCTCTCCATTAAGGCAGCTGCTATCTACCTTGTTATCCAAGGGTTTACACCACATACCATTATACAGTCTATTAGGGTTGCAAAGTCCGTACTGTTATAAGCATCTTCTAGGGCAATTGCGACAGCCACCATTTTTCTTTTACCCTGGAATCCCTTGTATACTTCGTACGCAAACGTTCCATGTTGTTTTTATAGGCCTATAGCTACCCAGGGTATCAGGAAGGATGTGTGCATTTTCGAGGTGGCTCATTACTTGTCTTGCAACTATCTTATCAAGTAACTTACCATAGATATTCTGTATTGTGATAATTCGATAGCTGCTGAGCAGTGTGGGGTTTTTGCCAGGTTTAGGAAGGGGCTGAAGGTAACTGTGTAGCAGTCTTCCGACACCTCAGCATTCGGTATGCTGGTGTTGAAATCGCTCACCATATTTATAATGGCTGTGTCATCGAGCTGTTTAATGTGATGGTATTGTACACCATCAAGACCCGGAGCAGCGTTTCTACTGGTTCTCGATGTGTACACCACATCCTCTTCAGAAATGAGATCGAAGTATATCTGGCCATTTAGAGCATTTTCCAGAAAACTGTCCTTTATTTTCAGGCGGGCATTTTTGTTATCTTTCACCGTGTATTCCACATATCGACAACAATGTTCTTCCCTTCTCTTCGTCCGTCTTCAGGCGTAGTCCTGTACAGCTTTTGATATTAGGGATGGGTTGGCTTGCACTTGTCCTATTCATTCTTCAATGTAAGGACCATATTTTCTGTTGGGTTTTTTTCTGTGCTCACCTGTGTCTCAAAGTCCTCCCACACTTTATCCTTGGCATCCCTTGCCAAGCTCTTGAATCTAGTAACGGCTCTTTGCTTTTTCTCCTTCATCTCTTTAACCTCATTCATCATTCTTCTGTTTCGGGCTTTACGCCATTCCTTTGTTGCTCTTTCCTTTTCTACCCATGCTTCCTCCACTGTCTTTTTCCACCAACGAAGGTAGGGTGAAAGGTGTTCTCGCTGTCTTTTGTTTGCCATTTTGACGTCATGTGTGTAAAGGGTTGTTACAGTCAAGTGGGCCTGTAAGATACTTGAAGGTCTGTTTAGGTTTGCTGTGTCTAGTGGTCCTACCCTTTGCAATGAGTATGATGCAAGGTAGGTGATCACTTTCCTATGCACCTAATACACTCCAACGTGCCATTGTGGTGACAGCACTAGAGATGAATGCCAGATCTATGACACCATTTGTATCCCCAGGTTTAGTTGCCAGTCTAGTTGGGCATCCATCATTCAAGATGGTAAGGTTCATGTTAAGTAATGCCTGGCTGAAAGCTATACCCTGCCTATTTTCCGTGATGTTCCCCCACTCCTTGGATCTAGCATTGAAATCGCCAGCAATTAAACACCTTATGTTAGAATCTTCAGACAATTCCGCCAGAAAATTCCAACAACTCTCTTACTGTTGAGTTGTTGTGTTTGTCCTTGCATATTAACGTCCAACTTAGTATTAATAAAGAGTATTCACAACCTCTGGCCATGTCTTGAATTTTTCCTTGGTTCTCATTCATTAATTGAATTTCGTGCCTCAATTGTATATTACGCGAATGCTGGGCAGTACTGATTAACAATTCAATGATATCGACTTGAGAAGTCCAAGGTATTGTGAGTCCACAAGATGCAATTTATTACGGAAAACATATGTGACGAAATCATGAGCATTGTTCATAGTAAAAACATGCATTAATCTGATTTCACTTGAATACATATTAGTATCGGTCCGTGTCCTAACGAATTAATGTCAACAGAACATCATGGCTATATGCGCGCGCTGTTGTTGTTACAACAGCCGGTAATGAGCGCATGTTTCTTGACGAATATATATTAAGACTGATTAACGATCCTTCCATAATTCAGGTTATCAACTAACCTTATAATTCCATCCTTTATAATATCAATCTAGACTGACCCTGTGTCCTTATATAAAATTCTATATATTGCGGCAATTATGAAGCCTAACATTGGAAGGATGTGAGACACGTCTTCACGGCTTGACGATCAACGTAAAAAGGGTCCATTATCTAAATCATGAAGCGTGACCTTATCAACGCTAACACGTCACAAGTTGACCGTGTAATTTGCGTTCACTAATCCGTGAAGTATCAGCATGAATCTATATTAATTCCATCAACCTAAAATTGCGCACTGCCAACTATAGCAGACGACATCAATAAAAACACCGTAACAATTCCCTGCTCGACGGGGGAAAAAATCTATTAGATAGATTTGTTTGAACTATCTTAATCAAACATCTCAAAAATTTAACAAAAACCCGACATATGGCCTACGATGTTCTGACTAGAACAGTGTTGTGGTCATGACGATATTATACTATCATGTAATATACTAACAGTCATGTTATACATGGATATTATATTAACCAAAGGAGTGTCAACTGTCGCTAAATAATTATCTCAAAATCTGTCGTGACTAAATAATGAAGTGTTATGTAAAGAAAATTATTCTAACTAATTAAAATTAAACTAATTAATCATAGTATGTGTGTAGGGTATGAATCCATTTAAAATTTAATGAAACAAAATGAAAGATAGTATCATAATAACAGAATTGAGAAGTAAAGACAAGTAAAGTGAAGGAAAAGATAAAGTATAAATTAATTTAGTTAGGTGTGTTTAAAATTAATCACGTGAACCGATTAATTACTAACCAATTAACTTAATGAATTACTAATAGAAAAATAATATTCATACATTTTATGTAAATATCTGAACTAATTTCATATAATATCTATCACATTCATAAATAAAATATTTAGAGTATTCAATTGTGTGATATTATTTTGTTTTCATCTTTTCTTTCTTGATACATTTCTTTTTTCTTATTCTCACACTTCAACTTTATTTTATTCTTTATTAGTTTAATAAATATGAAACTTAGTAATGTTGGGCATGAAGACCCAGCCGTCATTATTTCCTTTGCGAATTTACAGGAATTTCCATTGGAGAAGAAAGTTAATAATGTTCAACTATCTTTCGTTCCTGAATGAATGTAAAGTTTCATAGCATTGAATTAGTCATTTCAATTTCTGTAGCATAACGGTATTTGACCAGCCTGGGTTCAGATACTCTTCCCGACTATATCGTAACGAGTTGTAGAACGAGTGGACACTAACCAAAGTCCAAACGTTAAAACGAACCATCGAAATATGTCTCTTGCTATATCCAATTTCTTTCGGAGAATGTATATATTGGTTGATTCACTGCACAGTATTCGAAGTGTCATTCGTATGTAGGTAGTTCATATCATTTTCACCGCTGAAATACATCATCGTTCCAAAGTCATTCTTGTTCAGTATTACTTTTTGAAATTGTGGACAATTATTATTCGACTTCAGTAGGGTGTCTCGAAAGTACATCAGCCATTATATTTTCAGGTCCGGGTATGGCTTCGATGACAAAGTCGTAAGCTTGTAACAGAATAGCGAATCTGGCAAGTTTGGGGCTTTTGTGATTAGAGCGACGTAACGATGCCACCGCCTTCTGATCCGTTTGGATCACGAAGGGTGCGCCCAACAGGAACTTTTCAAGTTTAGTGATCGTCCAAACCAGTGCCAGTAGCTCTTTGTCCACTGTCGAATATTTTGTTTCAGGCAACTTAAGTTTTCGTGATATATACAGAGTTGGATGAAGTATACCGTCGTGACATTGAAGCAAACAAGCTCCGATACCGTAATTACTGGCTGGCATCTGTACGAAGAAGAAACTTTTTAGAAGCATCTGGTAACCTCAAAATTGGTGGATTTGAAAAGATTGTCAATATCCTGCGAAAAGTTTTGTCGCATTCGTCAGTCCATTTCACCGTCAACGGCATGTCTTTTTTTAACAATGATGACAAGACAGCCGTGATGGATGATAAGCTAGGTACAAATCTACTGTAGTATTGGACTAGACCTAATAAACTCCTAACCTGTTTCTTCGTTTGAGGAACCGATAAATTTAAAATTTTAGATACCGTACTGGGAACAGTTTGAATACGTCCAGCCCTAATAATATGTCCCAGGAAGGTTATCTCCTGAAACATTATTTGTATTTTCGTAGGTTTAGCGGTTAAGTGGTTTTCCCTTAATATTTCCTAAACACATCTAAGCCCCGAAAAATGTTCCTCAAATGGCGAACTAAATAAACATATGTCGTCAATGTATGTAATAATGTCTGGTCTACCTGATAAAATTTTTCGCATCATGCGAATAAAGGTAGCCGGAGCGTTCATAAGCCCAAAAGGCATCACATTCCACTGGTAAAGACCTTGTGGAGTGGAAAACGCTGTGTAATATTTGGCTTTTTCGGTTAGTGGTATCTGCCAATAACCTTTTGTTAAGTCTATCTTGGTGAAAAGTGTTGCATTAGATAGACTATATACGAAACTTATTCTGCATTGGCTGAGCATAGTTAGCATGATCAATCACGTTACTGTATATCGTAGGCATGGTAAAATTACAAAGACGAAAGAACACAGTGTTATCGTAGATAAAACAACACAAGTGTCACCTAATAGACAAGCCCACCATAAATAAGCCATATAAGAATAATTGACCAATAAAGAAAAGAAATGATGACTGACTATGCTGAGTCATCAAAGATGTGACGAACAGTGTTACCGTAACCTGTTATCTGCATGACGCAGAATCAGGTACTAATTGTAACTTTAGCGAATGGTGATGAAACCATACACCATTGTCACGCTCTATAACCAAACGAGCTTCTCTATTGTTACGGAAGGTAACCAAAACCTCATTATTCTGACCATTGAAGGATGGCAGAAGACAAACAAACCTAACGTTTGCTGTATAATTGAAGAAATTGCCAAGTGCCTGCCATGTAGTATCTTGTGGCAGAGTGCGCACTAACACAGTGCGAGAATATGCACTTTTGCCAATATAAGTAATATCCTTGTCACGAAATTGTGAACGATGACGATATGCATTCCTTGTCATATCAAGAGAATTAAATTTACCTTTATCCATAAACGTAATAATTTTATTAGGTGAAGTATCATCATGACTGAAATTAGGACGATATCTATCATTACCAAAGTTAGTAGGTTTCATACTTGTCGTAGCCATCTCTTGGCTGGGCAAAGCAAAAACTTTGCCGTCAGACTTACTTGTCTTAACTTTCTTATCCAAATTCTTCCTAACCCCAACATTATTTTTCAACATATTACTCTTCTTCGTACAATCCTTTCCCCTGTTGACAACATCAACAGATTTATTAAGAACATTGACTTTCTCTCTTCTCATATAAGGATGATCTCTATTCTGTGAGTTATCACACTGATGGAACTTAGCATGATACCCGTCAGTATGTAAAGCAGTAGGTTTTACGCCTGTCGTTGATCCCTGCTTGATAGGCAAGGTGAAAACTTTGCTGACTAACCCGTTGGTTTTAATTTTCTTATCTGAGTTAGAATGAACCCTATTAATCTTATTATGAAGCATCTTGTCACATATGACAACGTCAATAGGTTTCTTAATATCAGTTTGACTATGATCGTGTCGCCAAAATTTATTGTCAGAATTAGCAGTAGTATCCTGTCGAGGGAAGGTATACCTCCCCCGAAATGATCTTTTAACCTTCACTGGTTGTGTTGAAACCTTAATATCACCCTTAGTACTTACGGCATGTCGTAAAATTGGCTTATCCTAGGTGCCGTGTGGCAATATCCTGTTGTCCAACACAACATCCAGCAGACCATCTACTCTTTTTCTCAATCTAACAGATTCCGAATTCAGTAATGTAATCTGTTGCCTTTGGCTTTTATTCAATTTATCCAAGTTAGTAGCTATCTTCCTCTCATTAATAAGTAAGGAATCAACTGCATTCAACTTAGTTGAAAGTTCATTAATATGTTGTTGCATATTCCTTTCTAGTTCAGAATATTTAATATTTTCATCAATCAGTAATTTATCGAAGGCAATTAAGTTTTCATCAGTAACACTCTTTGATTGATCAAGCAATTTTCTTAATGAACTAACTTCAGACCTTAGTTCACTATTTTCCTCATTGAGTTTATCTAGTTTCATTTTATTTTCAGTTAATTCTACCTGATATCTTTTCCCTTCTGACATATCACCCTGTAATTTCAAAAGAGTAATCTCAGATTTCAGTTCTTGAATCTGAGTTGATTGTGTATGATAATTCTGATTTAAAGATGCACGTTGCTTTACAATTTGAACATTAAGACTCTTTTCTTCGGCACATAATTCTTTTAATGAGATTACCTCATCCTCTAAATTTTTATTCTGTAGAATAATAGAATTATAAAATTCATTATTATGCGCTGTCACCAGCGTCATCTAATAATAAGTGAAGAATTTTCAGACTCCATAACTGGCAACTTCTTTTCGTACTCTATTTGTAACTGATGCAGTTCACTAGTAAGGGCCTTCTCATTAACTTGATGTTCTGTTCTTTTATGACCTTCGTGAACATTATCAATTATCGCATGATGTATGTTCTTTAATACGTGATCATGCTCAACATTAATGTAGCGATTCAAAAATATAAGAAGTTTCTCCCGTAGTACATCTGGTAAATCTTTAGCCATTGCTATGTGAGGAATGAAACGAAAATTAACCTCAGCAAAATTCTTTAAATGTAATGCAGCTTGACATAAAAATTGATCCATTACATATTTCTCATGTTCTGGGCCTTTAATTCATTATAGAGCCAACCATCCTTGTATATCTCCTCCAGCCCGGAACTCATGTCCCCTGGATCCATATCAGAATCCATAGTGACTCACTCACTTAGTTAACTATTAATATTAATCACCAATCTAAATTAATCAATTAATTATATGTGTATACAATAAAGTATGGTCATTCAATATAACCAATCGATCCTCTTCTATGTTCCTTTACTACTATTTGTAAGTCAACAAATTATTTTTACTCAATATTTTATATCATTATTACTTACTCATAATAAAACACCAGTTTGTTATGACACTTATTTATTTATGATGCTGAATTTATTTCATGCATCCACTAATCTCACTTATTAATTATGGGCATCTTCCCTCATTAATATCTTAATGTATTTGTTGAGTTCGTTTTATGGTTGAGTACAGTTTATACTGGTGAAGAGGTAGCTTCAAACGCGAATGGTTAAAATGAACGAATGTCAACAATATTCTTCCAACGAACTTCAACAAGTAGTGAACTGGGCAAGTACTGGCAGTACATAAGTCGGTGATGACTGTACATCGATTTTACTCAACATGACACAGACGGAGTGGACAAGACTAACATCGTCACAGGCGCAAAGATCATACATCAGCATAATGGTAATTACTTTTAAAGTTCCTGAAGATTCTCTACCATAAAGTCCTCTGACTCAAGTGACTAAGGATCACAAACTGTTACCGTATAATATTCTTCTCATTCAAGTCCGTTGACCTTCTCTCAAGGACGTCTATCATGGTAACGTATTCATACTCCAGGATAAAATCTTCCATATCATACTTCACAATCCCATACGTTCTCCAAAACATAACGTTAGATAGCATATAGTTTCAAACAAAGTCATACACGATAATACGAACAGGTTGACTAACCTCTCCCATTCTATGCCACGCTTCTGGCATTGTTGTAACAGCATATTAAAACATGTGCATAAGGTAATCAATAACTTCTTCCACTCGTAGGAATCCTTCTTCTACGATACAAATCCTAAAGGCAAACGACTCTGTAGATCCATTCTAGGAATAACATATTCCCGCTAGACTAGTATTAGAGCGGCCTTATAATACAGCTTTAAATAAGAAGTGGGGCGATAACTTACGTGACATTGCTGCTATTGGTTTCGACCTGAAGACCAATACAGATCACTAGAATAAATGGCTTTCCATAAACATGCCATTGAATACAAATATAATATAACAATCATGGACATAAACAAGTTCCATGTTGCCCCTTCAAAAATGACGTCACAAACTACCCAACTAGGTTACCCGTGCGTCCCAAAGCAACAATCACTGCTTCGTGCACGTCAGTGCGCGAATCATTCGACCGCACAAATAATATAACTATATCAAGACTGGTGCGTACATTTGGCAGGACCGAAGACTACCCCCTTAGGTAATAAATGTACGTAACAGCTCCCTTATTACCTCCCCTTAAAAAAATTAATTCTATTAATTTTTTTGAACTTAATACCCGAGAGAGGTGAGTCAAAACTACAACAAGATATATGAAATGCGTAAAGTTATATCATATTAAGAAAAGAATATTAAACGAAATGAATATAACTAAATGATAGTATGCATTAAAGCACACATCCACAAACGACCTACTTTGGAACGATGTGGTAATATACGAAGTAAAACAAGTTGAAAAATGAAAATGAAGAAACCATTAAAAAAAGATGATAATAAAATTCAACTAAGTTTTTAAAAAAAAAATTTGAAACATATGATTTCAAAATGAAAATGAACAGCAACACTGATGATAATCAATGATAAGAGAATCAATAGAACAGAAAATTTTAAAATACAACATGCAAAATGAAACAAAGCATAATTAAACACTTTAAGAAGCAACACACTTACTATTTTCTAACACTAGTACGGTTGACTAGTGATCTAACAGTGAGATATCATAACTAAGACCCGTGAATGTAGGTATTACCTGACAACTAAGAAAGTTAGTTTGTGTGTGATCCATTATCAATTAAATAGATTAAATTGAATTAATCTAATTTATATATTCCTTAATTACTAACAAATAAACAGTTACTAATATTTCTAAGTAATTCCAGTATCACTCATTGTCAATGTTCCGTTACAACTAGTTAGTAATAGACGCGACGATGTACTGAATGTTCCATACAAGATAAAATATATTCTCGCACACGCCATGTAGTGTAATATGTTCCATAGAATAATGAATGTATATTTGTCGCTCTTAACAATGTTACCATACTAATAAAAAGTCACTGTAGTACCAATGTTACCGTTCTAATAAAACGTTAATATAGTATCAATAACAATGTACAAAGTTATTCATGTTATCGGTGAGGATGTTCCAACATCTGGAAGTGGTTTAGTTTCGACACGTTCACTTGGGCATCTTGATAGACAGTCTGCGAACACATTCTGCACTCCAGGAATAGCTCGTATCTCAAAATGGAAAGGTTGAAGTGCTATAGCGTAACGCGCTGACTTTGATGACTTAACGTTCCCTGTATTCAGTGCGGTAAGAGCTTTCTGGTCAGACTCCACCACAAAGTGTGATCCGAGGAGATAACGATCCAGTTTAGTGATTGCCCAGACAAGAGCAAGGAGCTCTTTATCCAGAACGGAATATTTCGTCTCGCTCGGCGTGAGCTTTCTGGATACGTACATAACCGGAAATAAGGTGCCGTTATATTCCTGCATCAAAACTGCAGCAATAGCGTAAGAACTTGCATCACTGCGGAGAATGAAGGTGAGATTTTTGTCAGGCAACCTCAAAAAAGGTGCATTTGAAAAAAATTGTTTTATGTAGTCTAACGCCGTTTGGTGATCCTGCGACCACTTTATTACATTAGATGTGCCTTTTTTAAGTAACGAAGAAAAAGGTGCAGTTATAGTAGACAAATGAGGGATGAATTTAGAATAGAACTGTATTAGTCCTAAGAGCGACCTAACTTGTTTTTTTGTCTTAGGTGCTGAGATGTTTAAAATTTTAGAGACGTTACTGTCTTCTGTATACATGAAACCATGTCCTATGCGGTGACCCAGAAATGAGATGTCATAAAAACCGACAAAAGCCTTTGAAGGTTTCGCTGTTAAGTTATAATCCCGTAAGGTAGAAAGTAAAGATTTTAAACCCTGAATATGTTCATCCCAAGAGTCACTGAAAAGACAGATGTCATCTATATAAGTAATGACATCGGGACGATGAGACAATATGCGGCGCATCATGCGTACAAAGGTAGCTGGCGCATTCATTAACCCGAATGGCATAAAATTCCTATGGAAAAGTTCAAGAGAAATAGAAAAAGAACAAAGAACCATTACAAGAAAGAGATGATGACTGCATAGGCTGAGTCATCAAAGAATGTGAAATCAAAGTACAATATAGTATGTTACTATCTGCGTGACGCAGAATCAGGAACCAATTGTAGTCGGAGAGAATGGTGGTGGAAATACACACCATTATCCCGCTCGATAGCCATGCGAGCATCTCTATTGGTCCTAAAAGTAACCACGGCGTCACCATACCTGTTATTGGTATGAGGTAACAGACGCACGAACCTAACGTCTGCCGTGTGGTTGAGAAAATCTCCTAGTGCCTGCCAAGTAGTTCGCTGTGGCAGATTTTGCACAAGGATGGTGCGAGAAGATGCACCTCTACCAATATAAGTGTTACCGTAGTCATAAGAATGGGAGTAAGGTTGATGAGTAACCTTATTCCTTTGATTATAATATTCATTATTTCTACTTGTAGAGTTATTGTTCTTAAATGTCCCATAATTGTGTACTTGAGTATGACTATTTACGTCAGACAAAGGAGTAGGTGCACGGCATGTCGTAAATACCTGTTTGCTGGGTAAAGTGCAAAATTTGCTGACTAGCTTATTGTTTTTACTTTTATTATCGGAGTTACAACAAGTATTTTTATTAGGAACATCCTTTCCCTTTTTTACAAACCTAACCTTTTTCTTGCGATCAGTTGACTGCTGATCAATTCGAGGGAAGGTATATGACTTACTAGTCTTTACAGGTTGCGTTGCAATCTTATTTTCCTTCTTAAGACTAGAAGCATGTCGTAAAGGTTGCAACGAATTAGCAACAGTGGCGTAATGAACAATGGAATCGTTCTCCATGCTAGATTCCAATACCTTAGCATTACATAACAGGTTAGTAGTATGTGTATGTGACACAACTCTAGGTATAGACTTAAATGCATAGGCATCCTGTATATGCTGCTTTTCCCATTCAGCAATTTGTTGTGGGGTACATTCCTTTATATCATGTATGCGACCCAGGATGACATCACAAATTGGATTCGGAAGGAGACAGGCGTGGATCTTTCCTGAAAAAAAATGGTGTGTTAAGATCAATAATAGCTGTGGGAAATGTTTCCACTGTCCCACTAAAAGTAACACATTGGATGGTCTCTCCGGTTGCACAGGCGGGGTCGACCAGCGAAGTCCGTACACCGATTGTGCTACAACCTGAGTCAAATAAAAGAGAGCATGGAATGCCATTTAAAAATCCATGATTTAATTGAAGGCATCCCGGTCGATCGTGTGTAGCTGAAATGGCCGTACACACAGCCGGAAGACTTGGCAAAACCTGTCCGCAGCGCAGCGTCGTGATCGCCTTGGGCTGGAAAAGAGTCGAGCATTCTGAACAATCTTTCACCTGGTTACAATCAAGAGAACAAGATAAAGCATTATGAGTTTCAGCTACTTTACCCTGTTCAATGTTAGCCTGTGTATCACTTAAAGCGACATTAGAATGTTGTCGTGGCTGGTTCGAAGATCTATATCTTCGTAGCGATCGATTTTGGTTATTATCCCCAAAATTGCTAGTATTTGCATTTTTGTTTACGTTAAAATCACGGTTAGTATGACCATTACCATTGTGCCATTGACCATACTGTCTATTTTGATAACCTTGTCTGTTATTTAAAGATTGTGATCTAAATTTCCCATTATGATAACAATTATTGCTTTGATTATTTCCAAAATTATTCTGATGAAAATCTCGTGATCTGTGAGATTGGCTAGAAGATACATTATACAGAGAAGTTTGACAAAATTGTTTCCCTTCAAAAGAATGGCAATTCTTGTTATTTCCCTTTCTGACTTTTCTATCTCTAAGATTCATTATCAATTTTTTCTGTTTTTCAGCTTCTATTTTCAACTCTACATAATCTGACTTCCACTTCTCATAATTCCTTTTGAATAGTTCTAGCTCTCTAGCAATCCCATTCATAATATTTAAATCTTTAACTTCGAGTTCTGCAGCAGCAGATTGAGTTAGATGTTCAACATCGATAGTGTGTTTCCTGACATGTTCTTTATTAATGGCCTTTTCTTTTTCAAGTGCCTCAATAGCATTTTGATGGCTATTCGTAAGTTCCTCAACCCTTAATTTCAAAAGAGGAATCTCAGATGTCAGTTCTTGAATCTGAGCCAAATGAGCATGGCAGTCTGTCTTTATAGCCATATTTAACTTATCAAATTCTCCAATGACCTTATTCTGCTTGTCAAGTAATATTTTTACTGAGCGTACTTCATTCTCTAACTCATTTTTCTCCATGAGTAATTTTTCAATATTTATCTGTTTTTCCTGAGACACTTTCTCCTGTTGACATAGAAGATTCCTGAGCTCTTGATCAGTCAAATCAAGATTTGCTACTTTTTTTTCCAAAACTTTTATGTTCTGTTCCTTTAATAAATCCTTGATCATTTCTGCGTCATTAAATGTGTAGTCTGTCTCAACAGCAATAGCCAACATGCGCTTGAACCCGTTGACTAGTGAGTGTGTGACAGAGACAGCTGTTGGGTAACCAACACCCTTGTCTTGGAGTAGCTTCTTAATTTTTTCTTCTTCTATGAATTCTCTGAGCTTCTCTTTATACAAACCACGGGATTTCCCTAGATTAATGAGGTACTGTACATGAGATACCATAAACCTCTGAGCCGTGGCATGTTCAACAACTGCAAAAGCTGTTGCCTCATCAGGAGTCATACCAAGGGATTTAGCTTGGGACATAAAATATTCCCAGGTAGACATTATGCTATATAAGTATTCAATATACTCTTAATTTATAAAATGATAATTAATCAATATAAATTAATTAACCTTGTTACTATAACAAGTGTTCTTCGTTCCTGTCCTTAGAACGGTATAATGTTATCATATAATTATTAAATATGTTATTAATCAATAAATTTATGTAATCAAATGTCATGAAATGAACAACGAGAAAGACAATAGAAACATAACCGACAAGACCCGATAATCAAAGACGAGTAACTACAGTCGCAGAAATCCAATAAAAATAAAATGTGAAACTAAAATTAGAATGTCGTAAAGAGTTACGATGATAACTGCGATCAAATAATCAACAAGACAATAGACAACACAGTGTAAAAACATAGGTTTTGTAAAAAACTGAACGACAGGAAGACTAGACGGACGCATAATACAAACAAAATTCATCATAAAACAAAATACGAGTAAAAATAACTACGAAAACAACAATTAAAACTTGACGCAACAGCTAAACAGATACTATTATAAGAAGCAACTAGCGATCGGAACTTCGGCAAGGTTTCTAGCCTTGTACCGGAATTATCGCTCAATTGAAACTTACAAAATGAGCCCTACAGAACGTCTGACGAAGAGCCTAAATTGGCTTCGAGATGGATCTCGTTCGTCAGATCAACCTCCCTACCTCCCACGAAGAATGAACAACATATAACATATAACATGGAAAATATAGATATGGACATATCACGGAAGGCACAGCTAAAAGTAATAAAGCGTATAAGGAGAACACGTTATACTTAACTCGCGTGCAGGTAAAAAATCAATGTGCCTCGTCTCCGTGTATGTACGTTTGAGGATAAAATACTTCGTTCTGAGTATTAGACCACAGCTCGCACGTAATAGTGACTAAGAGATGATCCCAAGATGTTGTCGCCTTGAAAGTTCAGATCTTCCATTGCTGATACTTGTATAGGGTACGTTTCCTGTGAAATTCTAGATTTCATAAACACACTGGAGCACCAATTACTGTTGGTGTTCGTTTTATGGTTGAGTACAGTTTATACTGGTGAAGAGGTAGCTTCAAACGCGAATGGTTAAAATGAACGAATGTCAACAATATTCTTCCAACGAACTTCAACAAGTAGTGAACTGGGCAAGTACTGGCAGTACATAAGTCGGTGATGACTGTACATCGATTTTATTCAACATGACACAGACGGAGTGGACAAGACTAACATCGTCACAGGCGCCAAGATCATACATCAGCATAATGGTAATTACTTTTAAAGTTCCTGAAGATTCTCTACCATAAAGTCCTCTGACTCAAGTGACTAAGGATCACAAACTGTTACCGTATAATATTCTTCTCATTCAAGTCCGTTGACCTTCTCTCAAGGACGTCTATCATGGTAACGTATTCATACTCCAGGATAAAATCTTCCATATCATACTTCACAATCCCATACGTTCTCCAAAACATAACGTTAGATAGCATATAGTTTCAAACAAAGTCATACACGATAATACGAACAGGTTAGAGATTCCAGTTGACTAACCTCTCCCATTCTATGCCACGCTTCTGGCATTGTTGTAACAGCATATTAAAACATGTGCATAAGGTAATCAATAACTTCTTCCACTCGTAGGAATCCTTCTTCTACGATACAAATCCTAAAGGCAAACGACTCTGTAGATCCATTCTAGGAATAACATATTCCCGCTAGACTAGTATTAGAGCGGCCTTATCATACAGCATTAAAATAAGAAGTGGGGCGATAACTTACGTGACATTGCTGCTATTGGTTTCGACCTGAAGACCAATACAGATCACTAGAATAAATGGCTTTCCATAAACATGCCATTGAATACAAATATAATATAACAATCATGGACATAAACAAGTTCCATGTTGCCCCTTCAAAAATGACGTCACAAACTACCCAACTAGGTTACCCGTGCGTCCCAAAGCAACACTCACTGCTTCGTGCACGTCAGTGCGCGAATCATTCGACCGCACAAATAATATAACTATATCAAGACTGGTGCGTACATTTGGCAGGACCGAAGACTACCCCCTTAGGTAATAAATGTACGTAACAGCTCTATATATTTATAGTATCTAATATAGTTTCCTAATTCATCACCTCTACATGGTGTGATTGCCAAGCATTTATTCACTAACAATTATCTTACTTCAATAATTTATCATTATATCATGGCATCATGCCCTAGTTATAATGAATATAGAATAGTGTCTTGGGCCAATAGTGCAAATTAATGACATCACCTAAGTCATCATGTAATTTAATAAAAATTAATTAAATTAATTTACTATCTTATAGAGAATCAATTTATAGAAATATACTTACATTATTAATTTATGAAATGAATAACTACAATACACACAATAACCAAAGATTTACAAAACAGAAGTACGATACAAAAGTGACAATTTCACAGACATAAATGATTTTATGAACTAAGTAAAAGAATCGGAAGTACTGAAGGGTCAAGGAAAAACTAAGTCGAGATTGACCTACATACACGTAAACTGATGACGTAGACATGGACTCATATAACGGTTCTTACGATATCTATGAAATAAATGATAGAAAGAATTAAGAATGGACGTGATAGATTACAAACGTGTAACGAAAATAAATAAAATGAATCTTAGTACAGCCAAATACAACAGTAATATTACAAAACCTCACAACTAACATTTAAGGTCAAATACTTTCAAATGCAGACAGAGGTATCCATCGGCAGAATCTTCAATGGGGTTCTCTGCAAAATGAAAATATTTAACTGCCCTACAGATCGATCAAAACCGATTCGGTCGTCCTAAGAGACATAAAATCAGTTTTGATTCGCCTCGCCAACCACCCGCTTAAACCAATAACAAACAGACGGTTAAATACACATATACCATGTACAAATGATAGTAATTAGACATGCCTATATAAAGGCGAAATGGACGAATGTATGCTTAGTTAACCGACAAAGGTTACAATGAAACTTATCTTTTTGTGCTCAGTTATCTGCTCCGGTCAATGTCAGTATGCATCAACGGCATAGACAAGTGTCGTGAGTTGCCATTCCTTGCTTGAGAAAGTGTTTTTTTTTCTTTTTTAATTCCGTTTGTCCACCTTGATTCAGTATTTTCGTTGGAAAGGACTGTGTTGACGGCTGCCAACTTGACTTTCAGCTTATACGCAAAGATTGATGACGTAGGTTTGACCTCTAGTCGTTATGCGTATTGGGTCATACCTTCGCACATCACGTGAGCATTTTGCAATTGTAAACAGTTCTTGGCAATATGAATGAGAAGTCGGTAACTTTGTTGAAGAAAAATTTTTCGATCCCCACACAATGGGCACCAGTTGTTGAGTTGTTGTGTTTGTCCTTGCATATTAACGTCCAACTTAGTATTAATAAAGAGTATTCACAACCTCTGGCCATGTCTTGAATTTTTCCTTGGTTCTCATTCATTAATTGAATTTCGTGCCTCAATTGTATATTACGCGAATGCTGGGCAGTACTGATTAACAATTCAATGATATCGACTTGAGAAGTCCAAGGTATTGTGAGTCCACAAGATACAATTTATTACGGAAAACATATGTGACGAAATCATGAGCATTGTTCATAGTAAAAACATACATTAATCTGATTTCACTTGAATACATATTAGTATCAGTCCGTGTCCTAACGAATTAATGTCAACAGAACATCATGGCTATATGCGCGCGCTGTTGTTGTTACAACAGCCAGTAATGAGCGCATGTGTCTTGACGAATATATATTAAGACTGATTAACGATCCTTCCATAATTCAGGTTATCTACTAACCTTATAATTCCATCCTTTATAATATCAATCTGGACTGACCCTGTGTCCTTATATAAAATTCTATATATTGCGGCAATTATGAAGCCTAACATTGGAAGGATGTGAGACACGTCTTCACGGCTTGACGATCAACGTAAAAAGGGTCCAGTATCTAAGTCACGAAGCGTGACCTTATCAACGCTAACACGTCACAAGTTGACCGTGTAATTTGCGTTCACTAATCCGTGAAGTATCAGCATGAATCTATATTAATTCCATCAACCTAAAATTGCGCACTGCCAATTATAGCAGACGACATCAATAAAAACACCGTAACACTTACGTAAGATGGTCAATATGGGCATATAAATTGTAGACTCACCACTTCTGACCATCTATATTTAAAGCAGTCCCCTGCAGTTCCGCATCCTCACTAGTTTGGGAACTTGTATCCAGCCAGGTATGAGAGAGCTCATGTTTTACATATATAGCTTGCCCTCGTCTACCAGGCCCACATGGATTGGAGTAACATTTGTAGCCTGGGCAGTTGATAGCACTATTGGCTTTTAAATTTGTCTCCTGGATCATGAGGATATCGAAATTGTAGATGATTGTTTGTATAATGGCTGCACGTTGATTGGCACTTCGACAATTCCAGTAATTCCAAAATACGCATATATTTCATCGAGATGCGATCTGTTTTCTTTCTGAACCTTCTTTTTCCTGTCCATCTTTTTCTCTCTCTCCTCTTCTCTCCCCTACCTCTCCTTCTGCATTTGTATTTCCTCATGTCAATTGTTGCAGGTATCGACGACAGATCACGATCTCCGTAGCTCCCGCGATGATTCTGGATAGTTAAAATTCTCATGGTGTATTTGCAATAAATGGTGGAAATATTCGGTCACCCTGGTAGAGCCACCATTCCAGGGAAGAAGCAAGGGATGTCCTTACGGAGTCCATCTGCCTGGTGCCGCCCCGATCGCCTTCCAGACAGCCAATGTTCGCGACTGCTTACCCAGCAGCCATTCACTCTCTCGGCGCACTGGTCCACCTTAGACTAGGGTTCATTCACTGATGACTCAGTTATCATTTGACCCAAGATTTAGGAGTGGATTGATGGGTGTCAGAGCATATACCACTCAACGGTGAGTTCTGCACACCCCATCTTTAGGGATCCACTGACTCCAAGATCCTCTGCCAGTTTAGTTCAGACCCCGAGAGGGACCGTTATCCGTGGCGCACAACGAGGATGTATAGCAGAAGTCTTCCATGAAATTCCGTTGAAACCAGCACGGGTAGACTTATGAAACTGCACCCATTTCTTTTTGTGGCTAGCTGGCACCCCTAGTGATAAACGTGAGGTTACCCCCACCTCTGTCACCTTGGGCTTAACTTCCTCTCATGCCTGTGAGTTGAACCCACTGCGCCACAAAAAAATTGATTAAACACCCATTAAAGTAACATGCATGCCTTTCAATTTTATTCATGAAAACTAGTGACTCTATCGATCATGCGGCTCAATGCATAGGACGGGTGACAATTAGCGCACCCCTCTCTCACAGCAGTGAGAATTCAACTGTACGTGTATAATATGAAAGCACTAGTAGAAGACGTCGCTACAACAGCACTAGTATTCATAGCAACAACAGCACAAGTATTAGTAACAGTAACAGCACTATTTGTAAAGCAACAACAACAGTTGTATTGGAAATAGCAACATCTGCACTTGTAACAGTAGTAGCAACAAAAGCATTAGTATAAGTAGCAACAATAGGATTAGTAGTAGCAACCACAGGACTAGTAGTAGCAACAACAGCATTAGTTTTAATAGCAATTACATGACTAATAGAAATAACAACAACAGAAATGATAGTAATAGCAACAGCTTCACTATTAGTAGTAGCAACAACCACATTAGTAGTAGTAACAGTAGCAACACTAGTAGCACAAGTAGCAACAACAACAACAACAAATAAATAGCAAAAACAGCACTAACAGCAGTAAGAGTAGCAGCACTAGTATTAGAAGTGGTAGTGGTGGTAGTAGTAGTAGTAATAGTTGTAGTAGTAGCAAAAACAGCAGTAACAGTAGTAGCGCTAGTAGTAGTAGAAGTAGTAATAGTAGTAGTATTAGTAGTAATAGTAATAGTAGTAGTGGTAGTAGTAGTAGTAGTCGTAATAAAAGTAGTAGAAGTAATAGTAGTAGTAGTAGTAGTAGTAGTAGTAGCAAAAACAGCAGTAACAGTAGTAGCGCTAGTAGTAGTAGAAGTAGTAATAGTAGTAGTAGTAGTAGAAGTAGCAAAAACAGCACTAACAGCAGTAACAGTAGCAACACTAGTAGAAGTAGTAATAGTAGTAGTAGTAGTAATAGTAGTAGTAGTAGTAGTAGTAGTAGTAGTAGTAGTAGTAGTAGTAGTAGTAGTAGTAGTAGTAGTAGTAGTAGTAGTAGTAGTAGTAGTAGTAGTAGTAGTAGCAAAAATACAGTAACAGTAGCAGCATAGTAGAAGTAGTAGTAGTAGTAGTAGTAGTAGTAGTAGTAGTAGTAGTAGTAATAGTAGTAGTAGTAGTAGAGGTAGTAGTAAAAACAGCAATAGCAGCAGCAACATCATTAGCAGCAGTGTCAGCGACATAAAAGTATAAGAAGTAGAGAAGTAATAGAAGAACCAGCTGCACCATCTATTATTATAATTGTAAGGAAAGAAAATGTCACAGTACCACTATGTATAATGTGCAACCACATCAGCAAATGTCACAGTACCACTATGTATAATGTGCAACCACATCAGCAAATGTCACAGTACCACTATGTATAATGTGCAACCACATCAGCAAATGTCACAGTACCACTATGTATAATGTGCAACCACATCAGCAAATGTCACAGTACCACTATGTATAATGTGCAAGCACATCAGCAAATGTAGCAGTGTTGGAAATTGAAGAACATTCCGTTTAAAGTACATAAGACAATTAATAAATAAATCATCTGGTGTCTGCGCAGCCAGCCCAGTGATAGCATCACTTAACTTTTCTTATATGTGGCTACGCCTAACTAGTAGATCTTTATGAGAATATTAACTGCATGTGACATATTGAACGTATTCCAATTAGGCTCGTTATGCGGAGAGACTATGTAATGAAAGGGCAGCAGCAGAAGACTGAAAGTTTAGGTCTGTCAAAAATAGTATATCGATTAATGATGTATGCGTATAAAATGGCAACGGTAGAAGGGTAGTTTCTACCGCTCAATTTATCTTGATTATTGGTCTCTCTCATCACCCTCTAGTTCCATCTCTCCTTTCGTATTCATCATCATCAGGTGCCATCTTCACATCAGAGGTCGGCTGCAATGGATTTCCAACGTCTTCTGTCTGTTATCTTGACGGTGCACTCTGATAGACTCTTTCCTGTTCATCTCCTGATGTTATCTTCCCACTTATAGTGCTGTCTTCCTCTTGCACGTTTGCCTTCAACTCTTCCTTCTATTATGGTCTTCAGTAAGGTGTTGTGTCCAAAATATTTTAGCTGTCTGTGACAAAATAAGTTAGTCCTCTATTCTAGTCTCCATTCCTCTCCGGCGTTATTTCTCGACCTTTCCTTCTACTTGCTAATTCTTCTCTTGTTTATTGCTTACGCTTTCATCATTCACGGTTATCTTATCACATCTTGTCCTACTTCGTCCCTCACCATCCCGGTTTTATTTGACCGCTCAACGTGTTTGATAGATTAATGTGATATTCGTATTGTCAGCACTAGATGGAGGAGTGAAAGATGAGCTTGGATTGCCTTTGCACAAGATGGCATAAGGCAAAATCCCAGACGTTGTCGGTGAAGGCAGATAACAACCTTTGAAACGAGGCCATGGGTTGCAGGTAAATGCCACTAATCATGTTGTCCCATTTGTCCTATGTGGATAACAGATGGAAAGTGACAGTTCACAAACATGACGTGTCCAAATACACGGCCGATTTCATTGGGACATTGGACGATATCAATCTTGTTAAATATTAAGACACGGAAAGTAATGTAATACTTCTGGTAGACTGACTTTGTCTAAATAATCAACTACGAGAGAAGATTATCCGCGACATATCTTTGGAGTAGTGAGCTTAAACATGACATGCAACAACGGAAGTATCAAGACCTTATATCGGCATGAGTTTGAAAATCGCATGAAAAGGGCAATATCTTATGTTGTCACGCAATAATGTTCTACTTGAGGGTGTCGCATAGAGATTTATGATCAATAAATTTTCTATATTCTTTTCTTTTCTACCCGTGTCCTCTACTTTATTATCACTCTTTTATCCTTTTCCTGTTTTTCGCATTCGTTCGTTTGCGACAAAATATATTTTCCCATTCTAACGTTTACCTGTTTCTTTTCTCTTACTGAGAACGCATTTTATTACGTCAGATGTCAGTCTCTGCATGTGAGCGAATAGTGTGAAATTCGTCTCGATAGACATGGGATGGCAGACATATCGTCTAACATTTTCATCTGACACGGCGTCCTTCGGTCAGTTTTCGGCCTGAGGTGGGGAATGCGCCAGACATACATCGCTCAGAATAGCCGTATGTCGAAGAAGGCGTTAAGATGCGTATTGATAGGTAATGGCAGGCGTCTGAGTAATGTGAAGTGTTAGGAGAGGGGGAGATACCGGCGTTATTTTGGATTTCGAAATAACGTGGGATCCTTTGCCTGTTTTAGATATATCTACCCGAGAGAGTTTTAGACTAGTCATTCATACTCCTAGTGGCAGTAGACGTGGTCGCTTCGTTCTAGATACTTATAATTATAAGTGAAACTCTTAGTTTCGTTGTGTTACCCGTAGTTCTGTTTGGAAGTAAATATATTATATAAATATCTAATAGTGTTGAGTGATTAAGTGTTAAATCGCCTATTTCATTTTTCTAGTAGATTTCTGTGCAGAGAAGTTAATTTATAAGTCTGTTATATTCGCTAGTCGACATGTTTCTGTGGAAAGCAGAATAAATGATAATTTCTAGTTTAAACTCATTCGGCTATTAATGAATTTAATTAAACTGCTAGAAATCAGTCGGGAATATTTTAAACTAACTTATAACTGCACTGATTCATCATTGAGTATTGACGAAATACGTATGTATTTCTAATTCATGATTATTGATTTTATTAACATAACTTATTTCACGGGATTTTAAACGATAAGACAAGCTCTGCGCTTGCAGTTTATAATGTAAGTTATAACCGAGGAATAGTATGTATAAGTATTTTATATGTTGTTTTCTCTTTATTCAGGGAAAACTGGGGTAACCGAACTTCGCCAGCTTTTAAGTACGGATGAGAAATATCTGTGAAGAACTAAACATTCTTTTAATTAAAGACGTGTGGGTGTACAAAGTAAAATCTGTCTGGCAGTGTGGTTGCATCCAGAACGACAGAGTACCCATTTTTCACAAACTTTAAGACAACTTGAATAACTGCGCTTACCGAGCCAGATAAAATTCTTCCTGATAAATCATCAAGTACATGCAGCCTCTGTGGCGAAGAATATTACCAGCATTAACTTTCCGACAAGTTTTGACCAAAGGTGGTGTGAACAATAATTAAATTTTTTTGAGAGAAGTTACCAACCGGTCATTTTTCCTAAATACGGGAAACCTCGTGATTCTGACATTTGTGGGCCCGCTAAACTAATTCTTAACTGAACTGAGTAAATTGACAATAACTAAATCTGAACAAAATATAGCCTGAAGAGGACGCTCCCGGGTCCCATTGGATGAAACCAAGATCTTCAGAGCTGGGTATCCACTTCATAAATCGAAAGGCAGATTTACGTTGAGTGTGTCATAAAGTGCGCCAGACGGCGAACACCATCCAGAAATTAGGTAAGAAAGTGAGACAGGGATCCCTGCTGAAAGAACAGAGTGAGAGTAGACTGAGTGATGGTTTTTTTTTAAATATATGCACCCACTTTGTAATTTCTTTATGCAAGTTTTGTTGCTAACAATATTTTCCTTTGGATAGATCATACTAATATCAAAGTCTGTTCATACCTTTAAAGGGGAAAATATTAGACTACAGCAGATGTATCCGGGACTCTTTGGGGCTATCACTTTTCTTCTAACAGAACTGTGGGCTATACATCGAGGGAAAGGATCATACTAATGGGTCTATCATTCTTATAGCAATTCATTGACTTTATGACTATTTGTATATTTTTTTGATGTAATTTTATATATGTTGTGATGGAATTTTAGTCTGATAATTAAAATTCAATTAAACTTAATCAGTGTGGCGGTCAGTTCGTTCCCCAATATCTAAATTTTCATTGTCATAGTTTCACGTTTTTTTTTGTGCGTCTATTGTCGTCACTTATGTGTGTGGGTATGTGCGGAACCTATATGTTAATATATATTATATTAGATTTGTCTGACTAATCTAACTCTGTTGTAGATGATAGGCTGACTGAGAGAAGCTTCTCGAGTGTCAGAGACAGAATCTATTATATTTCCTCCACCTCACTCGTGAAATCTATTTCTATTTTTTTCACCTCCCACTGAGCTATCGCTTATTTCTATGTCTATTCAGAAGGGACCAAACTAAGTCTTAATCACCTATCACAAATCTACGACAGAGGGTAATGAGGAGACCTTACCAACATCAGAAACTTATTTGCAATTGGTTTAGCATTTGAGAGCTAAGATAGACTATCCTGATTGGTTCTCTCCTCAAAGAAGCAACATGGGTGTGTGGGCGAAAATTTTACTTATAGCGTACCGCTTCGTAAGACTACTTCACTGACTTCCAGCTTCGTCAAGGAGAAATCATAGACAGCAAGAAACAAGGAATATTAATTCTCTTTTCATTCCTTGGTTTTCTAGGACCTCTTTATTTGTTTTCTTCACTTTCCATGAGACGTGCTCCTTTCTTCTATATCCACATCTCAAGGGCCTCAATTCTTTCTTCTAATTGCTTGATCATTGTCCATGTTTCTACACCATAGAGCAATGTAGAATATACAGCATTTGATGATTCTCAGCTTGAATTTTTAAATTCGTTATTTAGTATTTGTTTGTATACCGATAGGTATATTGTTTAATTGATCATCTACCATTTATGGTTCTTTTTTTAATGAAATTATACGCATGTGCAGCAATTGTACTGTTTTTACTTCGTTCTTCTCTTCGTTCTTTACTTGTAATTAGTCATTATATATGTTATGATTTTGCTACAATATAGTTGGGGTTGGAGTGACAAAGAGGTATGGTGTCCGCCTCAAGATCTAAAGGTACCGATTTCGGTTCCCAGACTATGTTTGAATTTTTTATCCAGATGATCCACTAACCAATATACGAGATCGGCTAATACAGCATAGAAGTGGAATTAAATGAGGCAATAAATACAAAGAATTTTTAGGATTTTTCAGTCGACTCCCTGAACTTCCCAGGGAAAATCTAATGACTTGTTGAGGAAAATAGCCCATTATCATAGTCATCGTTTTCTCAATGTTAATGTCCAATCCATGACTTAGACTTATGCTGTTTACTTGCTTTACAAGCTCTTGTTACTCCTGTTCACTTTTAGCTAACAAAGCTGTATGATCCGTAGTATTGTATCATTGTTATTATTACCATCGCCAAAGCTACCTTGTCATTATCATTTTGATCAAAGTCATAATACGTATCTTTATTGTCGTGATGAAAATAATTATCCGTAACACTGTTACAACCACATTCGTTATTTTATCGTTATCAATTTTATCACGGTTATAATTATCAAATGTCATCAATATCGTTATCATAATTATCATTATCATAAATACTGTATTCATTGTAACGCTACAGTAGTACATAGTTCCCTGTACATACCATACAACAGTAAATGATCTGATAATCAGAAGGGTGGAGTCTCCCGCTCCCTTAAATCTTGACGCTCGAAGGAGGCGCGCTCTTACTTGGGTCACGAACCACAAGCTTGTTCTGGCTATTCCCTTCTGGTTTGATCAGTTCTGCCAACCAATGTATATTACTGTCATCAATGCTTTCATTACCATCACTATTATTATCACATGCTTCTCGTTTCAAGAGATCAACATCAAATACGTTCAATAATCTCTTTTTCTCTTATATTTTGTTCCGAACCTTTGGAGTTTGTTTAGTTATTTCTGTACTTTTCTATTTCATGACTGTCTTTTAAAAACAATTTTGATCCTCCTAATATCTCCACCAGAATTACTTTAAGCTTCTTTTTAATAAGTATCCTTTATGTGCTGCACTTCATTTCCTATTTTGATGCATTGAGGCATATCTGGACACCAGCTAAGCACACAGTATACAGATGTGGAAGTGAATCTCTGTCTGTAAGGCTTATTACACCATCACTGTCTTTTTAAACATTCAGACACTTCAAGGGATTTACCCATGTGGTGAAACATGTCGAGAACCCAGCATTGCACATTAAGCGTGGAAGAGTCACTTGAGCCCCTGACGTAACTCTGGCTTTTACCTGGTTGGCTGCATGCAGGAAAATCTCCTTGTGGGCTATTATAGGCTGGGGAGCTGAGAAGGACGTGAAAATTCCATGAGAGACCACAGAACCAAAGCACAGCATGTTTGCTCTATAAATTTGAGAGAGCATCCTTGGATGGCGGGGAATGCACAGTATGCCACGTGCTTCTGTCTTCTAGCTTGGAACCAGATATGATGATCCTTTAAAATGCAAGCCAATCTAGGGAAACTGGAGTTGACGATTTCAGCTCAACACGTTTCCACAGCAACAGCCTAGATTTACAGTGTATATAAAGCTAAGGACTCTTCAACTTGGTATTGGCTGCACAAGAGCGAGAAGCTTAGCAACGCCTTAGTTTAACAACAACAACAACAACAACAACAACAACAACAACAACAACAACAACAACAACAACAATAGCTTTCCATTTTGCTTTTCAAGAATTTCATAAAATTCAAATAGAGTGAAGACGCAAAGACAGACATACGAATTAAAAAGAATAGACGAAATTGATAGAACTTAGAATGATGGCACAAAACAGGAAGTGTTGCCATAACACATAGGAGGCCTAAGTTCTGCGGCAAGCTTAAAGGTTAGAAAAAAAATAAAGAGAAGTTTCATTTAAATTACTCTGAAAAAAAGTCAGCACAACATTAAGTAAATATACATCCCCAAAATGAAGAATATAATAACCAAAACAAATATAGCTTTCTATTTGTCAAAAAAAAAAAAAAAAAAAAACAGAACAAAGAATTCCTTTGCACATAACTTTTTCACTGGAAGCAAATAATATTCTGCCGTGTTATAGAGAGCAGGTCCCGTTATATGGTAGCAAATCAGGGATAATCAGTAAATAAACATGACAGGAAGTTGCCTGGAAGCCACATATATAAGGTTGGGCAGAAAAATGTTATGAGAAAGATGTAATTTTGAAGAACAATGTTAATAGAGACGTGGTTTTACAGAAGAATGTCATGATAGAGATGTAGTTTTACTGAAGAATGTTGTGACTGCGCAATGCTCGGATGAATAGCTACATCTGAGTTATAATATAAAAATTAACATATAATAGGGAATTAGTGAACAATACAGCATGGCTGTATGCTGCGTCTGGAGCATTGCCTTCAGATAATATATAGTTTAATAAAATACAACAGACAGCTAATTTAAAACGCATAACGAAACGTGTACTAATATTTTCTCACATTTAATTATTACAAACCAAACAGTAAGTTCGCCAAAGTTGACACTGGGGTCGAGAGCTGTCAATCAAAAGAGCGCTTAAACAAAACAATAGGCATCACTCTTGTTGTTATGTGGAATCTCGTGCAGGTCACTGAGTGTGGCACATCTGTGCATGGTGCTACTGGTATACTTTGAGTGACAGCTGCTCTAAGTTTTATACGATGGTTCTCACACATTTAGAGAGCACTCTAAAGTTAATCCCAAAAACAAAGACAGTAATGTACTTTTTGGCTGACATCTTTTTATATTTATAGAGAAAGGAATGTAATGTTGTTTGACGTTAATTAAATTTGTAGGAAAAAATGTAGATGTAACTATAAACAATGGGCATTTATCCATGAGAACACCTGCACTGGTAAAATCGCGTCGTTTAATTGGGATGGGAGAAAGACATGATACGTGCTGAAATCGGCACTATTGTCAGGTTTACAGAAATTGTGGAATCCTGACACTTTCCAGTAGAACAGCAGAGAATAACATGTGCCAGGTGCAAAATGAGGAGGTACAAATACTATTGTAGGCACGGTCAACTGCAGATTGGGATTCAGACAACAAGTTAGAGATTTTAGAGATTTAGATATTTTACCGAGATAGAGCTTAGAAATAATACAACTAAAAATGTAGGAAGTTTGTTGCAGGCCCGTGTGCTGGATTAGTCAGTGCACGGGACCAATGATAAAGTAGGAAGGATGTGTAGATTGGAATAGATAGTTTTTGTAGAGAATAACTAATAAGAATAATAAAAGTAAGAAGAGCATTTCTAGATAATCTTAGCCAGAGTTAGAATAACTCCGGGGCTTGTAACGAAGTAAGAAAGAGAGATAGTGGTTCTCAACCTGTTAACAATGATCTTAACCCGCTAAGGTGAAATATGATTCACAAGCGGCTCGAGAACGAACGAACGAACGAACGAACTTTATTGTCATTTTAAGGATAATATTATTCTGCGTGTTGGCGCTCTATAATATGTAATTAATACTTTTGACTTCACGCGGTTAGTGGAACGGTTGTAGTGAAGAAATAATGTGTGATCCTGCAGACTGGCAGGAATAAAATAGATAAATAGTGGTGACTTTATTTCAGGCGCTTATCCTTTGATGTCACTTGTAAGTAAACATATTGAGAACACTGACTCGATACTTAATTATAGACACTGTAAAACGTAATGAGAAATATTCATAGAATATTTAGAAAGATGATATTGCTAATCAAAATGGGATTTTGAAAGTCAGTGTAACTTTTGAGTTGAAACAGTTTGTTTTTAATGAAAATGGGAACAATGATTCTCCAGTGTTTGTCATGATGGGGACAAGAATATATAAATAGAGATAATTAAGAACAAGGATTCTCACATTTGTATAGGATATTATTAGATAGAACTGGAGTTAGAAAGAAATGAATCTATAAATAATATTGCTGATTTTGTGAATAGTGCATGCTTCAATATTTTTATATACAATATTTAATTTTAATAAACATTTTATCATTTATTGCATTGTCGTCAGTGATTAAGCTAATTATTGTTAGTGGTTTAGAAAATGTGTGTCAGTGAAACAGTTAGTTATCGTGGTGAGTGTGTTATCTGTCGTCAATGACTTATGTGTTATTGTGAGATGAATTGAGTCAACAAACTAAGGTGAGCACTAACATTACGTTATACGCAACATCACGTGCCAAGAAACACCAACAAGTAGTTGCATTCTCATCCGGAAGAACCTACTTGGGTTAACCAAGGCTGCACGCAATTCTATAGGCTGGTGGAAATCAACATCTAGGGCGTATAGCCTTTCTGACTACTGAACACTCAGAAGAACACTTAATACAAATTTACAAACAGCATGTGCGCAGTCACATATTGTTACTTGGCACCGTGACCTGCCGGAGACAATGCTTGGCTACATGAATATTCTGTCGTGCCGTGACATGCTGGAGAGAGAAATGCTTACCCGCTACACTTGTCATTTATAACTTTCTTTGGTGCCGATTCCTGCCAGAGACATTGCTTGGTTCCTTTTCGTTGACATTTATCCTGATATTATTTCACTTAGCCGGTGATCATGGATCCAAGCTCGCACTTTTACGTAGAACAATCCCATTCACTGTATCTATTCAAAGGAGATCAACGCCACACTTTCGCATTGCTATTAGAACGCTCAACGTAGATCCATAACTCGACGACACGCATCGCTGACATTCAGTTTTCGTGAATCATTGACATTTCTTTTAGTTTTAGTGCATCGCTGACATTGACTTTTAGCTAAACATGACAATTTTTTCTGCATTAATTTTTCTGGCATGACTTTTTTTTGCTTGACATTTTTGTGCATGTTTTATTTTCTTTTGAGCATGTTCTTTACTGCGAGGTTTTAAATCTTGGCCATTTTTTGTTTTTATTTTATTGCAGGATATTGAGATTATTTTCGGTACTGATGTTCCACCTTGGTATTTTAAACAAGGGGCATTTTTGGTTCTGATATCTCGTCTGTATTGTCGCATTTTATTTCCAGTGCCAGATATTTTTAGCAGAACTGTATGTTGATGGCTCTCCACTTCGATATCCAGACTTCGATGATATGATTTATTAATTTTTTTTGTTATGATATATTCTTACAATTCACTGTGAGATTTTTATTTTGGGTGTTTAGTGTTCGTTAATTATTTTTTATTATTGCTTTTAATGTGCATATGTTCTGAGATGTTTGCTCTTTTTCCACAGGTATTCAATACTGTTTCTAGTTTTTTTTTTTTTTTCGTTTGTGGCAGTTGCGATATGATAATTTGTTTAATATTTTGTAGTGTTGCTACATTATTTGTTTATCTTCACAGGAATTTCACCAGTGTTAGCAGTTTTTTATTTGGCAGTTTTGCCATTTTAAAATTATTTTAGTATATTTACTATGACAGTTCTAGATTGTGAAAGGATTGCATTTTTTTAATGGTACATATCCAGTGTTGCCACTTTATTTATATACCAGTGTTGCAACTTTATAATTATTTCAGTGTTACCCTGGCATGACATTTCATGATGGTGAAATGTTTGAGTTTCGTTCACAGAACTTATCCAGTGTTCAAAGATTTTGATTTTGGCGATGTTGCTACTCCTTAACATTTTTATTTAATTTAGCTGGTATTTTAATGAAAATGTTTAGGGACTTTTTATGAACGACTTTTGAGTAATTAGTTCATGTTCCAAATTTTATTTCAACTGGTACACCAGTGTGTTATATATAAGGTTCTTTTTTCAAACAATGCCCTTTTAAATTCACAACTAGTTTATCTTATCTTCTTTTAAATTTGTGTTAATTTTTTTTGGTCATGTTTTTTAGTGAGTCACGATTTTCCATATCTCTCATGATGGTGGATTTGATGATAAGTGATACAGCCGTTGCACTTCTTTATTTTACTTTGGATTAACTTCCGTTTTTGTTACATTTTCTTAACTTAGAGATTTTTTTGGATTTTCGGTGTTTGGTATTATACATGGTTTTCTAGCGTTTAGTTGTTAAGATCCTCATTTAGCCAGGTCACGCGCCTCTCCCTATTGAAAAAGTCTTCCTTCGGGATACATTTTTGTGGGAGGGGTGGTATAAGTGACCGCGCAATGCTAGGATGAATAGCTACATCTGAGTTATAATATAAAAATTAACATATAATAGGGAATTAGTGAACAATTCAGCATGGCTGTATGCTCCATCTGGAGCATTGCCTTCAGATAAAATATAGTTTAATAAAATACAACAGACAGCTAATTTAAAACGCATAACGAGACATGTACTAATATTTTCTGACATTTAATTATTACTAATCAAACAGTAGGTTCGCCAATCACTGGGGTCGAGAGCTGTCAATCAAAAGAGCGCTTAAACAAAACAATAGGCGTCACTCTTGTTGTTTCGTAAAATCACGTGCAGGTTACTTAATGCGGCACATGTGTGCATGGTGCTACTGACATACTTTGAGTGACAGCTACTCTAAGTTTTATACGATGGTTCGCACTCTTTTAGAGAGAACTCTAATGTTAATCCCTAAAACAATGACAAATTAATGTACTTTCTGATTAACATCTTGTTATATTTATGGAGACAAGTAGCTGCATTATCATCCAGAAGAACCTACCTTGGTTAACCAAGGTTGCACGCAATTCTATAGACTGGTGAAAATTAACATTTAGGGCGTATAGTCTTTCTGACCACTGAACACTAACAAGAACACTTACAACAAACTTATGTACAAACAGCAGTTGTCCGTCACACTCGTCCCCTCTTTTGAGACATGAAAACATCTTTTCATGTTTGATTTATGACAATGAAGCTGCCCTGATCGGTAGCTTTAGGATGATTTGTTTCTTTAACTTCCTCCTCTTCCTCCGTAGTCCAGTTTCTACTCAGGAAATCTGCTCCGACATTCTGTCTTCCCGGAATATTCCACTTTGAAGGAGTAAACGCTTAAAAGAAGGGCCCACCGCATGATCCTTGCATTAAATTCTTTATTAGCACCAAGAAAAGCTAATGGAGCGTGGACTGTTTGCACCGTGAAAGAGGTTCCATAAAGAAACTCATGATGGCGTCTGATACCGTCAATCAGAGCGAGACATTCTCTTTCGACAACGCTGTAGTTCCGTTCAGCTTTATTTAATTTCCGACTGCCGTAGGCAACTGGAAATAGCATATTCGGGTCACTGTCCTCGGCTTGCAGCAGTGTTGACCCGATGCCCTGACCTGACGCCTCGACCCGCAATACGAAAGGTTTCTTGAGGTCAGGTAACCTCAAAGTGGGGTATGCGGACAACTGTCCTTTTAAAGTGCTGTAAGCGTGTTCGCACTTTTGATCCCAAATGACCTTATCAGAACAACCTTTCTTGGTGAGGTCCGTCAGAGGTGCTGTCAGTCCGTTGAAGTTCTGGATGTATTTCTCATAATATGCACATAGTGATAGGAAGGAACGAGTGTCTTTCTTTGTTCAGGGCCTTTCAGCTGCAATTATTTTCTTCACGTTCTTCTTAGCGGGCCAACTACAGTATGCCCCAGGAAGTTTAGGTTTTGAAACCCGATGAGACATTTGCTAGGTCTGGCTCTGAGACCAGTTTCCTGTAGTCTCCTGAGGAGCATAGCAACCGTAGCAATATGTTCGTCGTAGGTCTCCGATGCTATTAAAATGTCATCCATGAAATTATGGATATGGGGACTTTGCAAAGGTTCTAGAAGCTTCCTCATCATCCTGGTAAACACTCCTGGTGCGTTATGTAATCCGAACGGCATCACATTAAATGTGTAATGTCTTTCCCTAGTGCTGAAAGCTAACAAAGGTTTAATTTCCTCCTTGACTGGTATTTGATAATAACCTTTACTGAGGTCAATCTTGGAGAAAATTTTTGCTTTGCTAAGCTTGGTGAACAACTCAGAAACAGTTTGGAGAGGTTCGGGCTTTAATTCCGTTACAGCGTTTAGCAACCGGTAATCTATACACAGCCGAACTTCCTTATTGGGCTTCTGCAACAGCACTACACTCGAACTGTAAGGAGATGTAGACTCACTGATAATTCCTGCCTGACGCAGCTTGTCGATTTCTCCGCGGAGTGCATCAGCTTTTGCGTACGGGATGAGGTAAACTCTGGTTCGAACAGGGGTCTCATTTGTTAATTTCATATCAAATTCGATGAGATTTGTTCGACCAGGTACATCCGTTAAGACTGCACTGTAATGTTTTAGTAGCGCCCTGGTTTCTGCTTGTTGTTCTTGTGAGAGATTGTCGCCGAACTTGACATCTTTAAAGGATTCTGTGGGTTGCAATGGGTACTCTATGCAACCATCATCATCTTCCTCGTCTTCCGTTGCTATGGCGACAGCCAGGAGATGCTCGGAGGATGGCACTGGTCTTTCCAAATATTTCTTAAGGAGATTTACGTGAAAGACCTTCTCCTTTCCTTTAATGGAGATCTTGTAATTGGTGCGTGACATCTTTTTAAGGACGGTAAAGGGTCCTTGCCATCCGATGCAAAGTTTATTGCTTCCGGTTGGAAGTAGCAACAAAACTTTCCCCCCTGGTTGGAGTTCTCTCTCTTTTGCAGCTTTGATGTATCTTTTAGCATGCTTAGCGCTGGCTTTCTTAAGGTTGGTCGTAGCTAGATCCCATCCTACCTTTAGCTTTTCCTTGAGCTCAGATACATATTTGCTTGCAGAGACGACTGTCTCGTCAGCCTTTTGGTCTGTCAGGGACCGAAGTAAGGCTTCTAGTGGCCCCTTAATAGGTCTGCCAAATAAAAGTGTAGCTGGTGCGAATCCCGTAGACGCTTGGGGAACCTCTCTGTAGGCGAATAAGGCAGCAGATATATACAGGTCCCAGTCTTCCGGTTTCTCCTGATCCAGCTTACGTATCATCATGGTGAGGCTGCCGTTAAAACGTTCCACGAGCCCATTTCTCGCCGGATGGTAGGGACTTGTGTGGATATGTTTGGCCGTCAAGATCTTAAAGATCTCCTCCATTAACAGGCTACGGAATTGGGATCCAATGTCCGTCAAAACTTGTTGAGGGAATCCCAACCTTGTAAAAATTTGCACGAGGGCTTCTGCGGCATGCTTGGAATCTGTGCATGTTAGCAGTATAGCTTCGGCCCACATTGTGCAAGTGTCGACTAAGGTCAGGATGAACCTGTTCCTTCTTTTGGTCCTTTCCAGGGGTCCAATGATGTCGACAGCAACCCGTTCAAATGGAGTACCTACTATTGGCATTTGGCACATAGGTACTGGGAGTGTCAAGTGCTTGGGTGCTACCCGTTGGCACTGGACACAGGATTAACGTACCTGATAATTTCAGAGTTCATTCCTGGCCACCAATAGTGGTTTTTTATTCGCTGAATAGTGGCGTTTTGTCCCATATGTCCGCTAAAGGGAAAAGAGTGCCCATTTCTAAGATCTGGCTTCTGTACTGCGTCGGTACTAGGAGCTGGTTATTCCCTGTATCAGCGTCGCCCGTTCTACCATACAAAACGCCATCCTTATAAAAAATGTCTGATGTCTGTGGTCCTTAGCCATGGGCAGTTTTCTAAAGCAGGGCTCCAGAGTAGGCTCCTCCTTCAGTTCGTTCGGCAACAAATTTGGCGCAAGCTCCCTCTCCTTCTTAGTTTGCCCTCTTGTGGTTACCGCTGCCACAATCGGCTCCTTTGGTCTCCCAACAAACACATATCTACATCCCAGGATAACTGGGTAGATCGGATCATCCATTATGGCCGCTTTAATAACACCTCTGACAAAATCAGAGTGTATGTCTACCAGTGCGATAGGAAGCGTCCTGGGTGCATCACTCTTGAAAACTCCACATAGTTTGACGGTCTCCCCTGTCTCCTGACCGGGTTTGACTAAGGTGCCTGGCGACAATACAATCAAAACTTAATCCAGTGTCAAAGAGACACGTAGCTGAGGTACCGTTCAAAATTACAGTTCCTCGCATTGAGGATCTGTCCCCCTCAGGTTGAGAATCACTGACATTGACTCTACCTTGCGAGGCTGTATGCAAACATCCAATGCGGTTTGGCCCGGTATGTTTGCCCTGATCAGACGTCCCTGATGTAGGGGTCTTCCCTTTTCCTTGACCTTGGTGGCCGCGCTGCCACGTAGGCTTGGTGGGTTGATCAGAATTGTTGTTTGGGGGAAATTGGGTTTTGAAGAATTTCGATTTTTCCTGGAGAGATCTCTGGGTATTATTTTCTCGTTGGTTATAATTCTGAGAGGAATTTGAGGAATAGGATGATTCCTCTTGATTTTGTTTACGAGATGGCTCATCTGTGGGTTTACGTTTAGTGCTGGGAAGTTCGGCCATTGCATTGGTATAGCGTTCTGCCTTATTGAGGATGTCCTCAAGCCTGACTGCGCCCTGTTCAGCCAAAAATCTACGGGTTTCGTTTGACAAAGTTGACTTTATCTGTTCCTTAAGAACAAGTTCAAGTAGTCCCTCATATGTAAGAGGTAATTCAGATAATTCAATGCACTTTGTCAAATAGCCCGTGAGACGTGAAGAGAACTGGTGAAAAGTTTCCGTGCTCTCTTTTCGGCTTTTTCTGAACATTTGCAGAAATTTTCGGGCGGTCATCTCAAACCGCTCTAGCAAGGCCTTCTTTAGCATGTCGTAATCATGTTGGTTGGTTCCCAGCTTTGTGTACACGTCATAAGCACTACCTTTAAATGACGTCTAGAGTTTAAGTGACCAACGGGAACTCTTTAACTCATACAGATTTGCGAGCCTCTCGAATTTTTCTAGAAAGGTGTCAATTTTCTCATTGGGGCTGGAAAAAGACTCTAAAGCAAAAGACATCGCAGTTAATTGGGCAGATTGAGTGCTGGAGAGATCCGTTGACTGAGACTGGGGAGAAGACGGCTCTCCGTTATTCGAAGTAGAGGCGCCCCGACTCTCTAAAGCCTTAAGCGCCAGTTCGTGCTGTCTCTCTCTCTCTTTCTCTTTCCCTGCGAGCTTCCATCTCTGCCTCAATTTTCTTCTGCTCTAATTGACGATCGTCCGCTTTTTTCTTCCTAGCTTCTGCCCTCTCTTCCGCTTACTTCTTCTCTTTTTTTCTCTCTGTTGCTCCGCGTCATACCTTTCAAGTTCCCTGTCGACAAACAGGTTCGCGTCTTCTTCTTCTAACCCTGAGTCCTTCGCCTCCTGTCTCAAAATGGATCTTATCCTAATTCTCTCTGCCATGCCAAAGAACTGGATCCTTCTAAGACTAGAGAATAGTAAGAAGAACCAAGGAGGGAAATAAAACTCAATGCCGCTACGAGAAAAAACACAAAGTATAAATTTACTTGTGTTACCTTCTACCTTGTAATCTGCTAACTTATCGCTGCTATTATCTGTCAATTAAGAATCTTAATGCAGACGACTATGTCACGTTAATGGTAAGTTAAACACTAGGAAAAAATCTACTTTTATTAATATTAGTGAAAAATTTATATTAAAACAATTTAAAGGAAAAAAAAACTTTTTTTCTAAAATTTTAATTCTCCGCCACAAAACTCCGTCCTCTGAAGTCAGTTTATGAGAAGGGACGTTGTTAACCAGACTCAAAAAGTCAGAACAAGGCGTCTTTAGCTAAGCTCAACTCTAGTAACTTCAAAAATCTTTAGTGACTGTAAAACCAATCACGCAATCCCAGCAAATCTTATAAAGAAAAAGTTCAATTTTCTCTGCCAGAGAATTAAAAAAACGTAACGAATTTATGTTTACCCGCTACTTTCTACTGCTGTGGAAAGAAAACAATCTGTAAATCTGTTGCGTGCATATTTTGACGCACATATTACAAAAATCGATATGGCTATTTAATATGGAAAAGATTGTTTTACCCTTTTGATTATAAGAGTAATCGTTCTTGATATTGATTCGGCGCATGGATATGACACCCATGTCCGTACTTATTTGTTAGGGCCAGAAAATATATTAATTTGCTTATTATGTTTATGGCCTGAATTCATATGTATTACATATTATTAGTACAAGTAGAATCAGTCCTATATTGTATATTTTTGATGGGTAGGCAGGACTATATTCTTGTTATGCCGCTCTAGCGGAAGTATGAGTTGTCTTGACAAGTCGTGATGAGTTCCGAGGTACCGTTTACAATGGCGGTTACGCATTTTCCAGGGCTGGTATATTCTTCAGTAAAAATGATTTACGAAGTGGTTTTTCTTCTGTAGGAGATTGTGTCTCTACTAGAGCTTGTGTTAGAGACTCTCCTAATGTACGGTACCATGTATGATTCGGACTCCAGGTAATTCCAGACCCTATTTTTGATGATCTCATGTCGGTTAGACCTAGCTGGAATTTTGTGCTTCGCAACGCTAGGGTCATGTTTGTATCGACAAAGATGACGGGCTTCCATACAACAATTATGTCTACGTGAAATAACTGGATTACTGTAGAACTGTATGGAGAAACTTTAGGAAATCATTCATATGTATTTCAAATTAACTTTGGCTTATATATATACCCTCCTGTGAGCGAGTGAGCGACAACTCAGGAAGGCGGCCATGTTACATTCCTGTCATCGTATTTTTGAATCACTGTCCAAAGAACGGGGCATGTATCTTACTATTTGGACAGTGGCAAGGAGATCTCAATTTTGATAGAAACCCCTTTCATGGTTTCATAATATGATATAATCTGTGAACATAAAGCAACTTTAGTTACTTACCGATCCGCCTTCACTGACGCGCTTAGTCAGATAGGGGATGCGGCCATTATGTATCATGACATTGGAAGCTATTGATGTACTACCCATTATTTATGAATGTGTCATGACTTGGGATCTACTATGTATGCCTGCAAATTGATGTGTCAACCTGTACCCATGATTTACTCGTTATGTCCCAGTGTGTGCGTCTAAATAAACTGTGTAAACAAAGATTCCAGCAGTCTGCATTGGTGCCTTGTAGACACAAGTGAATGAGTGTTTAGATTGGTCAGAACACGAACAGTACACCATTCGCGTTAATCACATTCTACACTTCTACTCCATATATACACCATCCTGCGTCGGTTGAATTGACCAAGTTTAGGGCCTGCTTCCCCTGGAGCCTTAGAGGGAAACTACTGCTTACAGCTGCCTTTGCCTTCCCTAACTCAGGACTAGGGTGAGTTACCCATTTACAGCTGGGTAGACTGGAGCATGCCTGATCTCAACAACTCTGTACACTACAATGGACATATACAGTAGTGACACCACAAACAACATGTTACAGTGATTGATAGTGGAGCTTTACAGAAGAAAGAGAATACACCACACTTCTTTACAGACTGACACTTTACAGTGTGACAGAACTTTACAGTGGTGAGCCAGATCCCTGGGTCCAGCCTACGCAGTTTTGTTGTGTTGAGAATCACATTTTACAGTTGCAAGAACATTTGTTTGACCACATCAACACCAGTAGGACAGCTATACAATCAATGTCAGCTTGACCTGTTCTGACAAGTGTAGCAATATCTGGGTCAGCACTTGTTGACATTTGGCACAGTACAGTCAGTGTTCTAAACTAGTGATTGTTTAGCCTGCTGTAATAGAAGAGCAATGTTGAACATAATGTGCAAATTTCATCGTTGGATCTTCTTATGTGCTCAAAAAAATTGAACAGTGTAACAATTAGAAAGCAAATCTATTACTCAATAAAGTGGTAGTCTAATTTGTTAAAACTGAGCATACAGTACAATACATTACAACTACAACACATTTCATTATATGATACACACATTGATGATTTATATGTATTTATGTTTATATATTATTTGTTTATATGTGTGATTGTTATGTGTTTGCGGGCCTGGATGGGAGGTGACTAGAACAGGAAATACCAAGTGATATTGGTCTTGTTCTGGCGTTCTATAGGGAGCAATTTCTTAATTGAAATTTGCATGCAACATAGTTTGCAAATATTTGGTTAGTTGTGACGACTGTTTCATATTTGTATTTGTAACATTTTTCTGTTCTTTATTTTTGTTTGATTTGTTTGTATAATTGTAGGTCTCATCTTTCCTTTCATTTCAGTTCTTTACACCCTTATGTTTATACACTGTGGCGTTATTTGTCTTGTTATCTTATTGCAGTTATCATCACGGTTTCTGTGATCATTTTTTTCATTTCTCCTATTTAATTTAATTTGATCTCTGCAAATGTTTTCAGATTGTCTTTTCTTGTTTGTCCTTTGTAATGTCTTTAGTTGGCATATGACATAGGAGGTATAGTTGAATACACTTATATTATAGTACAGATCAGTACTTTATGATTATTATTGTTATAAAACAAAGTGTACAAGACCTTTATAAGGCTTGGCTCCCAAATTGATTGGTATAGGAAATATTATTTTCCATAGGTACTCAAGTGATCATTGATTACATTAAGGTATACAAGACCTTTATAAGGCTTGTCTCCCACAGTATTTGAGATATACAGTTATTGTTTTCCACAGGTACTCAAGTTATCATTGGTTATATGATAAACAAAATAACCATACAGGTTTTTTCACTAAGACTAAGTCTATGATATAGACTTGTCTCCCATTAAAGTGAAATAAGGTAATTTATTTACTTTTTCAGGTTTCTGATTTAAGAAGACAAGATGTCTACATTAGATTACTTTATTGCACAAGGAAAATCTCTTGATAAGACTGGAAAAGAGTTAGAAGAATGGACAACTGCTCAATTTGCTATTGTATTAAAATCAGAAGAGAAAAAACAAAAAGATGAGAATAAATGGAAAGCAGAAGTTGAACAAAAGAAGATAGATGCTGAGAATTTCAGATTGCAGATGCAAGCTGAGGAAAGAAAAGCTGCGGCTGAGGAGAGAAAACTTCAAATAGAAGAAAAAAAATTAGAAGCTGCTGCTGAAGAGAGAAAAGCTGCTGCTGCTGCTGAAGAGAGAAAAGCTGCTGCTGCTGCTGAAGACAGAAAAGCTGCTGCTGCTGCTGAAGACAGAAAAGCTGCTGCTGCTGCTGAAGAGAGAAAAGCTCTGGCTGAAGAAAAAAGATTAGAAAAAGAAGCTGATGCTGCTGCTGATCTAAAGAAATTGCAGATGCAAGTGGAGGAAAGGAGATTTGATGCTGAACAGAAGAAATTAGAAGCTGCTGCTGCAGCTGAACAGAAGAAATTAGAAGCTGCTGCAGAACAGAGAAGATTAGATAGAGAAGCTGAAGAGAGAAAAGCAATAAGAGAACATGAATTTGAGTTAGAGAAATTAAAATTGACAAGTATGAGTAATGTTAATCAGGCATCTAGTGGTAATGTTAAACCCTTTGTGTACAAGGTCAAGGTACCGGCGTTCAACCCTGCCAGTGATGACATAACATTTTGGCTTTCTAGATTTGAACGGGCTTGTCGAGCTCATAATGTTGACAAATCACAGTATGTGAATCAGTTGTCTGAAAATCTAAAAGGGGAGTCTCTGAGTAAGTTATATTTCGTTGAAGAGGCCGACAAGGATAATTATGATGCTATTAGGGCATCTCTGATAAAGAAATGTCAGCTGCCTGAGGAAGGTTATCGTCTTTTGTTTAAAACAATGAGACCGGAAGTAGGTGTAGAATTCTCAGAATTCATCTCAAAAGCACAAATTACACTTTCACGATGGATTGAATTATCCAAAATAGAGAAAACATTTGATGGTCTTACGGATTTATTGTTAAGAGACAAGGTCATGTCTTCGGTAAATAAATCATTCCTAGAGTTCTTACATGAGCGTAAACGTAGTACATTAAAGCAAATGGAAGAATATTGTGACCAGTATGCCACAGCACACCCTGACATGATTCTTAGTAACTCTAACATTAAAGAGAGTATGCCAGTTGCTTCGGCAACAGAATATAATCAGAATTACTCACACAAATTCCAAGGAGCTAAAAATAAATTTGATAAAAAGGTTAATTGGAATAAGTATCAAAACCAAGATAACCACTCAAATCAGGGTTCTTCTTCGAAGAACTGGAATCGGGCTGATAGTCCTCGACACGCGAGGGGTACCCATAATTTTAGACATTCTCGAAAGGGGAGTAGCTATAGGAACTACCCAAGTGCTTCATGGAGAGAAAAGAACCAATATTACAGGGATACTCAGTATAATGAGCGTGATGATTATGATCATGAATATTATGATTCAAACCCAAATAGGGGTTATAAAAGAGGAAATAATAATTATAGAGACAATTATAACCGAGGTAGATCACAACACAAAAGACATGGTAAATCTTATTACCAGGCTAACTCTGCACAACAGGAGTTCCACGATGCCGGTAATCAGAATAATGATAAAAAAGACTCCAATAGTGTAGCAAATTCCGCTTTCGATTTTGCTAGAGCATCTGAGTGTTCGCAATGCAAAACATTATTCGATCCAACCACAGTTTCTACTTTAAGCTGCGGTCACCCGCTTCCCGCTCTCCCTGCGTCAATCGCGCATAATGGAAGGGGTGCTCTTGTTTTCAATAGAGGCCTAATAGATGGTACTCCGGTATCAATTCTTTTCGATTCGGGGTGCACTACCATCGGAGTGAGGCAATCACTCGTAAATCTTTCTCGAGCTACAGGCAATGTAGTCAAATGTGTAACATTTGGTGGCACATTGGAGAAGTACTCCACTGCCATTATCAATATTGCTACGCCTTTCTTTACAGGAGAGGTGCAAGCATGTCTCTTGCCGAATCCGATCGCTGATCTTATCATCGGTCGCATTCATGGAGTGAAAGAATGCACTCCACAGCAAATTTCTAATTGGGAAAATGTTAATATGCAATCTGCTAATGCAGTAATCACTAGGGCTCAAGCTCTTAATATGCCACAATCTTCACATTCTGAAGATAATGATGCGCAGATCCAAGATGATCCCTTGGAGATTTCCCATGATTCCTTTATAAAACAGCAGGAAGATGATCCTACTCTAAAGAAATTCTTTACTCTGGCAACAAAAGGTGATCCGAATAAGGATACAAATCGTAAATCTTGGATTACGATGAAGAATGGCGTACTTGTACGTATGGTACAAGACTCCGTTAAGTCCATTCATGCTCAAATCCTTGTGCCTAAAAATATGAGAGTTAAAATCTTACAGCACGCTCATGATTCGCAGTGTGCTGGACATATGGGTTTTTCCCGTACAAAAGCTAGAGTTCTTGAATCTTTCTTTTGGCCTGCTGTGAATAAGGACATACGAATCTATTGTCGATCTTGTAAAGTATGTCAAGAGATTAAATCCAGAGGTCCACGCCATGATGCACCTATTCAGGCTGCAGACATTCCCATTCGACCATTTCAAAAAATGGCGATAGACATCATTGGTCCATTTAAGATAAAGTCTGCTAGAGGACACCAATTTATTTTGACGTGTGTTGATATGTGCACACGTTGGCCGGAGGCTGTTCCTCTAAAGAGCATAACTACTGCTGATGTCGCAGATGCTCTTTGGTTAATATTTTCTCGTCTGGGATTTCCAGCAGAAATATTATCCGACCATGGTACCCAACTCATATCGGATACCATGTCTCAAGTAATGTCGATTCTTAAGATAGAGAGATCGCTGAGTAGTATTTATCATCCTATGTCCAATGGGATGGTGGAACGCCTGAATAGAACTCTGAAAAACCTACTAGGTAAGATAACAGAAGATCACCCTCAGGATTGGGATAGGGTTTTACCCGCGGCTCTCTTTGCATATAGAGAGGTCGCCAACGAACATACAGGATTTTCTCCCTTTGAACTTGTCTTTGGCGCGAAACCGCGAGGTCCTATGTCCTTACTTCATGATCTTATAACTGCTGATAATATTGTCGATGACACAAAATCCTCTTATGAATATGTCATCGCACTTAGACACAAGATTATTGAAGCATGCAAATTGGCAACTGCTTCTTCTGAATTTGCGAAACAGAAGGCAAGGGATTTTGCCAATAAAAAGAGATGCTTGCGACAACTTTGTCCAGGTGACAAAGCATTCGTCTAGCTACCTTGTAGGGAAAATAGACTTCTTATTTCTTGGAAAGGTCCGTACGATATAATATCAAAAGTTTCCGATGTTGACTATATCGTCGATATTGACGGGAAGCGTAAAACCTTCCACATCAACATGCTCACGGAATTCCATGAACGTCCGGATTATTTACAACCTGTGTTCCAGGCAACGGACGATTTTCCAGTCCAACATGGACAGTACTCATCTCTGTCAGTAATACAGGATGAGGAAACGAGTTTCTCGGATGTAAATCTACCTTTTCCAATGATTCCTCTTCACTCTAATGAATCATGGAAAGATGTTGCAATTTCTCCCGAATTATCTCCAGGAGAGCAGAAACAAGTTTCTACTATGTTAGAACAATTTCAGGATGTCCTTACTGACATTCCTGGTCAAACTGATGTCATTCAACATGACATTATTCTTACTGACCATAGTCCTATAAGAGTCAGACCGTATCCTATCCCGATACATTTTCAAGCACAGGTAGAGAAAGAGTTGGATGAGATGATAGAGTTAAAAATTATTGAACCATCCACATCAGCATATTCTTCGCCGATGGTTATTGTACGAAAAAAAGACAATAACATACGTCTTTGCGTGGATTATCGCAAATTGAACCAAGTGACGAAATTTGATGCTGAACCTATGCCTTTACTAGAAGAGCTACTTACGAGACTATCGAATTCTCATTTCTTTACTAAACTCGATTTGTCTAAGGGATATTGGCAAGTTCCATTATCCGAACACGCCAAACCGTTGACTGCTTTTTCGACGCCTAGGGTCTATTCCAATGGAATTTCATGCCTTTCGGTCTTATGAACGCCCCTGCAACATTCGTACGCATGATGCGTCGAATCCTATCTCATCGCTCAGATGTCATTGCGTATCTTGATGACATCTGTCTTTTCAGTGATACTTGGAACGATCACTATAATGGGATAAATGAACTATTGTCTATCTTACGCGAGCATAACCTGACAGCGAAACCATCGAAAGCATGTATTGGTTTTAGCGAAATATCTTTCTTAGGACACCGTGTTGGTCATGGGTTCCTAAAAACAGAAGACCATAATACAAGTAAGATACTTAACATTTCTATTCCTAAGACTAAAAAGCAAGTGCGAAGTCTCTTAGGTCTAATACAATTTTATGGACGATTCATTCCGAATCTGTCCTCCATTATGTCACCTCTTTCTTCCTTGCTAAAGAAAGGGTCTCCTAATGTAGTCCATTGGACTCAAGAATGTCAATCCTCTTTGGATAAGGTTAAAACTATGTTTTCTACTTCACCTATCCTAGTATTGCCTTCTAAGGATAAGACATTTATTCTTCGTAGTGACGCTTCATCCACCGGGATTGGAGCAGCACTAATGCAAGAGTACTCTGGAACTCTGCATCCTGTGATGTATATTTCTCGTAAATTAAATGCCGCAGAGAAGAATTACTCGGTCCTAGACCGGAATTATTGGCTATGGTTTGGTCAATCCTTAAACTGCAAAGATTTCTTCTTGGCGCGCATTTCATCGTGGAAACTGACCAGAAAGCTCTTACGGCTATTCAGAGTAAAAATCTGAAGAGCGCGAGATCAACGCGTTACGCGATTGCTCTGCAGCCATTTCATTTTTCGGTGCGAGCTATCCGTGGGTCAGAAAATGTGATGGCAGATATTTTGTCTAGATGCCCACATGATTCATAACTGTTATACAACTTTGATACAGTTGTTCCTATGTTGAAATGTGTACACATATGTAATATCATATATTGATTGTAACACTACTTAGCGGTTCATTGATATTTATTCACCGCTGATCTTTCAATGTTTTTTTCGTCTTTGATGATCATGATGTTAAGATATCTTAGATGAAATTTATGTATAAACTAATGTAGAAATTGTGTCATTGCTAATATTGTAGTATGCGTTGGTGACACCTCTCTGGAAATATTTATACTTAGAGAAGTACTTTCTCTAAGGTCAGAAAACTTATGCTTATCATCTGCGCATTGTTATTGGTGCGTTGTGAGCCTATTGTATGTTGCTCCTAGATGTATTTCAAAAAAAAAATGTATCATTTTTTTTTCCCGAGGGGTGTGGTAATCTGTTGCGTGCATATTTTGACGCACATATTACAAAAATCGATATGGCTATTTAATATGGAAAAGATTGTTTTACCCTTTTGATTATAGGAGTAATCGTTCTTGATATTGATTCGGCGCATGGATATGACACCCATGTCCGTACTTATTTGTTAGGGCCAGAAAATATATTAATTTGCTTATTATGTTTATGGCCTGAATTCATATGTATTACATATTATTAGTACAAGTAGAATCAGTCCTATATTGTATATTTTTGATGGGTAGGCAGGACTATATTCTTGTTATGCCGCTCTAGCGGAAGTATGAGTTGTCTTGACAAGTCGTGATGAGTTCCGAGGTACCGTTTACAATGGCGGTTACGCATTTTCCAGGGCTGGTATATTCTTCAGTAAAAATGATTTACGAAGTGGTTTTTCTTCTGTAGGAGATTGTGTCTCTACTAGAGCTTGTGTTAGAGACTCTCCTAATGTACGGTACCATGTATGATTCGGACTCCAGGTAATTCCAGACCTTATTTTTGATGATCTCATGTCGGTTAGACCTAGCTGGAATTTTGTGCTTCGCAACGCTAGGGTCATGTTTGTATCGACAAAGATGACGGGCTTCCATACAACAATTATGTCTACGTGAAATAACTGGATTACTGTAGAACTGTATGGAGAAACTTTAGGAAATCATTCACATGTATTTCAAATTAACTTTGGCTTATATATATATACCCTCCTGTGAGCGAGTGAGCGACAACTCAGGAAGGCGGCCATGTTACATTCCTGTCATCGTATTTTTGAATCACTGTCCAAAGAACGGGGCATGTATCTTACTATTCGGACAGTGGCAAGGAGATCTCAATTTTGATAGAAACCCCTTTCATGGTTTCATAATATGATATAATCTGTGAACATAAAGCAACTTTAGTTACTTACCGATCCGCCTTCACTGACGCGCTTAGTCAGATAGGGGATGCGGCCATTATATATCATGACATTGGAAGCTATTGATGTACTACCCATTATTTATGAATGTGTCATGACTTGGGATCTACTATGTATGCCTGCAAATTGATGTGTCAACCTGTACCCATGATTTACTCGTTATGTCCCAGTGTGTGCGTCTAAATAAACTGTGTAAACAAAGATTCCAGCAGTCTGCTTTGGTGCCTTGTAGACACAAGTGAATGAGTGTTTAGATTGGTCAGAACACGAACAGTACACCATTCGCGTTAATCACATTCTACACTTCTACTCCATATATACACCATCCTGCGTCGGTTGAATTGACCAAGTTTAGGGCCTGCTTCCCCTGGAGCCTTAGAGGGAAACTACTGCTTACAGCTGCCTTTGCCTTCCCTAACTCAGGACTAGGGTGAGTTACCCATTTACAGCTGGGTAGACTGGAGCATGCCTGATCTCAACAACTCTGTACACTACAATGGACATATACAGTAGTGACACCACAAACAACATGTTACAGTGATTGATAGTGGAGCTTTATAGAAGAAAGAGAATACACCACACTTCTTTACAGACTGACACTTTACAGTGTGACAGAACTTTACAAAATATGATGTGTGGACGACCCATAAACTAAAAGGCGTTGTCTAGGGGTGTAATTTATTTTATTTTATTTCCCTAACTCACAAAGACAGATCATTCACACTGTATCTTGTTAGACCCAAACTTTAAGATCAAACTCAAAATCCCGACATCCCAGCGAGCCAGCCAATTATTGTCGTAAATTTATTTTGAGAGAAAGAGTCTTGTAAATAGTGATCCCGTTTAGAGTGGAGAATGATGGTGAAAGCTCAGTGATAGAAAGGGTTAGAAAGTAAATAGTTGTTTCACAGAGTGCTGGGGAGAGTAAGGACAGACCTTTTTTACGACAATCTGTTTCTCTCAATCTACTCCTTAAACTCTCCTGGCTAAAGGATTATTTGCCAATTTCCAAACACACATGCACTCACACCAATTTGGTGCTTCAAACACACGGACGTTACGTGAATACAGACTACATTAAACAGATATGGGTAAATTGGGCTTGGGTATTCCAACATAGTACTAAATAAGATTTACGTGTTTATTTATCATTAAAAATCATTCACGACATGTATCATTCGTTTACAAGCAAAATATCATAGGTACAGAAAATACAAATAACAAGGTGGGGAGGGGTTTATGAAGAGTGGTATCCACTACGCCCTTCCCTCTTGAAATAGACAGAGATAAACCCAGTCCAAAGATAGGTAATTATCAGAAAAATAGATGATGTAACCCAACAGTAAACTTCATTACTCTGAAAAGAGGTGTTACAATATTATGTATGGGTAGAAGAAAAAAACCCGTTATTTCTAAATTGTTCTTCCCTTTACTAAGCAAATGAAAAGGGAGGGAGGGGGGTAATCAGAGTTAACAAAACAAATCCCACTTAAAGGAACCAGGTAGGGAATACAGTAACAGTATTTACCAGGTAGGTAAATTAGCAAATAATCTGCTACAATAAATCTCCTGTCATTCATGCACGCTCTTGATGGCTGTCACGGAGTGTTTTGTTGTGAGCTGGTGCGTGCATTTAATGATTTAGCACAGGGTGTTGTTGAGACAAGCTGTTAGCTTTTGTGATGCGTGAATGAAGATCAGTGAAACGTGGAAGGGTTTCACGGGTTTTAGTGAATACGCATGAAAGGGGCAGTCAGAGAGAGGAGTACATCAATTAAACAATCGTCGTAGGTCTTCTGTGTCCAGCCCCAGATTATCAGCTTTATGTGTTAGTACAGAACCGAAATCGCTGGAAGATTAGCTGATTGTTCTGGTTTTTTGTTATGTTAAAGGAAAAGTTCTACTGGATGGCACAGTCTTAGATTCAGGTGGTGAATATGGTATGGTCTCATTGATTTCGCCGCTGGTGGTAAAAGATCCTTAAGGCGTGATGATAACAACTGACCGGTAAGGGATGGTTCACTTCGAGGGTTTTAAAATCCAGTGAAGAAAATATGCACAGTCAGTGTTCGGAAGATTTCCATTTTTCTTTCGTAATAGAGCAGTAAAGTAATGCAAATAAGCTCTGGGAATGTTCTTCTCCAGTTAAATCTTAATTTACTTGATGATGTTGATAAACTGATCTTGGGGGGCTTTATTTCTGGTAACGGTAGATAGCGGAATCACAACAGGATCGCCACAAGGTTAAAATTTAAACCACAATCTCATCAAATTCTGGAGGGTCTTAAGAACTGAGTCTGCAGGACTCTAATACAATGTTTATGCTTTGCTTTATTTTGCTGGGATGCAAAGGTTAGGATCACCCTATATGTAAAATAGAAAACATGTAATTCATACCGAAAAATCAAATAACATTCTAAAGCACGATACATTTACCGTTAAGACTATTATATGCACTCGCGTATTTAATTATGTATTTAAGAAAACACTTCGCGAGTTTAATGATTAAAACACACATATATATCTAGAACTTAACTCAATTAGCTAGTTAAACATTCCTTCGCGACTTTAAAAGTTAATTAAAGCATTTTAAGCATCTATTATCTTTGGAAATACTAAAATAGATATATCATTAAGTTTTCAACTGGAAACTTTTGAGATAGGTTTAATTTAAGAGATTTAAATCAACACAAAATCCAGTGAAATAAAATGAATGAACTGATCACTAGAAACTAATATATATTTTACCGTTAGCACAGAATAACTACACTCCAATATAGCCAAGAATCCAGAGGGAATTCTAGCAGGATTTAACTATAAGCTAGTGAATTTTAAAATGTCTGGCAACGAGTGATAAAATGGCATTCTTCAGGGTTTCTATATATATGAAATGGAATGAAAGATTGGGGGGGGGGGGGGGGGGGGGGGGGGGGGGGGGGGGGGGGGGGGGGGGGGGGGGGGGGGGGGGGGGCATGTTAGAATCTAACACCTTTTAAGATCTCGGGGAAAAAGAGAGATTCTAGCCGCCCGCTCCTCGTCCGATTATTCAATCCTCTGGCCGTTTCGTCTCTCCCTGTCCGTCGCGTTCTGCGAGCGATTCTGTGGTTAACACAGAGATGTGAAATGCCGGCGAGACTCTGCTACGTCTGTTTTGGGGGGACCGTCTTGCCTTAGATCGTATGCCGCTCCCTCGTTCGATTCTGGCACCGCCCCACTGGGCCGGCGTACTGACCAAGGTAAGGAAATAACAACTCTTGATATTTCTAGAGATATCCGTGGGCGTGATTTAACCTCTCCTTAAATCAATGCGATTCACTGAATGCACGGAAGATAGCAGCCTACATATTTAATTATCCAACGTGTTGACAATTCACGTGGAAAGGCTGCATAGCTAATGAGCCCACGTTTCTGTTGTGCATTGCTAATGAGCCCACGTTGACGAAAAGTTCCAACAATACTGATGTTTTACAAGGGACGGATCATCCTCTAACAATTCAGGGGTACCGATGTTATGAGAGGGTTCTTACCATCATCTAACAAATTCAGGGACAGCTGAGTTGTCCGTCACAAGCAGGTACGCTGTGACATATTGTTATTTGGTGCCGTGAGAGCACACTGTCACTATGTCATGACAGAGATGTGGCTTTACGAAAGAATGGTATGACAGTGGTGTGGTTTTACTGAAGGATGTCATGATAGAGATATGGTTTTACGGAAGAATGTCACGTCAGAAATGTGGTTTTACGGAAGAATGTTATGACATAGATGCTGCTTCAAGGAATAATGTCATTTCAGAGGTTTGGTTTTACTGAAGAATGTCATGACAGAGATGTTTTACTGAACAATGTCACGACACAGATGTAGTTTTACGGAAGAATATCATGACATATATGTGGTTTTACGGAAGAATGTCATGACAGAGATGTGGTTTTACTGAAGAATGCAATGACAGAGTTGTGGTTTTACGGAAGAATGTCACGATAGAGATGTGGTTTTAGGGAAGAATGCCATGACAGATATTTGGTTTTACGGCAGAATGTTATGACAGAGATGTGGCTTTACGGAAGAATGTTATGACAGAGATGTGGTTTTACGAATATGACAGAGATGTGGTTTTACAGAAGAATGCCATAACAGAGATGTGGTTTTACGGAACAATGTCACGACAGAGATATAGTTTTATGGAAGAATGTCATGACAGATATGTGGTTTAACGGAAGAATGTTATGATAGACATGTGGCTTACGGAAGAATGTTATGACAGATTATTTGTTTTACAGAAAAATATCATGACAGAGATGTGGTTTTACTGAAGAATGTCATGACAGAGATGTTGTTGTACGACGGAAGAATGCCATAATAGAGATGTGGTTTTACAGAAGAATGCTATAACAGAGATGTGGTTTTACAGAAGAATGCCATAACAGAGATGTGGTCTTACTGAAGAATTTCATGACAGAGATGTGTTTTTCATGAAGAATTTCACGACAGCTATGTGATTTTTACGGAAGAATATCGTGACCAGGATGTGGTTTTACTTAAGAATGTCATGACAGACATATGGTTTTACAGAAGAATGTCATGACAGATATGTCGTTTTCAGAAGAACGTCTTGATAGACATGTGGTTTTACTGAAGAATGTCATGACAATGAAGTGAGTTTACAGAAGAATGTCATGACAGAGATATGCTTTTACTGAAGAATGTCACGAGAGAGATGTAGTTTTACAGAAAAATGTAACGACACTTGGAAAAAAGCCGTTGCCCAAGCAAGCTTATAATACACACTTCAGAAAGATGTCCACGTTTCTTGGGTATGTTTTGAGACGTTTATAGTTACAGTATACAGTGACTGCAGGCAAAATCGATGGAAACAGAGATAGAGTACGAAAACGAGAGAAGATACAGAACAGTTTAACGTAGTGTCATGAAGGACAATTTACTGGTGAACTGGTAAGCATCACTAGAGACAGGACATTGTGGAGAGACAAGGTCTCCTAAGTCATGGAGAAAATGCTTGAAGAAGAATTGTTCTTCACCTCACACAAGTATGCTATCTGTATATGGCCATCTTTATGAAAGATACGGTTTGTTCTTTATCGTATAATATAGATAGAGAGCAGTGGAGGACCCTGTCTGCTGATGCTTCCACCATGGCACCCCTACGACCCATGACGGGTTACGGGCTGAGATGATGATGATGATATTTTATTTATTGCTACAATGGACATCGAAATTAATCAGCAGAAGTTACTTAAAATAACCTAATTGTCCAAGTGTCCTGACCCCAAGAAATTCTCGCCAACCTGCAATCTTTTCATGATGAATTTACTGGAAATTGCGGAAAAGCCGCTCGCATTGAGTCCTGAAAACTAAACTTTCCATCTCTTCAAGATGCGGGTGTTTTTGGAAAAACCCATGCCTGTGTGTGTGTGTTTTGGGGTTTTATTATTTTTTTTAAGGACAACATTTCTGGAATTTTCCCCATATTTATTTTGGGTAAGTATGAATAAGTATCCTCTTCCTATATTTATATTATTTAGCTAGAGCAACATCGCTGTTCACCATTTTTATGCTTTCGTGCCACTCTTTTTGTGTCACTGATTAACTTCTGGGGAGAAATTGAAATGAATGTTTTGAACGATGTTTTGGTGTGTTACCTGCTAGTAAATGTACTAATTATTTATAGTGAAATCATGCTGTCACACCTCTTGTTATTTGAAGAGAAAAACATTCCAATGATTGCACAGAAGACTTGCTGATGGCCAGCGGTGGGTTTACAGTTGTATGCGCCTCATTCACTTTGGCATCTTAAGAGAATTCACATAATAATAACATTAGTAAAAAGAGCCATAGAAGTAAAAACAGATCTATATTTGTGTTTTATGTACAATACTAAGGCATTTGACAAAGTGAGGAAAACATTACAATGCTAGAAAGCATAAAAATCGTTGATAAAGACCTGAGATTAATAAAGAATATGGTGTGACAACAAATAGCAGCTATAAGAATTAGCAAGGATATAGGAACATTTCACTAGGTTAAAAATAGGTGTTCGACAGGGATATGTGCTGTCACCCGATCTGTTCAATTTGTACAGTGAAAATATAACGAGATCATAGAAGATATGCCACGAATAGCCGTTTGTAGATATAATATAAATAACTTGAGATACGCTGATGATATCATCTTAATGGCAAACAGTGAAAAGAAGTTACAGGAAATAATGGATACAGTAGTGACAGAAAGTCAGAAGTGAGTCATGGACAATTAGTAAATAAATAAGAACATTATTAGTTATGACAGAAATGTGGTTTTATGTAAGAATCTTAAACATATCATGGACAAACTAAAGAAAGTCATAAGGATGTCCTGAAAAAGGCCAATGCGATAAGGAAGTTTATTCCTCATGTCAGAAGGAAGCAATCTGTTTTATTTGGACATGATATGAGAAGAAGACAGCTGGAATATATTGTGACAACAGGAAAGATTGACGGAAAAAGCGACAGAGAGAAGATACTGGATAGTCTGACATCATGGCATGGAAAGAAGTCAACAACAGAATCGATCGATAGTACTGGAGACATGAAGTTGTAGACAGACGTCATCGCCGGCGCCAGCAGGAATGGTACTTGAAGAAGTAGAATCTCAAGGTCTCCAGCCTACAGAAGAAATGAAAAACTTACTTTATACATAGATGCCTGCCTACTTGTTGCACAACCTAAATATATATTTATTTTTTTAATGAAGACTAGTTATATTACATTAGGGGGTAAATTACCTTTTTGCCTTGCCTTTTTTAACATTAAATTTTCTATTTGTTATTCAATAGTAGGAAATTCTATACAGACCAGTTCAACGAAATTTAATTTGATCATGAGTAGGATTACCAGTGTTCGACAATAGTTTGGGTCATTTTACCTCATTCACATTCTGAGAGGGCGTGCCCATTTGAGTTATGACCCTAAGTGTCATCCTCCTGTTGATTTCGTCGCCAGCTTTGGGAATTGAACCGACTCCACCTTGGTTACAGTTTCCAAAATGGCAATTGAATTATGGTTTTATACACTTTGCCAGCAGAATTCCATATCCCATTGCGACTGTTTCACTGTCAGAAAGGTGTCTTTTCCGCAGTGTCACCCAGTCTGTTAAGTGCCCTTGTTCTTCAGGTTGAATTGTTTGATTAGATCTTATACTAAGACAGCAACTTGATATCTAGCACCCATTTCTACGGATATGGTTTATGCAGAGAACCACTCATGTTTCATATCCGTAGGGAGCCGCGCTAGCGTAGTGGTTACAACACCGCTCTGGCGACCGGGTGATTCAGGATCAAACCCGGGCGACGGCATTTGAGGATTTTTCGTCGACCGGGAATTGGACTGGATTAACTCGAGACTTGGCGAGGACATTTGAAGCAGTGTCGTCGACCAGGGACTGGCGGCTCCTGAGCCGACCCAGCTCTAATGGGTACCTCCGAAATCGGCGAGTATCTGCCTGAATGGCGAGGGACACCTGTCTCTGCACAAGAAAAGGGATACTCACGTAAAATCAATGTCAGGTTAGACATTAACAATAACCTGAGATTTCGCCTCCAGTATTAGCGGGCGTACGGAAAAAAAAAAAAAAAAAATCTCCGTGCGCAGATCACTATACCTGATCATTTTAAAAGCATGTTGCTAATCTAATCTGGATTGGAATGGCACTATCAGCATTTATTATAATCAGGTGCAATAACCGGAAGTGCAGCATTGCATCTCTTCATCTTGGGAATTTTGGGCTATGTTCTTTGCCTAGATAGGTCTGCTGCACGTCACGAATACTTGGTTGGCTAACGTTGGACTGGATGTTGTAGTGGTTTTTGATGTTATGGCGTGGTTGCTATGTTACCTAGTGTACTGGATGAGGTCAGCTGTGAAGGCTCCTGAAGATAACAGTTTATGTGAGTTACAGAATGCCTTTCTGCTACCACTTATGACCTCAAACAGACTTATTCTGCTATTATGTATGTTAGCTACGTTTAATGTCTCGCGTAATAAAATGTGATGTGTAGGTAATTAAATACACAGACACACACATGTAAACACTAAGTCTAATAATAATAAGCTCTATGATCAAATCAACTAACACTGGCTTTAGAATTTAAATTTTACAATTTTTTGGAATTTATTTAGTCCTGAACCAAATTTTCTTCTGGTCAGGACGTATGAAACAATATGTATTTATCAATAAAAGTGCATATATATTGAATAATCAAATGGAAAATTTTGTACATAGATATATCGTTACATTGGTTAATATTAACACTAACTACAGTGTCTTTGGAAAACTAGCACTGGATGTCTAGTCGGGGTGGTGTCATCATACCCGATCTCTGTTTACAATAGTCATTGTCTTTGAAATATGGAACTGATGTATAGTTTTTATACACCAGGATTTTGTTTATTTATTTTAATGTGGAAAAATTTGATCAATCCACAGCAGGCCAGGTTTTCAACTTATCTGGCCTGTGACGATGCAGTAAAGAATTCAAGTGGCCCACTCCTCACAGTTGCTGGAGTAAAATGGTAGGCTTCTTAGTCATCCACTCTTGGACCTCTTCAAAGCATCTGGCACTAGCGCAGTGCCAGACCAGAAACTCTGAAACCAAAATTTTTGCCATGTGTCAACACACTGCCTACTTCACCATTTTTACACACAACAAAGCAAAAAAATTACAAAGACCGGGTCAGATCTCTCTGACCGACTCAGCACATCTCACCCAGGCGGTATCAAATAGCACTAGTTTCCCATGACTGCATTGCATCCGAAATATGTTCATTAGTCTCCTTTTCCATCCAATAAGGTGGGTGATATGTTCCCACTGATCTCAAATATAGATCTGTCTTCTATAGTCTTAGATATGTTTTCCTATATTATTTGTTTGCCTCTAGGCCCTGGACTGTCGCTGGGGACCTAGAATAAGCACTCACTTGTCGTAATCATTTTTCATGACATGGCAGTATCAATCACTCAAAAATATTAAAATAAAAAAGTTAATACTTTTTCCCTTACCACAATTCAAATTTGAAAACACAGTTACGTTGTACTAGCAAAACTCAGCTGAGCTGCTAGCTAGACTATGGCGTCCCACTGGTAATAGATAATTTCCATGGAAGTCACACTTCTACATTAACGATCTGTGTATATGGACAGTCTTCAACAAAATGGCACTTGCCTCTACTTTTTTTTCTATAATATGAACGCTTCCGTCCAATCAGCGGACTTCCCCTCTACCGTTCAAATATTTAAACTACGATGTCCAATTTAGGTCCAGTTTCTGTCTAGTGTGTAATATATTTATGTCGGTCTGTCCGTCCTAACTTGGTTTTTTCCAAAATTACACTTGGTTTTAGACGAAACTACAAAAAAACAACACAAATTTTCCCCCACTTACGTATACGATTTCTATGCAAAGTTATTTTTAGCTTCTACCCTCCCTTTTTTTGCCCCTTGTCCACCTGCAGTTTGTTTTTCTGCGTTAGGCTCAAGGACGCGTCAAAAGTGAATTTTGTGAGAAGAATGCACAAATAACTGTCCGCTAGTCTGTATTGAACAATACAGTATTTCGTCAATATCTTCCGTGTTATCTGTCCGTCTGTGTAATTAAAAGTATATTATTTCTCAGGTAAAGATGGGCTATCAAACTAGCTATTTTTTATTCTCCTAAACTTATTATTAAGAAAAAAACCTACTTTTTTCAAGGTTAGTTTTGAAATTTGTTTTTGTACCTTCGTTCACGGCGTTTGCCGCTATATTCAAACTAAAACGACTATTTACCGTAGAACGTCCAAGATACGTCTGTTTCTGACAAGAGCTAAGGTCGTTTTTCGTCCAATTCCTTACATTGTGTCAACTAGTGGCGTAATTTTTTCTTTAAAAACTACAAATTGCGTCTTCTAGACTTTAGATTCAAACACGTGTTCAGACCGTCGCATTTTTTTCTTTTATCTCCGTTTCCACCCCGTCTAAAAGGATAGGCCGTTAGTCTGCATGTTCTAACTAGTTAGTTTTCAATGACCCTAGAAAACGCTGGCGTAGGTGAAGAAGCAGCAGCGTATCTTACCTATAATTTTATCCCTACATGTTATTTTACCTGTTATCTTTATAAATGGAGGAATTTTAACGTTACATCACTGTAATTTCACCACAGATGTGCTGACTGCCTTGATCTCAAGAAATATGGACATTACCTTTTAGTTCCACATTGCGCTTATGCCTCCAAGTCTCGCTAGCTCTAGCCATCAGCTCAAGGTCTTTCCATGTATTCATCAGCCCGTACATATCGATACCCAATTCTTTTTTCCCTGTGTCCTTCGGTCTCTGTGACGGACGGCTATAGCTGACCTGAATTATTAAGATGACAGGGTATTTCCCTCTCTATAACATTAGAACCCCTGAACATTTGTTGTAACTTTTCATCAGCCTGGAACGTTGCACCTGGGCTAATTAAGCATGCCGCATTTCCACGAGGATTCTACACGTTGGATCATTAATATGTGAACTGCTACCTTCTGTGCATTTTGAGATCGCATGGCCTTTGATGGGAGGTTAAATCACGCCCACGACCATCTCTGAGAACGATTTATAGCAATCTTTTCCTTAAACGCCGGCCCAAAGTGGACGTGGCCAGAGACTCACCCCGGTTTTTAGAGCAATTAACAGCAGTTCGTTTTCATTAAATTGCTGTCACTCCGCCTAGTGGGAGTTGCCAAAGCTTCTCGGGGAAAGCGGTCCCATCAAAGCCAGGCTGGTCTTCAGAATCAACGTAGAAGCGGTATACGATCTGAGGAATCAGGGAACTCCCAGCTAACAAAGTTAGTTTCTCGCAGAGATTTCGCACCCTCATGCGAGCAGCCTGAGACGAACAGAGATCGGAAGCCAGGAAAGCATCGCAGTTAACACAACGGCGTAGAACCTCGATTTTTCTCAAGATGAAGAAAGGTGTTAGAATCTAACATGTCCCACTCATCTTGCATTCCAATTAAATATATAGAGAACCTGAGAAACTGCATTTTATCATTCGTTCTGACTGAATTCTAAGATTCACTAGCATATAGTTGGATTCCTGCTAGATTTCATCTAAATTGTTTGCTATTGGAGTGAATTCTTTTCTGTGCAGACGGTAATTTATACACTAGCTTCGAGTGATCATTGGACTAGTTATTTCATTTTTATTTCACTGGATTGTGGTGTAAATTTAACTTTATTAAGTAAACCCATTTTCAAAGTTCTAGTGCAAACTAAGTGTTACATCTATAAGTTAATTTCCTAATACAATAGGCGCGTAAATTAATTTTGCAGTCGTTAAGGGAATTATAACTTTAATACAGTTTAGCTCTGTATAGATAGATGTGCTTTTAACTATTAACTTCACGGCGAGCTTTTCTTGAATTTTATTAATTGAAGACGCGAGTGCAGAAAATAGTCTAACTGTAAATGTATCGCTCGGTAGATTTTAATATGATTTCATTGCATTTCATGTTTTTCTATTTGCATCCAGAATGATCTTTCGAACCTAGCATCCCAGCAATTAAGCAGCAATTAAGTAGCAATTAAGCAGCAGAGTCCTGCCGACTCAGTTGGTGTATTTCCTATGAAGTGCCAGAATTCACCATTTGGTAAGTCTGTGTGTGTGACTGTGTGCTGGCCAGCCCAAGCGTGTTTTTTTAATGAAAGGAGATTTAATCTTTTTTACCTTTATAATTAGTTCGACCTAGTATTAAGGCGTACTGTATTCATTGTACAGGATTTCTCCTAGCGGTATTGTTTAACTGTGTGCATTCCCCCTCCCGTAAAATTTGTTGAATAAAGGGAAACATTTGAGAACCCTAGCTTTTCCTCTACCCCTTATTACTGTAACCCCTTGTCTCAGAGTAATAAATTTACCGTTGCATTAAATTGCCTATCTCTGATCATCACCCCCCCCCCCTGTCTTTGGGACCGGGTCTTTTCTGTTAGTAAATACAAGCGGGAAAGGTGTAGTGGATACTTCTCCGCAAACCCCCCCCCCCCCCATCCCCCCGTCATTTTGTATTTTGTAACCCATGATTTCTGACTGTAAATTGATAATTATTTCTGATCTGATTTTATGATAATAAAGGTCTTAAAAACTTTATTAGCATTGGTGTCGGCTGGCCAAACCCAACAATCCTCATATTCGTTATCGTAGTCTGTATTCATGTACGTTGTGCGTCAGAATCACCAAATCGGTGTGTGCGCCTGAGTGACTGGAACTGACAAACAATTGTTTGTACAGAAGGGTGGTAGGAGTAGTTTTGAGAGACAAATATTGTCGTACACGAGACTGTCCTTACTCTTCCCAGCACTTGTGAATCTACTACCTCACTTTCCTAAATTCTTATTCTCACAGAACAGAGCCTTCACCATCATTCTACACTCTAAATGGACCAATATCCATCAGAACTCTCTCAGATAAAATTACGACAATAAATGGGGGCTCGTCCGGGATTCTGAGCCTAGTTTAAATAGAGTGTGGTTGATTGTCTTTGTGAAGTAGGGTATAATCTTAAAAAAAGTAATTACTTCCCCTAGACCAAGCCTGTTAGTATTTTGGGCCGACCACACAATAATTATTACAGGTTTTTTTCTGTCCACAGGAGCAGGAAATTAGTGATAATAAAATATTTGTCACCTTTGTATTCTCTGGCAGAGAAAATTGAAATTTTGTTATTTAATTGCAGGGTTTGCGTGATTGTCTTCAGTCACAAAAGGTTTCTGAAGTTAGAAGAGCTGAGCAAAGCTAAAGACGCTTGTTCTAAATTTTTTAAAATCTAGTTAACATCGTCTCTACTCTTTAATTGACTTCAGAGGGCGGAGTTTGTTAGCGGAGAATTAAATTTTCAGGGGAAATTTTTTTTTCCTTTTAAATTGTTTTTCATAAATTTTTCTCTACTTTTAGTAAAAGTAAATTTTGTCCAGTGTAACTTACCATTTTAAGTGGCATAAGTCGTTTGCGTTTAGAATCTTAATTGACAGAAAATAATACAAGCGATAAGTTAACACATTATAAGGTAGGAGGTAACTCAAGTAAATTTTTACTTTGGTTTTTCTCGTAGCGGTTCCGAGTTTCTTCCCCTTCTCGTTTCTTCTTACTATTCGCTAGTCTTAGAAGCATCCAGTTCTTTGGCATGGCAGAGAGAATTAGGATAAGATCCATTTTGAGTCAGGAGGCGAAGGACTCAGGATTAGAAGGAGAAGCCGCGAACCTGTTTGTCAACAGGGAACTTGAAAGGTATGACGCGGAGCAAGAGAGAGCAGAGAGGAAAGAAGCACAGGATAGAGCAGAGAAGAAAGAAGCGGAAGAGATGGCAGAAGCTAGGAAGAAAGAAGCGAACGATCGTCAATTGGAGCAGAAGAAAATTGAGGCAGAGATAGAAGCTCGCAGGGAATGAGAGAGAGAGAGAGAGAGAGAGAGAGGGGGAAAGACAGCACGAACTGGCGGTTAAGGCTTTAGAGAATCGGGGCGCCTCTACTTCAAATAACGGAGAGCAGTCTTCTCCCCAGTCTCAGTCAATGGATCTCTCCAGCTCTCAATCTGCCCAATTAACTGCAATGTCTTTTGCTTTAGAGTATTTTCCTAGCCCCTATGAAAAAATTGACACCTTCCTAGAGAAATTCGAGAGGCTCGCAAATCTGTATGGGTTAGAGAGTTCCAGCTGGGCACTTAAACTCTCAACGTCACTGAAAGGCAATGCTTATGACGTATACACAAAGCTGGGAACAAATCAACTTGATTACGACATGCTGAAAAAGGCCTTGCTGAAGCGGTGATAAGAGTATAATTGATGTTCTTTTCGTAGGTGCGGGTTAATGGTCATCACATTGTTGAAATGCTATTTGCTGGTGTAAGGTGTTATGATTGTCAACTCGCTAACCGACACAGGGTTGTACGTACAGGTCACCTGGTCCATAAAGTAGTGAGGCCCTGGACAGGTGATGTTGACAATGAGTGAAAGTATAAATGTCAATTGCGCGAATGTGTGGAATGTTCTGAAGTTGACATGTTGGTTAGAATACAATCATACACTCGTATGCAAGTCAATGATATCCCGAACTGCTATTGACGTTTTCATATATTTATTGGGATACATACTCTGACATTACGGTTGACAGTCACTGGAACAAGTTGACACACACATTGTTGTATACGTGAAGAAATACATAGCATCTGGATAAAATGGAATGGTCGTAGGCAAGCACATAGTATTCTGATCTGTCTATAGTCTCATTCCTTAGCTGACTAATCGCGTCAGCCAATAAATATTACTTAATAATGGCTCCTTATCAGACCCTCTTCTGCCTAAGTCTTCATCATCTTCATCATGTGACGTATTCTTTCCAGAACGTTGTCTCCATTACAGCTGCTCTGAACGCATCACGATTCTGGGCAAGTCGACCTGCATCAGCCAAAGACAAGTTCAGACTCTCTGTGATGTCCTGGGTCCACCGTCGTCTAGGTCGACCCCTTCCCCTTTTTCCAGGGACCATGCCTTCCATCACTGTTTTTTCCAGACTATTATGTCTTTTTACATGACCGAAGAATTTCAGCTTCCTTATTGCGATGGTATTTAGGAGCCAATGTTCCTGTACGTCTTACAAGCCTTAAATCCAGCAAATGTTCATGATAACGATCTTAAACCACCAGTAGTGGGGTTTTATTTTCCTTATAGGTAACAGATCTCTATCATCATCAGATAATAAGGTTGTCCCTGTTCTCGATAGATGATTTTATTAAACTGGCAATGAGATCCAAGATGGCTTTACTTTTCAGTGAGCCTCGCTCACCCAAGGTGAGAATATAAAGCATAATTAAAGATGCTGTTCATACATAAATGTCCTGATTGGGCTCTGAATATTCTGCAATTAATAATGCTGGTCACATCAAATAACATAGGACTGCTAGGTAGCATATCATCTTCCTCTGTAGTCAATAATAATCTAGGCACGACGAAACGTCTGCCCATCTAGGCATTGCAGAAGGGTACATAAACTGGCTTCGTTACCTTGTTATGGAAATACACTGGCGAATAGCTCACACCATCTTTTGGCGTTAGGAACAAACACTGGGGAGGATTACCGACATAACAGTCATATAGAGAAACTATCTCCTTTCCCCAAATAAACCACGGAAAGATCCCATCTTCGGACTTCCCTGGTACAGACCAGCCATCGCAGAAAAAACATAACGGAAGACCCTTTTCAAAACACACACGGTCTAGGCATGCGTTAAAGATAACCTCTGAACTCTATATTCAAGTGGGACAACTATATATTACATTCATACGAAGCAAATACAGAGTATTCGCCCTTTGTCTAGAGTTCTAATCTCAGACTCAAAATATTATTACCAAATATTTCCAAACATAACAAGTATACAAACAAATAAATATCTTCCTATATATATATATAAACATCTTTATCTTCATTGTCCCCAGTAATCTGTTGGTAACAGACTACCGGAACCCACGGGAAAAAAAAATGAAATTTTTTTTTTTTTCATCTGAGAGCAACATACAATAGGCTCACAACGCACGAATAATGCGCAGATGACTAATAAGAGTAATTTATAATGTCAAATTAAGGTAAAGTCATAGATCGACTCGTGAGAATATATCTCAACATCTCAGAGAAAGCATTTCTCTTAAGTATAAATATTTCCAGGGAGGTGCCACCAACGTATACCACAATGCTGGTACCAACACAATGCATATAACAATTTTATATTTAAGCACTATAAGTACGTGATTGACAAAGAAGAAAAATCATCAAAGAACAGCGGTGAATATATATCAATGAGCGTAGTGATAGTAGTGATACAATCACTATATTACAAATTACAATGTGTATCTATCTTGATATAGAGAAAGAACTGTTATAGACTTAGATGTGTTAAGAAATCCAAGACCTAACAGTTAGGTGGAATCATGTGGGCATCTAGACAAAATGTCTGCCATCACATTATCTGATCCACGGATAGCTCGTACTGAGAAATGAAAAGGTTGAAGAGCAATTGCATATCGAGTAGACCTCGAGCTCTTCAAATTCTTACTCTGTATAGCTGTAAGAGCTTTCTGGTCGGTTTCTACTATGAAATGTGCGCCTAGAAGGAATCTTTGTAGTTTGAGAATTGACCATACCATAGCCAATAGTTCACGGTCTAAAACCGAATAATTCCTTTCTGCAACATTAAGTTTCTGGAGATATACATTACAGGATGCACAGTTCCAGAGTACTCTTGCATTAGTGCCGCTCCAATCTCAGTGGATGAAGCGTCACTACGAAGAAAAAATGTCTTATCTATAGTAGGTAACACTAAAATAGGTGGTGTTGAAAACAAATTTTTAATCTTATCCAAAGAGGATTGGCATTCCTGTGACCAGTGGACCATATTAGGCGACCCTTTCTTTAGTAGTGTAGAAAGAGGTGCCATGATAGAGGATAGATTCGGAATGAATCTTCCATAAAATTGAATAAGACCTAAGAGACTTCGCACTTGCTTTTTAGTCTTAGGAATAGAGATGTTAAGTATCTTAGTTATATTATGGTCCTCTGTCTTTAGGAAACCATGACCGACTCGATGGCCTAGGAAAGAAATTTCGCTAAAACCAATGCAGGCTTTAGAGAGTTTCGCTGTCAGGTTATACTCGCGTAGAGTAGATAGTAATTCAACTAACCCTGAATAGTGATCTTCCCAAGTATCGCTGAAAAGACAGATGTCGTCTAGGTACGCAATGACATCTGACCGATAAGATAGGATTCGACGCATCATGCGTACGAATGTAGCTGGTGCGTTCATAAGGCCGAAAGGCATGAAATTCCATTGAAAAAGGCCTCTAGGTGTAGAAAAAGCAGTAAAAGGTTTGGCGCGTTCAGATAAAGGAACTTGCCAATATCCTTTAGACAAATCAAGTTTAGTGAAAAAATGAGATTTAGAAAGCCTAGTAAGTAGCTCTTCTAGTAAAGGCATAGGTTCAGCATCAAACTTCGTAACTTGATTCAATTTGCGATAGTCAACGCAAAGACGTATGTTATTGTCTTTTTTTCGAACAATAACCATCGGCGAAGAATATGCAGAAGTGGATGGTTCGATTATTTTTAAATCTATCATCTCATCCAACTCCTTCTCAACCTGTGCTTGAAAATGTATAGGGATAGGATAAGGTCTGACCCTAATAGGATTATGGTCAGTTAGAATAATGTCATGTTCAATGACATGAGTTTGTCCAGGAATGTCAGTAAGGACATCCTGAAATGTTTGTAACATAACCGAAACTTGTCGCTGTTCTCCTAGAGATAAATCAGGAGAGACAGTAACATTTTTCCATGATTCACTAGAATGAAGTGGAATCATCGGAAGCGGAAGATTAACATCCGAAAAACTTGTTTCCTCATCCTGTATTACGGACAGTGATGAGTAATGACCATGTTGGACTGGTGAATCGTCCGTTGCCTGGAAAATAGGCTGTAAATAATCCGGACGCTCATGGAATTCTGTAAGCATATTGATGTGGAAGGTTTTATGCTTTCCATCAATATCGACGATGTAGTCAACATCGGAAATTTTCGAGATTATATCGTACGGACCTTTCCAAGAAATAAGAAGTCTGTTCTCCCTGCAAGGTAGCAAAACAAATGCTTTGTCACCAGGACAAAGTTGTCGTAAGGTTCTTTTCTTATTGGCAAATTGTCTTGCCTTCTGTTTAGCAAATTCAGAAGAAGAAGTTGCCAATTTGCATGCTTCGATAATCTTTTGTCTCAGCGCGATGACATATTCGTAAGAAGATTTTGTGTCATCGATAATATTATCAGCGGTTATGAGATCATGAAGTAAAGACATAGGGCCGCGCGGTCGCGCGCCAAAGACAAGTTCAAAGGGAGAAAATCCTGTATGTTCATTGGGGACCTCTCTGTAAGCGAAGAGGGCCATGGGTAAAACCCTGTCCCAATCTTGAGGATGATCCTCAGTTATCTTCCTTAGTAAGTTTTTGAGTGTTCTATTTAGCCGTTCGACCATCCCATTGGACATAGGATGATAGATACTACTCAAAGATCTCTCTATCTGCAGAGTAGACATTACTTGAGACATGGTATCCGATATTAGTTGGGTGCCATGGTCTGATAATATCTCTCCGGGAAATCGCAGACGAGAAAATATAAGCCAAAGAGCATCTGCAATGTCAGCAGTAGTAATGCTCTTCATAGGAATAGCCTCTGGCCAACGTGTGCACATATCAACACACGTCAAGATAAACTGATGTCCTCTAGCAGATTTGATCTTAAATGGACCAATGATGTCTATCGCCATTTTCTGAAATGGTCGAATAGGGATGTCTGCAGCCTGAATAGGTGCAGCATGGCGTGGACCTTTGGATTTGACCTCTTGACATACTTTACAAGATCGACAATAAATCCGTATGTCCTTGTTCACAAAAGGCCAAAAGAAAGCCGCAAGAACTCTTGACTTTGTACGGGAAAAACCCATATGTCCAGCACACTGAGAGTCGTGTGCGTGTTGCAAAATTTTAACTCTCAAATTCTTGGGCACAAGAATCTGAGAATGACTTGACTTAGCGGAGTCTTGCACCATACGTACAAGTACGCCATTCTTCATTGTAATCCAAGATTTACGCTTTGTATCTTTATTCGGATCACCTTTTGTTGCAAGAGTGAAGAATTTCTTTAGAGTCGGATCATCTTCTTGCTGTTTTATAAACGAGTCACGAGAAATTACCAAGGGATCATCTTGGTTATGCACTTCATTATCTTCAGTAGATGAAGTTTGAGGCATATTAAGAGCTTGAGCTCTAGTGACTACAGCATTAGCAGTTTGCATATTTTGTTTTTCCCAAACGGAAATTTGTTGTGGAGTGCTTTCTTTGACTCCGTGAATATAACCGATGATAAGATCAGCGATCGGATTCGGCAGAAGACATGCGTGTACATCTCCTGTAAAGAAAGGAGTAGCAATCTTAATGATAGCAGTAGAGTATTTCTCTAAGGTGCCGCCAAATGTCACACATTTGACTACTTTTCCGGTGGCACGAGAAGGATCTACAAGTGATTGCCTAACACCAATTGTGGTGCATCCAGAATCAAAAAGAACTGAGACTGGATTGTCATTTACTAAACCTTTATGTAAGACAAGAGAACCTCTTCCATCATGCGCGACTGATGCAGGAAGAGCGGGAAGAGGATGGCCACAACTTAAAGTGGACACCGTGGTTGGTTCAAATAATGTTTTGCATTGGGGGCACTGAGATGCTCTCCCAAAATCAAAAGCGGAACATGCCATATTATTAGCGTCATTATTACCTTTAGTCTTGTTAAGTCATATTCGAAGTTACAGTTAGGTGTTAAGGATTTTGGTGTACGGGGCTGGAGTTTGTTAGTAAGTAGGTTAAGGTCATGAGATACATGACGTGTATATACATGTGTGTGGGTAGAGAATGGTGTAACTCTGTTTAAAGTGTATTTTATTGAAGTATGCAAGCTTGGAATGTGACATTTAAAAGTTCACTGTTAGAAGCACGTAGAGTATGGTTAAAGAATACTCAGGGGCGTTCATGTGTGAATTGAGGTTTACAGGACATGAGAAAAGCGTGCGAAGTGAATGAAGTTAGCATACGTGTCAGAGAAGAATACTGAGTTGTTAAAAGGGAGTCTGTGGCTATCCGTCGTGGGAGACGGTCAGTGTTTCTAGAGTATGTGAATAGTGTATGTGATTTTCATTATAATATATTGGATGTGACGCGATAATGTACCACGTAAGGTGTATTTACAAGGCCTTGATATATTGTTATTTACCAGCGCGTTATGGTTTTCCCGCGCTGTAAAGTTCAGGAGGAACTTGGATGCCTGGTGATTAGACCAGAGGTATAGATATATGTGCGAGGAGTGAATGTCGCACTTTGGATTAAAAAAGACACGTCGTTTTCCCGTGTCAGAAGGAGGTCTATGTTAGGACCATTATATGCTGTGGATTATACATATCTTTATTAAATGCGCGTTGTTGGCTTTCCCGCGCCAATAGGAGGTCTACGTAAGCGCGTTGTGATTTTCCCATGCTGTGAAGTTCTGGAGGAACTTGGATGCCTGGTGGTTAGACCAGAGATAGAAATATATGTGCGAGGAGTGAATGCCGCACTTACATTGTATTACATTGTATAGAGACCATATAGAGATTTATGTGCGAGGAGTGAATGCCGCACTTATATTGAATATAGATCAGAGATAGAGATTTATGTGCGAGGGGTGAATGCCGCACTTACATTGAATGCAGTTGTCACCAGTACGTAAGGATGACTGTACTACATATTCTAATTATGCAAGTATTTGTACTATTGTTGCTGATGTCCAGGACTATGCTGTTGAGATTATATGTATGGAACTGTGACCCAGACTTCTGTCAAGTTATTTCATTCGCGTATGTACTGTCTTGAGTGTCAGTCCAAGTTATATTCCATTGTAACATTACAGAGGTAACATTATCCATAGTTATCAAGTCTGTTTATAGGCTTCATGTGACTCTTGCTGTGCAGAGTTTGCCTGATAATGTGATTTATGTTTTTTGTATTGTGATCTACCACGATTATTATTGCCTCTGTAATCATTATTATTTCCTCTATTGTAACCCCTATTTGGGTTTGAGTCATAGTTATCATGGTTACCATTGTCATATTCATTATAATGAGTATCTCTATAACTATGATCTTGTTGTCTCCATGATGGATGACTTGGATAGTTCCTATAATGACTTCCTCTGCGGAAATTCCTATAATTATGACCACCTCTGTATCGAGGGCTGTCGGCTCGTCTCCAGTTCTTCGCAGAAGAACCCTGAAATGATTGGTTACCTTGGTTTTGATAACTATTATGGTTACCCTTTTTATCAAACTTGTTTTGTGGTCCCTGAAATTTGTGTGAGTAATTAGGGTTGTATGGTGTTGCTGAAGCAACTGGCATACCTTCCTTAACCTTAGCATTGCTAAAAGCTACGTCCGGATGTGCCGTGACGTATTGGGTACAATATTCTTCCATTTCTTTTAGTGTCTTGGGTTTACGCTCATGTAGGAATTCAAGGAATGGTTTATTTACACTTGACATAATCTTGTCTCTGAGCAACACCTCCATAAGGGCTTCATATGTCTTTTCTGTTTTGGACAGCTCAATCCAACGATTAAATGTAAGACGTGTCCTTGCAATGAATTCTGAGAATTCTACCCCTGATTCAGGTACCATTTTCTTAAACAAAATACGGTAACCTTCCTCTGTTAATTGATATTTTCTCAATAAAGCTGCCCTAATAACATCATAATTATCCTTGTCAGTCTCTTCAACCAAACTTAAACTAGTCAGAGAATCACCTTTCAAATTTTCTGATAACTGGTTAGCGTATTGTGATTTATCCACATTATGAGCTCGACAAGAGCGTTCAAATCTATTTAGCCAAACTGTTATATCGTCACTGGATGGATTAAATGCTGGTACCTTGACCTTGTAAGTAAAGGGTTTACCACTATTACCATTTGACTGATTAGCAATACTCACATTTGTCAATTTTAATTTTTCCAACTCAAATGCTAACAGTTTTTCCTCATGTTCCCTTTTTTGCTTTTCTCTCCTCGGCTTCAGCTTCTCTGTCTAATCTCTTTTGTTCAGCCTCAGCTTCTAATCTTTTATTTTCAGATTCTCTCTGTAATCTTTTTTCTTGAGCCTCAGCTTCTAATCTCTTTTGTTCAGCCTCAGCTTCTCTTTCTAATCTCTTTTGTTCAGCTTCTTTGTCTAATCTCTTTTGTTCAGCCTCAGCTTCTCTATTTTGTTTTTCCATTTCCATTTGGAATCTCCATTCGTCTACATGCATCTGCAATTTCTTTTGCTCAAATTCTAATTCCATTCTTTTATCCTCGGCTTTTTGTTTTCTCTCTTCCGCCTTTTGTGCTTTTTCATATTGACTGGTAGCATACTCCTCTAACTTATCACCAGCTTTGCCTAGGGATTTCCCTAACTCAATGAAGTAATCTAAAGTCGACATAATGTATACCAATATGTGACTAGATACCTGAAATAGCAATAATGAAATCTATCTCCATATAAATGGAATAATCAGCTCCCTTTATCACAATCTCTGTGGGCAACAAACCTTTAAATAAGGTCTTGTATAATCAACTGTGTACCTCTAATAATAGTAATCAATCATCAGTTGATTATTTCTCATAAGTTCACTACACAGCTAGTAGTGTATGATCAAGTATATTTTATAGTATATGTCAACCAACAACATAAACAAAAGACAATCAAGAAAGACAATACGAAAACATTCGCAGAAATCAAATAAGTTAAATAGAAAACTGAAGAAAATAATAACAGAACCTGTGATGATAACCGCGAGGAAATAAACAACACAAATGACGTCACAGTGTATAAATATCAAGTTGTATAGAACTAAAAGACAGGAAAGATGAGATCAACAAATACACACAAATCAAAACAAAACTAAAGAACAGGAAAATATCACAAAAACGACGAAGAAAAAAAAACGCATCTTCACAACTAACAGAAATAGCAACAAATTGTCGCTAGCAAATTTCCAATTAAGAAAATTCGCACCTACTGAACGCTACTATAAAACTTCTATGACGTGGTATCCTTTATAATAGTCACCTTACCCAACCTCCCACAGACATATAAACAAATATCACATATAAACAAGTAAACATTTAAACATAAATACATATATATCATATAAATGCAATGTAATGTGTTGCAGATAGAATGTGTTGCGGAGAAGGCTCAGTTATACAGAATAATGGTACAGTTTCTATCAAAATTAACTACCACTTTAATCAATAATTTATTCTGGCCTTAAATATTACAAAGTTCAATATAATCTAGAGAAGTGCAGGAAAATCCACCGTTTACTGTTCCTAAGAATAACTAGTAGGACTTCTCGCTTCAGTTGCACTGTACTTGTCGCAAACACAGTCAAATATACGCTCCAACACTGATGTGTGATGCTGTTTCTTCCAAATAAACACAGTCTGTTCAATGCTGTCTGTACACTGACAAATGTCAACAAGCGCTGACCTAGTTACTGCATACGCTCGATAGGACAGGTCACGCTGACATCGACTGTAGAGTTGTACTGCAAACTTGTACACTGGTGTTCATGTGTGTCGTATGTGGCCACAGGAAACCGTCTGGTATCAGTAGTTGACTTCTGTACAATGTCCACTGTGCAGGTTGACCCAGAAAGCTGGCCTACGACGTTGATAAGAGTATAATTGATGTTCTTATCGTAGGTGCGGGTTAATGGTCATCACATTGTTGAAATGCTATTTGCTGGTGTAAGGTGTTATGATTGTCAACTCGCTAACCGACACAGGGTTGTACGTACAGGTCACCTGGTCCATAAAGTAGTGAGGCCCTGGACAGGTGATGTTGACAATGAGTGAAAGTATAAATGTCAATTGCGCGAATGTGTGGAATGTTCTGAAGTTGACATGTTGGTTAGAATACAATCATACACTCGTATGCAAGTCAATGATGTCCTGAACTGCTATTGACGTTTTCATATATTTATTGTGACACATACTCTGACATTGCGGTTGACAGTCACTGGAACAAGTTGACACACACATTGTTGTATACGTGAAGAAATACATAGCATCTGGATATAATGGAATGGTCGTAGGCAAGCACATAGTATTCTGATCTGTCTATAGTCTCATTCCTTAGCTGACTAATCGCGTCAGCCAATAAATATTACTTAATAATGGCTCCTTATCAGACCCTCTTCTGCCTAAGTCTTACAAGCCTTAAATCCAGCAAATGTTCATGATAACGATCTTAAACCACCAGTAGTGGGGTTTTATTTTCCTTATAGGTAACAGATCTCTATCATCATCAGATAATAAGGTTGTCCCTGTTCTCGATAGATGATTTTATTAAACTGGCAATGAGATCCAAGATGGCTTTACTTTTCAGTGAGCTTCGCTCACCCAAGGTGAGAATATAAAGCATAATTAAAGATGCTGTTCATACATAAATGTCCTGATTGGGCTCTGAATATTCTGCAATTAATAATGCTGGTCACATCAAATAACATAGGACTGCTAGGTAGCATATCATCTTCCTCTGTAGTCAATAATAATCTAGGCACGACGAAACGTCTGCCCATCTAGGCATTGCAGAAGGGTACATAAACTGGCTTCGTTACCTTGTTATGGAAATACACTGGCGAATAGCTCACACCATCTTTTGGCGTTAGGAACAAACACTGGGGAGATTTACCGACATAACAGTCATATAGAGAAACTATCTCCTTTCCCCAAATAAACCACGGAAAGATCCCATCTTCGGACTTCCCTGGTACAGACCAGCCATCGCAGAAAAAACATAACGGAAGACCCTTTTCAAAACACACCCGGTCTGGGCATGCGTTAAAGATAACCTTTGAACTCTATATTCAAGTGGGACAACTATATATTACATTCATACGAAGCAAATACAGAGTATTCGCCCTTTGTCTAGAGTTCTAATCTCAGACTCAAAATATTATTACCAAATATTTCCAAACATAACAAGTATACAAACAAATAAATATCTTCCTATATATATACATCTCTATCTTCATTGTCCCCAGTAATCTGTTAATAACAAGCGGTTTGAGATGACCGCCCGAAAATTTCTGCAAATGTTCAGAAACAGCCGGAAAGAGAGCACGGAAACATTTCCGCAGTTCTCTTCACGTCTCACGGGCTATTTGACAAAGTGCATTGAATTATCTGACCTACCTCTTACATATGAGGAACTATTTGAACTTGTTCTTGTGGAACAGATAAAGTCAACTTTGTCAAACGAAACCCGTAGATTTTTGGCTGAACAGGGCGCAGTCAGGCTTGAGGACATCCTCAATAAGGCAGAACGCTATACCAATGCAATGGCCGAACTTCCCAGCACTAAACGTAAACCCACAGATGAGCCATCTCGAAAACAAAATCTAGAGCAGTCATCCTATTCTTCCATTCCTTCTCAACATTATAACCAACGAGATAATAATACCCATAAACCTCCCCAGGGAAAATCGAAGTTCTACCAAACCAGATACCCCCCTAACAACAATTCTGATCAACCCACCAAGCCTACGTGGCAGCGCGGCCACCAAGGTCAAGGAAAAGGGAAGACCCCTACACCAAGAGCGTCTGATCAAGGCAAACAAACCGGTCCAAACCGCATCGGATGTTTGCATACAGCCTCGAAAGGTAGAGTCAATGTCAGTGATTCTCAACCTGACGGGGACGACCCTCAACGCGAGGAACTGTACTTTTGAATGGTACCTCTATTACTTGTCTCTTTGACACTGGACTAAGCTTTAGTTGTATTGTCACTAGGCACCTAGTCAAACCAGGTCAGGAGACAGAGGAAACCGTCCAACTTAGTGGAGTTTTCAAGAGTGATGCACCCAGGACGCTTCCTATCGCACTGGTAGAAATACACTCTGATTTTGTCAGAGGTGTTATTAAAGCGGCCATTATGGATGATCCTATCTACCCAGTTATCCTGGGATGTAGATATGTGTTTATTGGGAGACCAAAGGAGCCGATTGTTGCAGCGGTAACCACAAGAGAGCAAGCCAAGAAGGAGAGGGAGCCTGCGCCAAATTTGTTGCCGAATGAACTGAAGGAGGCGCAACAAAAGGACCCTACTCTGGAGCTTTGCTTTAGAAAACTGCCCATGGCTATGGACCACAGACACAACGGAGACATCTTTTCTAAAGATGGCGTATTGTATCGTAGAACGGGCAACCCGGAGACGGGGAATAACCAGCTCCTAGTACCGACGCAGTACAGAAGCCAGATCTTAGAAATGGGGCACTCTCTTCCCTTTAGCGGACATATGGGACAAAACGCCATTATTCAGCGAATAAAAACCCACTATTGGTGGCCAGGAATGAACTCTGACATTATCAGGTATGTGAAATTCTGCGCCCAGTGCCAACGGGTAGCACCCAAGCACTTGACACCCCCAGTACCCATGGGGCAAATGCCAATTGTGGGCACTCCATTTGAACGGGTTGCTGTCGACATCATTGGACCCCTGGAAAGGACCAAAAGAAGGAACAGGTTCATCCTGACCTTAGTCGACACTTGCACAATGTGGGCCGAAGCTGTACCGCTAACATGCACAGATTCCAAGCATGTCGCAGAAGCCCTCGTGCAAATCTTTACACGGTTGGGATTCCCTCAACAAGTTTTGACAGACAATGGATCCCAATTCCGTAGCCTGTTAATGGAGGAGATCTTTAAGATCTTGAGGGCTAAACATATCCACACAAGTCCCTACCATCCGGCCGGAAATGGGCTCGTGGAACGTTTTAATGGCAGCCTCACCACCGTGTTACGTAAGCTGGGTCAGGAGACACCGGAAGACTCGGACCTATATATATCGGCTGCCTTATTCGCCTACCGAGAGGTACCCCAAGCGTATACGGGATTCCCGCCTGGTACACTTTTATTTGGCAGACCTATTAAGGGGCCACTAGAAGCCTTACTTCGGTCCCTGACAGACCAAAAGGCTGACGAGACAGTCGTCTCTGCAAGCAAGTATGTATCTGAGCTCAAGGTAAGGCTAAAGTTAGGATGGGATCTAGCTACAACCAACCTTACGAAAGCCCGCGCTAAGCATGCTAAAAGATACAATAAAGCTGCAAAAGACAGAGAGCTCCAACCAGGGGAAAAAGTTTTGTTGCTACTTCCAACCGGAAGCAATAAACTGCGCATCGGATGGCAAGGGCCGTTTACAGTCCTTAAAAAGGTCTCACGTACCAATTACAAGATCTCCATCAAAGGAAAGGAGAAGGTCTTGCACATAAATCTGCTTAAGAAATATTTGGAAAGACCGGTGCCATCCTCCGAGCATCTCCTGACTGTCGCCATAGCAACGGAAGACGAGGAAGATGATGATGGTTGCATAGAGTACCCTTTGCAACCCACAGAATCCTTTAAAGATGTCAAGTTCGGCGACAATCTCTCACCAGAACAACAAACAGAAACCAGGGCGCTACTAAAACAGTACAGTGCAGTCTTAACGGATGTACCTGGTCGAACAAATCTCATCTAATTTGATATGAAATTAACAAACGAGACCCCTGTTCGAACCAGAGTTTACCCCATCCCGTACGCAAAAGCTGATGCACTTCGCGGAGAAATAGACAAGCTGCGTCAGGCATGAATTATCAGCGAGTTGACATCTCTTTATAGTTCGAGTGTAGTGCTGTTACAGAAGCCCAATAAGGAAGTTCGGCTGTGTATAGATTACCGGCTGCTAAACGCGGTAACGGAATTTCAGACCGAACCTCTCCAAACCGTTTCTGAGTTGTTCACCAAGCTCAGCAAGGCAACAATTTTCTCCAAGATTGACCTCAGTAAAGGTTATTATCAAATACCAGTCAAGGAGGAAATTAAACCTTTGCTAGCTTTCAGCACTAGTGAAGGACATTACACATTTAATGTGATGCCGTTCGGATTGCATAACGCACCAGGAGTGTTTACCAGGATGATGAGAAAGCTTTTAGAACCCTTGCAAAGTCCCCAATTCCAAAATTTCATGGATGACATATTAATTGCATCGGAAACCTACGACGAACATATTGCTACGGTTGCTATGCTCCTCAGGAGACTACAGGAAACTGGTCTCAGAGCCAGACCTAGCAAATGTCTCATCGGGTTTGAAAAGCTAGACTTCTTGGGGCATACTATTTCCCACGGCTGTAGTTGGCCTGTTCAGAAGAACGTGGAGAAAATAGCTGCAGCCAAAAGGCCCCGAACGAAGAAAGATGTGCGTTCCTTCCTATCACTATGTGCATATTATCAGAAATACATCGAGAACTTCAATGGACTGACAGCACCTCTGACTGACCTCACCAAGAAAGGTTGTCCTGATAAGGTCATTTGGGATCAAAAGTGCGAACACGCGTACAGCACTTTAAAAGGATAGCTGTCTGCATACCCCATCCTAAGGTTGCCTGACCTTAAGAAACCTTTCGTACTGAGAGTTGACGCGTCAGGTCAGGGCATCGGGTCAACATTGTTGCAAGCCGAGGACAGTGACCCGAATATGCTATTCCCAGTAGCTTACGGCAGTCGGAAACTGAACAAGGCAGAACGCAACTACAGTGTCGTTGAAAGAGAATGTCTCGCTCTGATTCATGGTATCAGACGCCATCATGAGTTTCTGTATGGTACTTCTTTCACGGTGCAAACAGGCCATGCTCCATTAGCCTTCCTGTGTGCCAATAAGGAATTCAACGCAAGGATAATGCGCTGGGTCTTGTTATTGAGTGTTTATTCCTTCAAAGTGGAATATATTCCAGGAAAACAGAATGTAGGAGCTGACTTCTTGAGTAGAAACTGGACTACAGAGGAAGAGAACGAAATTGTAAATACCAATCATCCTAAAGCTACCGATCAGGGCAGCTTCATTGTCACAAAAGAAACATGAAAACGAGTTTCCATGTCTCGAAAGAGGGGACGATTGTGACGGACGGCTGTAGCTGACCTGAATTATTAAGATGACAGGGTATTTCCCTCTCTATAACATTAGAACCCCTGAACATTTGTTGTAATTTTTCATCCGCCTGGAACGTTGCACCTGGGCTAATTAAGCATGCCGCATTTCCACGAGGATTCTACACATTGGATCATTAATATGTGAACTGCTACCTTCTGTGCATTTTGAGATCGCATGGCCTTTGATGGGAGGTTAAATCACGCCCACGACCATCTCTGAGAACGATTTATAGCAATCTTTTCATTAAACGCCGGCCCAAAGTGGACGTGGCCAGAGACTCACCCCGATTTTTAAAGCAATTAACAGCAGTTCATTTTCCTTACCTTGCTGTCACCCCGCCTTGTGGGAGTTGCCAAAGCTTCTCGGGGAAAGCGGTCCCATCAAAGCCAGGCAGGTCTTCAGAATCAACGTAGAAGCGGTATACGATCTGAGGAATCAGGGAACTCCCAGCTAACAAAGTTAGTTTCTCGCAGAGATTTCGCACCCTCATGCGAGCAGCCTGAGACGAACGGAGATCGGAAGCCAGGGGGGCATCGCGGTTAACACAACGGCGTAGAACCTCGATTTTTCTCAAGATGAAGAAAGGTGTTAGAATCTAACATGTCCCACTCATCTTGCATTCCAATTAAATATATAGAGAACCTGAGAAAATGTATTTTATCATTCGTTCTGACAGAATTCTAAGATTCACTAGCATATAGTTGGATTCCTGCTAGATTTCATCTAAATTGTTGGCTATTGGAGTGAATTCTTTTCTGTGCAGACGGTAATTTATACATTAGCTTCGAGTGATCAGTGGACTAGTTATTTCATTTTTATTTCACTGGATTGTGGTGTAAATTTAACTTTTTTAAATAAACCCAATTTTAAAGTTCTAGTGCAGACTAAATGTTACATCTATAAGTTAATTTCCTAATACAATAGCCGCGTAAATTAATTTTGCAGTCGTTAAGGGAATTATAACTTTAATACAGTTTAGTTCTGTATAGATAGATGTGCTTTTAACTATTAACTTCACGGGGAGTTTTTCTTGAATTTTATTAATTGAAGACGCGAGTGCAGAAAATAGTCTAACTGTAAATGTATCGCTCGGTAGATTTTAATATGATTTCATTGCATGTCATGTTTTTCTATTTGCATCCAGAATGATCTTTCGAACCTAGCATCCCAGCAATTAAGCAGCAATTAAGCAGCAATTAAGCAGCCATTACGCAGCAATAAAATATATACAGAGTCCTGCCGACTCAGTTCGATTACTCCAGTGACTTATGAACATATTTAAAATTTAATCTTTGTGGCGATCCTGTTGGGATTCAGCTATCTGGAGTTTACAGAAATAAAGCGAACCCAAAGACTGTTTTAAGATCCCAATTCATAAAGTCGTTAACAAACTGGAAGAAGAACAGTTGCCAGTAGCAATATTTTACTCACTGCTCTATTTGTGAAGAAGAACATAGATTTATCTGAACACTGTCTGTCAAGTATAGTCAGTGGATTTTAACCCCCCCCCCCCCCCACCCCCCCCCCCCCCCCCCTCCCCTTGCCCGCCCCCCCCCCCCCCCCGAAGAAGAACTTACCTCAGTGTTTTGTAGTTTGTGACATTACGGCAAAAGAAAGTTATCTCCATCAGCTGTGCCAATCTTAGAAACCACCCCATACCTCACACCTAGCCAAGTGCCTGTGCCATTCTTTAGGAACTTTATCTAATAAACAAACAGTACCGTTAAACTTCAACGTCCAGCGATTTCGGGACACTTTGTTAACTTCAACAACCTGCTAATCTGGGGCTGTACACGGAAGAAAATACATTTACCTAAGCCAAGGTTTAGTACGGTTTTTGGTGTATTTCCTATGAAGTGACAGAATTCACCATTTGGTAAGTCTGTGTGTGTGACTGTGTGCTAGCCAGCCCAAGCGTGTTTTTTTTAATGAAAGGAGATTTAATCTTTTTTACCCTTATAATTACGAGGGGCGTTCAGAAAGTAATGCACCACATCGTTTTTCTCAGGAGCTGTTTATTCAAAAAGCATGAAATTTATAAACAATATACATGGATGTGTCATGCAAACATCAGTATTATTCAACATAATCCCCATCAACTTGTGCGGCTTTATGCCAGCGCGAAACAAGTGCATGTATTCCTAGCCCGTACCAGATTTTGTCTTGATCATGTAGCCATTTCTTCGCTGCATGAATCACTCCTTCATCATCTTCAAACCTTGTCCCACTGAGTGCATCTTTAAGTGGACCAAATAGATGAAAATCAGAGGGTGCCAAATCGGGACTATAGGGTGGATGGGGTAGTACAGTCCAATCCAATTTGGTGATTGCTTCCCGTGTTGCCAGACTTGTGTGAGGTCGCGCATTGTCGTGAAGGAGAAGCAGGTCTGCTGGATTCTTGTGCGGCCGAACTCTGCGAAAACGTTGATTGAGTTTTTTCAATGTCTTAATGTAAGCTTGCGAATTGATTCTCTCCTCTTGGCATAACGTCCACAAGAATCACACCTTCAATATCCCAAAAGACAGTGGTCATGACCTTTCCAGCTGAAGGAATTGTCTTGAATTTCTTTCTTCGTGGTGATTGCGAATGACGCCACTCAATTGACTGTCTTTTTGTCTCCGGTTCAAAATGATGTGCCCAGGTTTCGTCCCCTGTAACGATCTTAGCCAAAATGTTCTCTCCATCAGCATTGAAACGCTCCAACAATTCAGAAGAAATTGCTTTCCTTTGCAATCGGTGGTCATTTGTGAGACTTCGAGGAACCCATCTTGCGCAAACCTTAGAAAATCCGAGAGTTTTTATAACTGCATTTGCACTACCAATGCTGACTGACAGCTGTAAGGCCAATTAGTGAGTAGTGATTCGCCTATCAGTAAGAATAATGCCCTCAGCGCATTTCAACATTTCTGCGTTGGTGGCTGTGGCAGGACGTCCACAGCGTGGCCGATCAAGCAGCTCCATATCTCCACTTCCTGATTCTTTGATTCTCTGAACCCAGCGACTGACTGTACTCCTGTCGACTGCAAAACGTCCATACAAATCACATAGACGCTTGTGAATGTTCACAACAGTTTCCTTCTCTGCAACGAGAAATTCTATCACAATTCGCTGCTTATAACGCAAGTTGCTAACACGCTCCATTTCAACGGTTTAGGGCAGCCGTATTATTCTGCCGGTTGCGGTGCAATTTGATGCACACAATTGGCACATGCCATATTTGAAGTGTGCAAAATTTCATGCTTCTATCTTCATTATTAGCTGAGAAAAACGATGTGGTGCATTACTTTCTGAACGCCCCTCGTAGTTCGACCTAGTATTAAGGCGTACTGTATTCATTGTACAGGATTTCTCCTAGCGGGATTGTTTAACTGTGTGCATTCCCCCTCCCGTAAAATTTGTTGAATAAAGGGAAACATTTGAGAACCCTAGCTTTTCCTCTACCCCTTATTACTGTAACCCCTTGTCTCAGAGTAATAAATTTACCGTTGGGTTAAATTGCCTATCTCTGATCATCACCCCCCCCCCCCTGTCTTTGGGACCGGGTCTTTTCTGTTAGTAAATACAAGCGGGAAAGGTGTAGTGGATACTTCTCCGCAAAACCCCCTCCCCCCCTACCTTGTCATTTTGTATTTTGTAACCCATGATTTCTGACTGTAAATTGATAATTATTTCTGATATGATTTTATGATAATAAAGGTATTAAAAACTTTATTATAGCACGTTTCACTAGCTTTGCCCTCAAACATATGTAATTATCTGATTAACCGTCCAACGTATTAATGCCATTTTTTGCATACGATGTTACATTGGGTTAGACCCAACAAATATATACTTTATATCTGTGCATCTTGTCCAGTTCCCATAAACGGATGAAATCCTTTGATCTTTGTCGGCATACTAATTATTGTGTATCGAGAAAAGAAATTTTACCACTTCATGCACAGATTCTGTGAATTGATTAGGCATAGGCGTGTCTACTATTACAATAATGTGGCCATCACGTTTGCATATGAATACCTGTTGAAGCTGATTTCTTAAATGATCTGCATGCGAGATACTCGTGACATTGATTGTCATTGACATTTAACGCGCTACCAAACTGGTCCTTCCTTGATCTAATTATTTCAATAGGTATCACCTCTTTGCGGTTCATAAATATCATAATGGAACGTTGCTCCTCTAATGTACTTGTAAATAAAGGTAAGGTCATCTTTAAAGAAATTAAACTTCATCCGAATCATAATCAGATGTCTCTGAGAAATTGATAATCAATCTCGGCTGAATGAAGGACAAACCATCATTCTTCCAATATTCCGCTTCCTCTTGTAACACGTGGTTCTCACATTTCTTCCAATAATCCCTGGCTATATGGGACATGGCGGCTTTTATAAGTATTTCAACATCTTTTAATTTGAACGTTCTATTTTCTGTTGCTACCTGTTCCTTAATTTTAGCCCAGCTAGTTCTATTGTGTTTAAGTCAGAATGGTAAGGAGGCAATCTTAAACATCTGTGACCATGTTCATGGATTGCCTTGTCTATGTGAAATATCTTTGTATGCTGTGTCTTTTTTACAATTCCAAGTAATTCAGGCTTCAGGGACATTTCGTTGAATGGAATGTTGTTTTTGGTCGGCCAAATCTTTATTACATCTTTAGTACTTGATGAATTAGGAACTTTATCTTCTGGTGCCACAACGTTGTGATATGAAGCATTGTCCATTATCAAACACGACGGTCTATCCAAGGAAGGAAGTACATGATTCACAATCCAATCTTGAAATATCTTGCCATTCATCTCTGTATGATAATCCCTATTATCTGTAGATTTTGAAACACATGTGAGTTCAGTATTATTTAGAAACCCATGATGGCTGCTTTCTGCATGTGCAATTATTAGGCGCTGTCCTTTGCTGCTTGATACTAGTCTCTTAGTTGTCCCATCAGATGATTGCCATTCTCGTTCATTACTGTTGTGCACATTGATCCAAGTTTCATCTAAATACACAAAATCATAACAATCTCTTCTCACTTCTCTGACCTCCCGTAAATATTTCCTTCTCATTGCAACTATATGAGGCTTCTCACAAATAAGGTTTCTACCACCAACATATTTTCTAAAATTGAATCCCAAACTCCTAATAGTCCTCCATACCGTAGATTTGGAAATTTCAATGTCATTATTCTTTCTTAATCAAATTTTCAATTTCCTTAAAGTCACTGCCTCATTATTGTGAAACATATTGCAAATTTCTCTGCGGATCAATTCTCTGTCAAAATTATTCACCACTCTTGGCCTATTTTTCGTGTGTAAAACACTGGAATTAGAAATTTCAGATGTCGCTATCCAGCGGTGCAATGATCGTTTGCTTATCCCCAAGGCATGAATAGTCCTCTTTTGTGGGTTTGAAATAGAATGATATAGTTTTCCTCGAGTAGCTTCATTGCAGAAATACTTTAAAATCCTATTTGTGATTTGCTGTAATGTCATAACATGTACTCGCAGACTCATTTTTTCCTACTTAGCCACACAATACTTTTTGTAGACACGCCACTGATTGACAATGTGTGCGTAAAACCGGAAATAAACTGTTTTATGTTCAAGAAGTGCAATTTCACGCAATTTCACGCAAAAATCATGCCAATTTCTTGATAAACCAAAAATGTGCAAATGAGGTCGTATAATTTACTGTAGACATTTCAATATGTGTGTGTGTGTGATGTGTGCTGGCAAGTAGGATTTTATATTATATCGCAAAGAAACAAAAATTGAAACCAATGGCCGCATTTTAATGAAAAATTTAATTCATAGGGTCTATACCATTTCAAATTTACACACAAAATTTCACTTATATGCGTTATATATTCGCTGAGATATAGCATTTTGAAGTTGGGCAAAGCTAGTGAAACGTGCTATAGCATTGATGTCGGCTGGCCAAACCCAACAATCCCCATATTCGTTATCGTAGTCTGTATTCATGTACGTTGTGCGTCAGAATCACCAAATCGGTGTGTGCGCCTGAGTGACTGGAACTGACAAAAAATTGTTTGTACAGAAGGGTGGTAGGAGTAGTTTTGAGAGACAAATATTGTCGTACATGAGACTGTCCTTACTCTTCCCAGCACTTGTGAATCTACTACCTCACTTTCCTAAATTCTTATTCTCACAGAGCCTTCGCTATCATTCTACACTCTAAAGGGACCAATATCCATCAGAACTCTCTCAGATAAAATTACGACAGTCTCCCCCACCTGTCTCACGCTGGGGATTTCAGTCATCAGTTCCACATTAGTAACGTTGTAATATCATTTCAATCCTTCTATTCTACGCGAGCACCTATTTATAAAAGTCTGTAAAATCCAGTTTTTTTTGTGTTTTTGTTTTTGTCTCCGTGTCTCATGCACTAGAACTGACTGGAAATTGGAGTTGAATATTCTGATAGACAAAAGACGTTGTACATCCACCGCAGCCGACCTTCGATGTAGAGATTGTCACTGATGATAGATGGTGTTTCTTCAAGTGCAATCGTGTATTTTTTTTCCTACATTTATTCTAATTATCTTTGTCTTTTCCCTGGGTACTTTCAGACCCACTTGCTATGATCTCTCATCGAGTATTTTTATTTTGTCTTGCATCTTGTTACGGTTATATGACAGAAGTACGATGTCACCGGTAAAATCTACATCTCCAAGCTGTTTAGTCTGAGTCTACTGGATTCCATTCTGTTGTCTGGGGTCGGTGTTTTCATAACCCAATCTTTAGCCAGTGGCAAAAAAAAGTGAAAACTCGTAACGTAGGGGATCGGAAAAGTCAAAGTTAGCTAGTAGGAAGAGAAATTGTAACAAGGGGTATCATTGTCGCACTCCAGTTCTTATACCACACGGTTCTGTAAGCTGTCCTTCATGAAGAACTTTGTATGTCATGTCTTCATAAGTTTCCTTTATTAAGCTAATGATCTGCGGTGGGATTCCATAATGCCTCATTGTAGTGGGTTTGATGGTATTGTATGATGGTGATATTACTAAATGTAATGTATGAGGCCAGCTGTGAAGGCTCCTGAGATAAAATGTAGTTGTGAATTGTCAGAAGGCCTTTCTTGCTACCACTACGACCTCACACTCAATTTTTTTTCTTAATGAATGTAGCTATGTAAAATGTCTAGGGTAATGATATGTAATGTGGTGTGATAGTTATAGATACACCCACAGATATTTAAGCAGACTAATAATATTTAACAAATATTATAATACACTGAACTAACTCAAGAGTGTAAAATTTTTGATAGAATTATATTACATTTATTTGTTCTGGATCAAGTTTTATGTTGACCAGAACTTTTTTTTTTTTTTTTTTTTAAAAGGATTTAAAAATTATGAAAGAAATGCATGGAATGTTACATAATAAATGCAAGAGTGTACATATATAAGTACTAGACTAGTTAGTTTTATTAAAATGTTCTAGTAGTCATCTACTTGGGAGGATAGTTAATGCTTGTGCTGTTGGGGTGGCCTCATCACACCTGTCTATATTGACTACACAGTGTCCAGTAAATTACAGGAATTTTATGGGGTATTAGTAACTAAAAGGCGTTGGTGAACTTCCAGCAGACCAGAGGCTCACTCAACTTGCATATGTAGCTCTGGTGCTGAAATCTGGTGGTCCCACCTCTCCGTGCTGGCGGGCAATAATAGTGGTCTCTGTCACAACGTACTGCACAGATACACTCGAGTAAAATCACCAACTGAATGGACACCGCCTTGTTGACAACTGAAACTCACAGCTCTGCAATCAAAGTATTGGCTATGTGTCAAAATTCTATTCTCTACCCACGTCTGGACACAACACGGACACAACAACCACATCATACAGACAGGTCAGATCTCTCTGACCAAACAGCACATTTACCATGGTGGTTTTACATCAGATAGGTCCTCCCAGACTATAGATTCTGAAAAATATTTATTAGTTTCCTTCCCTAAAAGTGGATAGGTAATATGTTTCATTATTCTCAACACTTGATCTGTCTTTCCTAACCCTTGCTGGAGTTTATGTATATTGTTGGTCCCTAGACCCTGACTTGGGCGGGGGGTCTAGAGCAAATCCCTACTTGTTTGTAAGGCTAGATTATGATATGGCAGTATCAAATCACTCGAACATTAAACAATATTCAAAATATACAAAGAAATAATTTCAATCTTACCAGATTATGAATAAAGAACACAGAAATGCTAGCAAAACTCAGCTGAGCTGCTGGCTATAGTATGGCGTCCCTGAACTTATTTCACTTTCTTTCATTTGGAAATCACCACACTTTAAAATACTGTGTCTATCATCGAACAACTATTGAGGAATGGCCCCACTTTCTCGTCTGAGCGCCGATAAAATGATTGTCTGTGGCCAATCACTGCCTAGGTTTATTTCAAATTCAAATTTCCTACCCTAAAGTCATTTCAGTCATGCTTCAGTCAAGTATGGATGTTTATCTGTTTGTCTGTCCGTCTCTACTTGTTTTTTTTTCAAAAACGTACTTGATTTTTGAACCAACCTTTCTCTCCCCTCCAAAATTTTGTCGTTAAAAGTTATATTTAGACACAGCTCCCACCAATGTCCCTTCGCTTCCCTACTAAGTAGATTTGAACACCTGCGTCTCAAGGTCGTGTTTTTTTGTGCAAATAGCGACACTTTTTATTCCATACAGTCTGTCGCTGATGTGAACAACACTGTCTTTTGTCATTATCTTCAATATTATCTATCCGTCTGTAAAATTAAGAACATATTAGTTCACTGCTCAGAATGGGCCATCCGGCCAGCTAATTTTTTATATTCCTAACATTAATATTACGAAAAAGTTACTTTTTAATTTTTGTAATATTCCAAACATCTGCGTTCTGCCGCTGAATTCAAATCAAAGGCTTGGTATCGCAAAAGCGACCAATAAATGACTGTGGCGTAACATATCCAAGGTCCCTTCTGTCGAGTTCCTTACTTTATGTCAACTTGGGAAACGTGACTTTTCTCCGTTTCCCCCCCCCAATTGCGTCTCCTTAGCCTTTCTAGTCTCACGCAATCTTTCCAGTCATATTTTTTCCTTTTTATCCGCCGTTCCCCTCCTGTCTAGCAAGTCAATTTTTATGGAGGGTGATGACCCGCGGTCTGGGCGATCATGTACTATCAGCAGCCTACGCATTATGTTTTTATCCTTACATGTTATCTTTGGAGGTATTTTACCGTTGTATCTCTGTCAATTTCACTACACATCTCCCCACTTGAAAACATGCCTATGGCAAGTTCCAAAACCAGCGATACACATAGGTAAAATTACTCCTCACGTCTGCCACTACTCTAATTTTGATCACAGGGGTGCCGACTGAGGAAATCTGCACCGACATTCAATTTACGGCTTGCATAAGCGACTGGTTTCAGTTCCCCATCAGGTGAAGATGATCTTTGCAACAAAGCCCCTCCTAGTCCTACATTACTTGCATCGGTTCTTAAGACAAAGTCCTGTGTCAAATCAGGCAGTTTGAGAATAGGCTTGCTAGTGAGTTTTTCCTTTAACTCTTGGAACGCTAGTTCACATTGTGCAGTCCAAATAATTTTATCTGGAAGTCCCTTGCGAGTCAGATCAGTCAGAGGAGCACAAATAGCGTTAAAATTCTTGATTTATTTCTGATAAAATCCGCATAACGACACAAATGATCGCACGTCCTTTTTTGTTTGCGGCCTAGGTGCTCTCTGCAGTTTTTCCAAGTTCTTAGGATCAGGGGTCATATTACCCTGATATACAGTGTGTCCCAAGAATTCCAACTCTTTGCATCCAATACAACATTTTGTTGGCCTAGCAGTTAAGTTCGCCTCCCGAAGTCTATCAAACAACATCTCCAGAGCTTCAATGTGTTCTTCAAATGTCTCTGTGGCGACGAGAATATCATCCATGAAAATTCGTGATACATGGGTTATTCAGGGGATCCAACAATTTGCGCATCATCCTTGAAAACACACTCGGAGCATTTTTCAGTCCGAATGGTAGCATATTGAATTCATAATGTCCATCCGAAGTGCTAAAAGCCAAATAAGGTCTCACTTCAGGCTTCACTGGGATCTGGTAATAGCCTTTACTAAGATCCACCTTTGAAAAGTATTTTGCCTTGTTCAGTCTGGCAAATAACTGTTTTGTGTCTGGTAATGGATCCACTTGTCCTTCTGTGACAGCATTCAGTTTCCTGTAATCTATGCACAGTCTGTGTTCCCCAGACGGTTTTCTCAACAAAACGACACTAGAACTAAAAGATGATTCACTGTGCGAAATAATCCCCTCCTTCAACAAATACTCTATTTCTTCCTTCAATGCCTTCTCCTTCGCGAACGGAATAGAATAGGCTCTCATACAGATTGGGTTTGAGTCTACCAGTTTCATGTCATACTGTAGCAAATTTGTATGGCCTGGTTTATCTGTTAATACATCTGTATGTTCCTCCAGAACCTGTTGAACTCTCTCCCTCTGGTTTTTAGTCAGGTGCTTACTGACTTTTACCTGTGCTGCGGTTTCACAAGGATGTAATGGGTATTCATGTGAGGTGAGTGGTTCTTTTTGCATCTGGGTTGCAATAGCCAAGGTCAATAAGGGGGTGCTTTCCTGGAGTGGTCTGTCCAGATACTTCTTTAACAGGTTTACATGATAAACTTTCTCCTTCCCCTTTTTGTCAATTTTATAGTTTGTTCTAGACACCTTCTCTAGAACCGTATATGGACCTTGCCAACCAATTTGTAATTTATTCTGGCTTCCGGGTAGTAGAAGCAGCACCTTCTCTCCGACTGCCAGTTCCCTGTCCTTTGCCTTCCTATTAAAATATGCTGCATGTTTCTTCCTGGCTTGCTTCAAATTATCATTTGCCAGTTTCCATCCAGCTTTCAAACGAGTGGTCAGTTCGTTCACGTATTGATACGATGAGGTAACAGTCTCTTCCGCCTTCTCATCTGTCCAGGTCCTTAATAGAGCTTCTAATGGACCTTTTATTGGCCTCCCAAATAGCAGAGTTGCGGGAGCCATCCCGGTTGAACTGAATTTTATGTGGTACCTCCCGGTTACGCTTAAAACAATGCGGCGGGCAGGAATTGAACCCACAGATCCGGTTTTTCGTGTGCCAGCTTTCTCAGGATAGAAATGAGAGTCCCGTTGAACCTCTCTACCTGGCCGTTCCCTTGTGGATGGTACGGACTACAATGAAAGTGTCTGGCTTGAAATAGCTTAAAAACTTCTTCCGTTAGTTTCCCCTTGAACTGAGAACCATTATCCGTCAAGATTTGATGCGGGAATCCTAATCGGGTAAATATTGTAAGTAGTGCCTCTGCTACATGTTTTGAATCAATTGATGGCAGGGCTACCGCCTCTCCCCACATAGAACAAGTGTCCACCAGGGTAAGGATGTAACTGTTCCTCCTCTTGGTCCGAGTGAGAGGTCCTACAATATCCACTGCAACCCTCTCAAAAGGTGTTCCCACTATGGGCATTTCCCCTAGAGTTGCGGAGCAGTCCAGTGCTTTGGAGCTACCCTTTGACATTCTGGGCAGGATTTGACATATCTTTTTATATCCTCCGTTATCCCTGGCCAGAAGTAATGACAAGCTATACGCTGTCCTGTGGCGCTGATCCCCATGTGACCACTGAAGGGAATCGCATGCCCGAGTTCCATCACTTTATCTCTATATGAAGTGGGAAGAACCAGCTGGTTGTGACCATTTGTTCCAGTTCCGGCCTTCCTGTATAAGAGTTTGTTCTTCATGAAATATTCCCCCTTGCTCGGAGGTGTGTGGCATTTGGGCAATTTTTTAAAACAGGGCTTGAGTGTCCTATCCTCAGCCTGCGCCTTCCTCATCTCCTCTGGATGAGCATTTATAGGTTCACCTTCTTCCTCCTTCTTCTGTGACCTGGTCTGCACTGTCGCCATTGATCACAGGTTTTCTCGGGATTCCCCAAGAAGACGTATCTACACCCCAATATCAGAGGGTAGATTGGTTCATCTATCACTGCTGCTCTGATTTCTCCCTCACATAGCGAGTTTTCACCGTTATCCTTGCGATGGGAAGTGTCATGAGTGGTATGTCCTTAGTCGCCCCTTGTATTTCCACTGTTTCTGTGGTATACTGACTTGGGTCCACTAGGCTAGACTTCACAACTGAATCATAATCCAAACCTGTATCATAAAGGCACCTTATGGTGACCCCATTACAAATAACATCCTCACAAACTGGGGGGTGATAAGGTTCCTGTTGTCCATTAGGATTAACCTTTAATCTTCGCGTCCCCGACTTCATTGCAGCAATGTTTGAAGGTTTCCTTCTACAAAATTCGGTGTTATGGTTATCCTTCTTGCACCATTTACACCATCTTTTTCCTTGGTTCAACGGTTTTCTTTCATTGAACTTTTGGTCATTGAACTGTGAGTTTCTGTCGCGATAGTCATTTCTTGGCCGCTCAAAGTTTGTCCTACCTTTATTTCCCTGCTCTCTATTATCAAATTTATTAAATTGCTGTGGAGCTTTAAAATTGTCTATGTGCTTCTTTTTAGCACCACTTACCTCTGCCTGAGCTGCCTGATACCTCTCAGCAACATTTAAAATTTCCCCCAACTTCTCTGCACCTTGTTCCATGAGAAATTTTCTCATGTCTGGAGCCATGGACTCTCTCAATTGCTCAATCATGATCATTTCTTTAAGATCTTGGGTCTTCCCCAGAGCCGTCCATTTCTCCAAATAGGTTTCTAGTCTAGCAGAGAATTGGTGGGATGTCTCCCCAGACAACAGTTTGGCATTTCTAAATTTTCTTTGATTAAAATGTCACCATTCTATCTCGTTTAACCTCTAGAGTAACACAATTTTGGTCCATGCTTTAACATCTTTGACCATTACCCCCCGCATGGTCCCGAGCCTTACTTTTGGCAAATTTGACTTCTTAAGAAAAACCTCTGTTCAATTTTTGTGCCAGAAGTAATCCGGACCTTTTTTTAAAACTTCTGTACCTCTCTAATCCCCTGCCCTGATTGTAGTATGCTGGGTGGGAAATTCAAAAATAACGTCCTAGGCCTTCCCGAAAAATCCCCCCCCCCCCCTCTATTTTCTACTACTTAGCATTTCCATTCTTGAATGGTTAAATGAAACCCCATGCTTGAAGTGCTTCTTCCATCATGTTTCCCCACATGATTGTCCGTAAACCCCATTTGCAAACCCCAATTAGTGGTAGTATTTCAGATCAAAAAATATATCAATTTTTTATGCATTTACTTTGAGGAAGCCTCCCCATTGCCCCCCCCCCTTTACCTTCGCCGTTCTTGTTACAAAATTAGGATTTTCTAGTTCGTTAATTCGTAATTGTCATCTCCAGATCGTCCCTGGTTCCCCTGTTTTCTTTAATATGTCCTTCTTCCACTAGCAAATTCACAAACTGAAGCATTTGGGAACCTTTACCCATTTTCTTACCACCCACCTGCCTCCCCATTACCCCCCCAGATACCTTCCATTCCTATGACTTGTTCTACTTTGAACATACCCCAGACTCTAAAACTCTTCCTGACAAAAACAAACCTTTTTCCGTAATTGGTTTCTTATGGTACTCCTTACCCCTCTTCCCTTGAGCTCTCAAAATGATTGCCAAAATTTTGCTCTAGTTCCCTGTTTACAATGACTTCTTGCAGCAATTTCGAATCATCCTTCGACCGTATTCATATCCGTCTGGCACCCCCATTTTGTTACACCACCTTCTTCAATTCTTTCCCTTGAACTTTGGTCTTGAACTGTGAGTTTCACTGTCCAGGATTAGTCATTTCTCTCAAAGTTAGGTCCTTTTATGGTTCAGTTCTATTAAAAATTTCGAAAAAAAAAATATTTAAAAATGTCCCTAAATTCCCCGCTAAAATAATCTGCCTAGCTTGCATTTTGAGGTCCCAAAAAATTCCCCCCAACTTCTGCCCTTGTTTCCATTGAGAATTTTCCTAAAAAGGTCTGGAGCCATTAATTCTGAATTGCTCAAAGGGCCCCCGGCACCTTCCCCCAAGTGTGCCCATCATTAATTCCCAGAGCGCGTCCTAAAATCATCCAAAATTCGTTTCTCCTGTTGAGCAACTTCTATTCTGTCCTAATCCGTCCAACAGTTTTGGCATTTCTAATTTCTTTTTAACACCCATTCTTTCGTACCTTAATAACCTTTTTGCTTAAATGTCATAATTGTCTTGGTCTTCTCTGTTCACCTTTTGGCAAAACCACTTTCAATAAGAAAGTACCTCTAAAGGAACAATCCTGAGCTGTGATAGCTTTAAACTCCACCTCTCTCTCTCTAACCCATATGTAGTAGCTAATAACTCAAAACGTCCTAGGTACCCCTCTATGTCATCGGCTTTTTCAACAAAATGGTCTAAATGAAACCCCATAGCTGAGTTTGAGGCTCCCAGACTGGGCGTAGCATCTGAGGCAAAAGGGCTGGCACCATTTTCAGGAGCCGGGCCTTGTAATTCCAGCTCCCTTAGTCGTAATTCGTGCTCCCTTTGCAACCTTCTATCTTCTGCCTCCCTTTCGGCAGTCAACCTTTTTTCTTCTGCCTCCCTTTGCTGTCGTTTTTCTTCTGCCTCAATCTGCAGCCTCTTAATTTCTCTATCAGCCCCAATTTGTAACCTCTTCTCTTCAGCTACCTTTCTATCTTCCCTTTCAATATATTTATCACATTCAGCCGTTACATATTGAATTAAAATCTGACCATCCATTCCCATCTCCTTTGCGGTCAGCACAGCAGCTGATCGGAATTTTGCTAGCTCCGCCATACTTTTCAGACAATATAATAATATACAAGCTAAATCTCTAACCAGTAAATACACTAAGTACTTCTTATGACTATAGTCTAACTAATTCTAACTAACCAGTTAACTAATTAATTATCACTGGCTGTGAAGATTCACCAACTTTTATCTGCAGGGACACTTTTAATTTTTAAAGGGAATTTCACAATTTTTTTCCCCTAATTTTATTTCTCCAACCAGGAGATCCTAATATTACTGTTGGGCTAATTATCCCTGGACAAGACCCCAATGTATGTAGTGGGTTTGATGGTATTGTATGATGGTGATATTACTAAATGTAATGTATGAGGCCAGCTGTGAAGGCTCCTGAGATAAAATGTAGTTGTGAATTGTCAGAAGGCCTTTCTTGCTACCACTACGACCTCACACTCAATTTTTTTTTTTCTTAATGAATGTAGCTATGTAAAATGTCTAGGGTAATGATATGTAATGTGGTGTGATAGTTATAGATACACCCACAGATATTTAAGCAGACTAATAATATTTAACAAATATTATAATACACTGAACTAACTCAAGAGTGTAAAATTTTTGATAGAATTATATTACATTTATTTGTTCTGGATCAAGTTTTATGTTGACCAGAACTTTTTTTTTTTTTAAAAAGGATTTAAAAAATTATGAAAGAAATGCATGGAATGTTACATAATAAATGCAAGAGTGTACATATATAAGTACTAGACTAGTTAGTTTTATTAAAATGTTCTAGTAGTCATCTACTTGGGAGGATAGTTAATGCTTGTGCTGTTGGGGTGGCCTCATCACACCTGTCTATATTGACTACACAGTGTCCAGTAAATTACAGGAATTTTATGGGGTATTAGTAACTAAAAGGCGTTGGTGAACTTCCAGCAGACCAGAGGCTCACTCATCAACTTGCATATGTAGCTCTGGTGCTGAAATCTGGTGGTCCCACCTCTCCGTGCTGGCGGGCAATAATAGTGGTCTCTGTCACAACGTACTGCACAGATACACTCGAGTAAAATCACCAACTGAATGGACACCGCCTTGTTGACAACTGAAACTCACAGCTCTGCAATCAAAGTATTGGCTATGTGTCAAAATTCTATTCTCTACCCACGTCTGGACACAACACGGACACAACAACCACATCATACAGACAGGTCAGATCTCTCTGACCAAACAGCACATTTACCATGGTGGTTTTACATCAGATAGGTCCTCCCAGACTATAGATTCTGAAAAATATTTATTAGTTTCCTTCCCTAAAAGTGGATAGGTAATATGTTTCATTATTCTCAACACTTGATCTGTCTTTCCTAACCCTTGCTGGAGTTTATGTATATTGTTGGTCCCTAGACCCTGACTTGGGCGGGGGGTCTAGAGCAAATCCCTACTTGTTTGTAAGGCTAGATTATGATATGGCAGTATCAAATCACTCGAACATTAAACAATATTCAAAATATACAAAGAAATAATTTCAATCTTACCAGATTATGAATAAAGAACACAGAAATGCTAGCAAAACTCAGCTGAGCTGCTGGCTATAGTATGGCGTCCCTGAACTTATTTCACTTTCTTTCATTTGGAAATCACCACACTTTAAAATACTGTGTCTATCATCGAACAACTATTGAGGAATGGCCCCACTTCTCGTCTGAGCGCCGATAAAATGATTGTCTGTGGCCAATCACTGCCTAGGTTTATTTCAAATTCAAATTTCCTACCCTAAAGTCATTTCAGTCATGCTTCAGTCAAGTATGGATGTTTATCTGTTAGTCTGTCCGTCTCTACTTGTTTTTTTTTTTCAAAAACGTACTTGATTTTTGAACCAACCTTTCTCTCCCCTCCAAAATTTTGTCGTTAAAAGTTATATTTAGACACAGCTCCCACCAATGTCCCTTCGCTTCCCTACTAAGTAGATTTGAACACCTGCGTCTCATGGTCGTGTTTTTTTGTGCAAATAGCGACACTTTTTATTCCATACAGTCTGTCGCTGATGTGAACAACACTGTCTTTTGTCATTATCTTCAATATTATCTATCCGTCTGTAAAATTAAGAACATATTAGTTCACTGCTCAGAATGGGCCATCCGGCCAGCTAATTTTTATATTCCTAACATTAATATTACGAAAAAAGTTACTTTTTAATTTTTGTAATATTCCAAACATCTGCGTTCTGCCGCTGAATTCAAATCAAAGGCTTGGTATCGCAAAAGCGACCAATAAATGACTGTGGGGTTACATATCCAAGGTCCCTTCTGTCGAGTTCCTTACTTTATGTCAACTTGGGAAACGTGACTTTTCTCCGTTTCCCCCCCCAATTGCGTCTCCTTAGCCTTTCTAGTCTCACGCAATCTTTCCAGTCATATTTTTTCCTTTTTATCCGCCGTTCCCCTCCTGTCTAGCAAGTCAATTTTTATGGAGGGTGATGACCCGCGGTCTGGGCGATCATGTACTATCAGCAGCCTACGCATTATGTTTTTATCCTTACATGTTATCTTTGGAGGTATTTTACCGTTGTATCTCTGTCAATTTCACTACACTCATCAATATCCAAAGTGATTCTCTGTCTACACTGTCAAATACCTTTTCATAGTCCACAAATCCAATTTAAAGAGGTGAGTTATTTTTCTAGACTTTGTTCCACTATTATTCTTAATGTGGCTATCTGATCTGTACAGGATCTGTTTTGCCTAAAGCCTCTTGTTCATCTCTCAGTAGTCTGTCTTTGGACACATTTCATCTCTCAAGGATTATCCTGTTCAATATTTTTTCCTGGTACTGATAGTAACATTATTGCTCAGTAATCTGTACATTCTTGTAAATCTTCCTCCTTGAGCAATTTCACCAGATATCCATCCTTCCATTCTGCTGGTATTTATTCTCTCTCCCAGACTTTACCAAGTAATTTGTATAATGTCTCCGTAGCGGTGTCAAAATTCAACTTTGATTTTCCTCTGCCCATCCAGAGCAGCCGCTTTTCCATCTCTTAGAAGCTTTATGGCGTTTTAATTTCTTCCTCAGTTAGTCTTTCATTATTGACTTGTAGCTCTTCTTCTGCTGGTTGTATTTGTTGGATATTGTGACCATAAATTTGCCTCTTGTTTTCTAGCTTCTTAGATGTCCTGCATTAAATTGTTGTCTATAGCTATGTACTATCTCTTGAGTTTCATTTTTATTACTCCCTTCCACTTTGTTCCACATAGTCCCAGGACATCGATCTTGTAGTCCATCATTTCTGCTGCCAGCTGGACAATTTCCCCTTGTTCGTTCAATGTGTGAACAGTCCATGCGCTAAATATGGAGTTTCTCCTAGAAGAAAGAAGATTAGTTAGCAGCCTTTATTCGTTCTATGTGTAGCTTCATGCTTCTCCCTGCCAGAGGACCATCTCCACCTTTAGTGACCTGTAGACCTGTAAACCTGTAATCTGTCTACGAAGCATTATTTAGTAGTCCCTAGTTGTAAGAGAGGATAGTGTGATTCGCTTCGGTAGCTAGACGGTGGTGTCGTTCGGAAGGTCGTGGGTTCAGTTCTTCCGTAAGTCACTCACTTCTGTTCTTTTTCTGTTGTCTAGTTTTCTACTTATTTATTTCTCACGAGTACCTGAAACATACATTATGTGTGTAATATTGATTTATTTACTGTTTACATGCCTCGGGTTTCTCGTCTTTATTTGTTTAAATGTCTTCCTTTTGCTGCACATGTGCCATCACCGTTTCCTTCCATTATGGTGTCAGCAAGATGTTGCGGCTTTTTATATAGTCAACAAATTTATTTGTGTAACTTTGATCTGCTTCAGTAATTCTCTTTTCTTTCCTAACTTTTCTAGGACCTCTTTATTAATTTTTATTCACTTTCCGTTCTTCTATATATCCTCATCTCCAGTGCCTACATTCTTCATTCCAATTGCTTGTTCATTGTCCATGTTTCTCCAACACATTGAAATGAAGAGCGTATATACCAATTGATGATTCTCAGTTTTAATTTATAATTTATTTTGTGATGTTAGTATTTATCTCATGTTCTTCAATTTAGGTTTAACCATTTCTAATCTCTTCTTCATTTCTGTTTCATATCTGCCATCTTCGGCTAGTATATGGCCATGATAAGGGAAACTCTTGACTTGTTCCAGTATATTGGCATTTATTATCATTTCTAACGTTCGCTTATCGTGGGCTTTGCTAATTATAATTCTGGTATTGTATCTATTTAAATCTGGCTTCTAATGTTTTCTTTCCTTAACCATGTATATGGTTTGTGCTGTCATTCATGCTCATGAGTGAACCAGCACAAGAAATATCCCCAAACCATTTCCACTGCTGAGCTTCTCGCTCTTTAGAAGCCAAAACCAGGTTGAAGACTCCTTGGTATTATCTACACTGTAGATCTAGGCTTTTCCTGTGGCTTTTCTGCTATTCTGAAACGTGTTGAGGTGACGTCATGAGCTACAGTTTCACTTCCACGCACGTATATTAAAGCATTGTGCATAACTGGTGGTCAAAGAAGGATGACTCCAGATATACGTTCATGTATTCAAGTCTGGTATAAACTTTTTGCTTGAGGAATTTTACTGCGCAATTAGATGGTGCATTGCAGTAGATGATATTCATCTTAATATTCCGTGTGATAGTTTTAAACCTTGGCTTCCCGTTCTATGACTACCTTCTGCGCTTTATTTGACATCATTCACCTTCGGTATGATGCGCACCTTTTTTATCTTGTCCTGACGATAGGACCATTTGCCCGCGTTCAGTTATTTTCCCTTATTATTCCCTTCAATCTTGTTTAGCTCATTCAAAGACTGTCAGTTTTATAGTTTCTCATTCAATGCAGTTCTCCTTGTTCGTTTATTGTTCACATGTACCAGGTGTCCAAACCAAAGATTTTATTTTAGAAGAAACACTTGGGCCAGTAGCTTTCTTTAGCCTGTGTCATAAACAACATTAACGGTCGACTTTCTTGCGTCATGGAATGGCCGATTTTATTTGTTTAACTTATTTCCTTCAGTTGACCGTTCCATGTTGTTCAAGTTTAATTTTGATTAAAATTGTATACAAGTTGGAACATCAGGTGCCACGCCCAACACTCCTTAGTCAGCTTCTACAACATACATGCTAGTGTACAGTGTTACTATTTTTTGATAACCTTCTGGGCCACAGTAATACACGGTGAAATAGAGCATTTAGCCATAATTTGTTTTGTTGTTTTTCTAGCTATTTAAAGTGGCAATTTTACATGTACTTATAGGGCCTGCCTCAAAGCTTGTTGTTTAAAAAAGGGTGCTGGTCACCAGAATGTCACATTCCAGAATGTGAGAAAAATGTAAGCCCCTGTCATACCGTCGTAGACTTGGGTCTCAAAGATAGGTGATAGCTCTTAGGGCCTAGGATAAAGACTTATGAGTAAGGGCCTTTAAGACTTTACATGCACCGAGAGCTAATTTCTAGTTTCTGTTGAATTTTTATCAGCATCAAAAATTGACATTGTTTTTAATGGGCTTCCAGGCTGTTCCTCGAATCGATATTTCTTTTCTCAACATCATTCACCTATTAACAAAGTAGATCGACTGTCTTCCGGTATCTTGACACAGCTCTTACTCGGCCCAGTTAAAAAAGAAAAAAATTATTGCTCTACTTCTTTCATTAGAGTGTGTTTTCAGACTTAAGTCTGCTTTGGTTCCTGGACATCACCATTAACCTTTTCTTTGTTTCCCCATTATTGGTCAGTTATATTTGAGTCATTGTTTAATTCTGGATTGTCAGCTGTAATGCCTACATTCAGATGTTTACTGTTATCTTGAAATCTGTTTCTAGACAAACATTAGCATGCATGGGTCCACTAATAAATTCTTATATTTGTGTTTTTCAATAATGCACACTGCCTATTTTATGATTGTCAATTGATAATGTCATCAAACATTTGTATATATTACTCCTGTAAACTTTTTGTGTAGAAAATTATTGAACTTCATGTCGTAAGAGGCGACAAATATGAGGTTGTGTTTGGGGCTGATAACCTCATCATAAAGTTAGTTGCTTATCCTTTACAGGACGTGGCAATCAACCCCAGCTTTTATTGGCTGTTTGTGATTTTTCTAGGCAATTTTTTTTCATTCAGTAGTTTGCCATTGCTTTCTGAACGGTACGGCGCTTATACCATTGTTAAAAATCTACACAAAGCGATCTGCTACCAAACCGCCTGCAGCAGGTTTCGAACCTGGTATATCTGGATTATGAAACTGCGTTCATATCCATTAGGCCACAGACGCCGACAAACTCATCATAGGAAGTACATTTCTACATAAACCACTGATGCAAGAGCACATAACTGTTGTCCTGCAGACGACGTGTATTTAGAAAAAGAGAAAGGGAAAAGGGGGCTGCTACAGTATTGGCGCCATATTCCTTAATTAAGGAGCCAGAAGGGAAATTAGGGTCACGGTGATCATTAATCTTGCATTTATGTCATGTAGCTTCTCTCTCTCGCGACTTTTCCTTGCAGTTTTTTTTCTTTTCTGGTTCTCACCGTTATCTTTATTCAAATATAATCTAGCTTCACGCTTTTTCACTTCCTTCAGACCTTTCAGAATTTAAGACTGTTGTTATGTGCTTTGACAAGATGACTGGCCCAGTAATAATTTCAGTTATTTTACACAGTTATTTTATCAAACTGGGATCATAGTTAATACAAGAAAGCATATCCGTCAAAGCAATGACGGCAGATGAAACATTTTAAAAGTTCAGCATCTGCAGCACATTTAGAAGCCTGAAAACAGGGAAAAAAATGAATAAAGTGCAACCTCTGCGTTCACTTTCAGACGTCTGTGATGAAATTTCTGAATCATTTCTTGGCCTCATTCGTAAACGAGACACCGTACATGTAATCGGCATACAGGTCAGCCAATGGGAAAGCGTTTCATCCACTAACTGTTTACAATATGCTCGGTATTCAGTATGGTGGACCGCAAATCTGTGTAACCCAGGAAAGTATGGACAGACAATTTGTGCTTAAGGACGGAGTACCTCACGGATGATGGACAAAATTCAATATTAGGGATCATTATCTGTAAGTAAAGGAATAGACTTTCAATAGGAGTGGTATAATGCTGAGGTAATTCTGAGTTGGATGCAGCGTTACATGAACCTAGTAGTGATAACCGCTGTTTAGACTGCTCCAGTGAAATGTCGGAGGCAACTAGGAGAAAGATAGTTATCGTAATAAATAAAGTATAATCATAGAATTACAATAAGACCAAGATGGAGGAAATCCGCTGGGATATAGGCCAACTAGAATTATTTTGGTTTTTCCATCATGCACACATTGTCTACAATTGCACGGTTTTGAGGAAACTAATATCTGTGACGTCATTACTTTCCGATGGGTACGCCTTTGTCCCATTTAAGGAAGAACGTATGGAACTCTAGGACTGGCGCGAAATTTAAACTGACAGACTAGAGCAGAGCAGCAGTTTTTGTCACAGGCTTCCTTTGCCATCTGCAGCTGTGGGCATACTGTATGACCATTGTGAGCTCGTCTGTATATTATTGAGGGTAAGCGAGAATGTATTTACATATATATATTATACTAATTATTCAGAAAGTGCCTTAGAAAGTGGATAATTGTGTTTCGAATCACCGTGTAATTATTGGAAGGAATCCGAGCCTATGTTTAACCAAATAAATTGAAAATGGAAACGAATGAAAAAGGAAAGTGTGTTTGAAGTTTTTGAAATGCTTTTAAAGAATTATTTCTTGATGGAATGGACTACCAACTGGGAACAAAGGAAAGAAAGAAAGTTACTGATTTATTGTATTAATTAAGGTATTACAATGTGTTTTCTACAAGGCCTGATTAATGTATAGAAGCAAATCATGGACAGAGCTGTACAAAAGAAATTACTAGAATATTGTGCTACATAGTGAAATACTTGTGTTATTACTGACTTGTTATGTCTCTTGCGACTAACTGCATATTGTCTGAACTACCTAATATCATCTACTGACTAGATAAGGAGATAGTGAGCCAATACCGTGTAGGTTAACTATTCTTCTTCCTTCTTCCTCGTTCGTCCTGAAAAGGACGTTGGTTGCGTTGTGTCTGTTTACAGCCGGAGCTGTGATATCAGCGCCTTTCGGCCGACACATCCGACTTCAGCACGGCATTTTTTGGGACCGGGTTTGCCTTCCCTCTGCGATCCCTACTCTCTCAGCCAGACTGCAGTGATGCAGCCTGTTTCCAGGACCACCACGTGGAGGTGGAGTAGGGTCTTGGTCAGCTCTGGTTCGCTGACCCTGATGAAGCACTCAAGCTATGGGTCGCTGACTGCATTCTCTATTGCTGCATCTTTGGGTCCCTGTTAACTATTCCCTTCCAGGTTACATCCTGCACTGAAGGGTGTGCTCTATCTGAAGAGCCAAAATCAGCTGGAGGAGACACTTGTTTCAGAGCCCCATGTAGTTACAGATGGACATCAACAGAGCCACCTTTACCTTTGGAAGAACTTCATCTGTAGAATACTCTCCAGTAACTGTGGTTCAAGCCTTCAGAGGAGAATTATAAGCTAAGTAGCCTAGTTTTGGGCTACTTTTCAGTTTCACAAAAATTACCACAACCCAAATGACAGATGTGTAGTGATGATAAATCCTAGTGGTCAGTAAGACATATATCAGTTAATAACAGTGAAAGTATTACTAATAGCTCCAACCAAAGTCTACATCAAGATCAAGGTTACAGAGGACAATATGAACTGTCATTATAAAATTATAAGAACTGTAAAGTTATAGGATAGTGAAAGTGAATTTATCATATAGAATATTTTTTGTTTGTTGAACCAATTTCAGTTCAAGTGAAATTACTAAAAGAACACAAGAAAATCTTGTATATAATAAATTGTAAATTGTACCAACAGTCTTTATTGACTTATTTAAGTTCAGTTCTAAGTTCTTGTTGGTTAGTTATTAGATTACCCCTAGCTGAGTCATAAATTTAATCAAAGGTATTATCCTTGTCATAGTCTTGGGTAGGTCTGTGAGAGGAGCACTTTAGATAACTAGGATTGCACAGTACCACCTCACCTAGTGATCTATACAGCTGACTTTAACCTTAGATTACTATACACCATTACTCTTTTCGGAGAATGGGGTATTTCTTATAAGACCAGTCTCTTATCTGTCACTATCCTGGTATCATGCGATACACCTTTATGTCCAGGATATCTTGTATGTAAATAATTAATACCTCTCGCGACACTGGGGTCTCGTGTTCCGGGATACTCTAGCGAACAGTAGAGTCTCTTCCCTCGAGATAGTCCTATCATTATAATATCACTTTCATCTTTTGTGCTGTCGGTTAAAAAAAAAATCTTTATGGAAAAATTTTTGGTAGGACAGTGTATAACATAATCATTTTGAGTACCATTGAGTACAAACAAAGGTTGTGGTATTTTGTATACTGAAAGTAGTCTTTATTAATTAATTAATGATAATTAATTAATTTTTGGTGTGGTCTGGAAAAGTGAGTTGGTTGACTGCAATTGTATAAGTGTGTGATCATGGCAGACATAGCAAAATTTTGATCAGCTACAGTGCAGACGATAAAGGAGTTTGGGTTAAGTGGGGAGGCTCCAATTCAGTATGTTACGACTGAGTGCAATAAATTCATAGAAAGAGAAGATAAGAAGTTGGAAACAGAAAGGATACTTCAAATGGAGGCTGAAGCTAAGAAATTGCAGATGGAGACTGAGGGAAAGAAGTTGCAAATGGAGGCTGAGGAAAAGAGGTTGCAAAGGGAGCATGAGTTGAAATTAAAAGAACTTGAACTTCAAGAAATTGGTAGTTATAATGGTAGTAGTTCTCACTCAGAGAGTAGCTTTAGCAAGAGCACCTCAAATGAAGCCATGAATTTTCATTTAGATCCATTTGTGGAAAAGGAAGAGGGAATTGAGGATTTCCTTGACAGGTATGAGAGATTGGCTACCACTTACGGCCTAGAAAAAGACAAATGGAACTTGAAGTTGTCGCAGGGAGTGAGAGGAGTGGCTTACAATGTCTATTTGAAACTTCCCAAAGAAGATCAAAATAATTATGAATCCTTAAAACAAGCATTGTTGTTTCGGTATGAACAAAATGCAGATTCTTATAGAAGGAGATTTAGAACTGCGAAGCTTCAGTCAGGAGAAACGTACCAACAGTTTTCAGCAAGGTTGGAGAGTTACCTGCTGAAGTGGTGTCAATTGGGAAACTTTAGTCAGGACTTTGAAGGGATCAAGGAGATGATATTAATAGAGCAACTCCTGGAGGCCATGTCTCCTGAAACAAGGACATTCCTAATTGAACATAAGAGAGAGAGGCTAGATGAAAAAAATCACTTATGCTGAAAGTCATAAGATGGCACACCCGGTGACTCAGGGACTGAAAAAGAAGCCAGGGGAAGGTTTTAAGCCACCACAAAACCAGAGTTGGTTTGAGGGTAAGGACCAACCAAACAAAGATAAACAAGGATATGACAGGTCAAAATTTGATAACAAAGACAGGAACCCTTAATTACAGGATAAGAAACCCTACAAACAGGGAGAGAAGTGGTGTAAAATTTGTAAAATGAATAACCACAATACTTGGGACTGTAAAAAGAAAAACCCTCCACATCCCGCTGCATGCCTTGCAACAGGGAAAAAGGAAAGAGGGAACTGACAACAAGTCAGAATAGCCCTCATCATCCCCCTGTCTGTGAAAAAGTAATTTGTAATGGCACTAAGATTATGTGCTTATATGATACATGATTGGATTTCGACTCGGTCGTGAGTTCTACCCTAGTGCATCCGGATCAATATACTACAGAAACAGTTGAGATACAAGGAGCAACCAAGGAGATAGCAACCATGACACTTCCCATAGCAAGGATCAATGTTAGGACTCACTATGTGGAAGGAGTGATTCGCGCAGCAGTGATTGATGAACCTATCTACCCCCTGATATTGGGGTGCAGATATGTGTTTTTGGGAGATCCCAAAAGACCTGTGATCATGGCAACCGTACAGACCAGGTCCCAATCTAGGAAAGAGGAGGACAGCCCAATAAATACTCATCCAGAGGAGATGAAAAAGGCTCAAGCTGAAGATAGCACATTAAAGCCTTGTTTTGGCAAATTGCCAAAAGCTCATTTAACCCCCCCCCCCCCCCCGCAAACAAAAGGCGAGTTTTACATGAAGAATGGACTGCTATACAGGAAGACCAAATGGCCATGGACAGCTGGTAGTACCATTTTCATATAGGGAAAAGGTTATGGAGTTAGGACATGCCATACCATTTAGTGGACACGTGGGTATTAGGGCCACTGGACAACGGATAGCGTGTCACTATTTCTGGCCAGGAATTACTGAAGATATTAAAAGATATGTTAAATCCTGTCCAGAATGTCAACGTGTAGCCCCAAAGCACTGGACTGCACCTGCAACTCTATTTGAAAGAGTTGCGGTGGATATTGTTGGACCTCTCACATGGACCAAGAGGAAGAACAGTTATATTCTAACTCTGGTGGACACATGTTCTATGTGGGGAGAGGCAGTGGCCATGTCATCAATAGATTCAAAACATGTGGCAGAGGCACTTCTTACAATATTCACTAGGTTAGGTTTTCCCCACCAAATATTAACTGATAATGGTTCTCAGTTCAAGGGGAAGTTAACTGAGGAAGTACTCAGGATCTTTCAAGCCAGGCCTTATCATTGTAGTCCCTACCATACCCAAAGGAACGGGCAGGTAGAAAGATTCAACGGGACTCTTATTTCTATACTGCGAAAGCTGGCACATGAGAAACCTGATACTTGGGATCTCTACTTACCCGCTGCATTGTATGCATACCGGGAAGTCCCACACAGCTCAACGGGAATGGCTCCGGCAACATAGTTATTTGGCCGGCCCATCAAAGGTCCATTAGAAGCCTTATTGAGGACATGGACAGATTAGAAAGCAGAAGAAACTGTAATCTCATCATATCAGTATGTTAACGAGTTGACATCTCGACTGAAGACTGGCTGGAAACTAGCAAATGATAATCTTCGTAAAGCCAGAAGGAAACATGCTGCATATTATAACAAGAAAGCGAAGGATAGAGAGCTAGCTGTTAGGGAGAAGGTGCTTCTTTTGTTACCCAGCAGTAACAACAAGTTACAAATAGGATGGCAGGGCCATATACTGTTCTAGAAAAGCTGTCTAGAACAAACTACAAGATAGACAAAAAGTGAAAGGAAAAAGTCTATCATGTTAATTTACTCAAGAAATATTATGATAGAACTGCTTCGGAAGGTGCCCATTTAATGACCCTGGCCATAGCTACATAAATGAAAAATGAACCTCTCACCTCTTACGAGTATCCTTTAAGGCCCTGTGAAACACATGAGCAGGTAAAAGTCAGTAATCAACTGACGAAAGGACAGAGGGAGCAGATTCAGAAAGTTCTAGAAAAACATGCAGATGTGCTATCGGACAAACCGGGGTGCACTGAATTGTTGGAATATGATATGAAATTATTAGACCCAACACCGATCTGCATGAGAACTTATCCAATTCCATTCGAAAAAGAACAAGCTTTAAAAGGAGAAATCGATTACCTGCTGAAAGAAAATATCATTTCTCATTCTGAATCACCTTGCAGCGCCAGTGTAGTTTTGCTGAAGAAACCCTCTGGTGAACATAGACTCTGCATTGACTATAGGAAGTTGAATGCTGTCACAGAGTCTCAAGCAGATCCATTACCAGACACCACTCAACTGTTTGCTAGGTTGAACAAGGCAAGATATTTTTCGAAAGTGGATCTGAGCAAAGGGTATTACCAGATTCCCGTCAAACCTGAAATCAGACCATTACTGGCCGTTAGTACCTCGGATGGGCATTACCAGTTTAACATGTTGCCTTTAGGTTTGAAAAACGCACCGAGTGTTTTTTTCTCGCATGATGAGGAAGTTACTAGATCCCTTACAAAAATCGTGTGCTGTTCAAGAGACATTAGTATGCGTCAAGGTGTCTTAGCAGGAAGATGAATATACGCATTTCGTGCGGAGACAATCCAGTTGCTACTGAAACACTGAGCTGGGAAATCATTGGTATTATTGGAGTCTCAGTAACCATGGAGTCAAGCGTTAATATAAAAGAAGATAATGAACATAGAATAAATAGACATCTCATCTCATAATCGGAACCTCTTCTACCCCGTGAAACGAGGTGTAGAGGGTACCCAAGTGCACAAGGCCCATGGGCGGACATGTAATCAAAGTGATTTGGCAAACAGGTGATTAGCCCATTGTGCCCGGACTTGCCCTCATGTGTACTCATATTCGCTATAAAACCTCCGAACTATCGAGACGTCATTCCAGCCAAAATGGACAGAGCCTCATATACCCGAAGGTTTCGAGAGATGTCCTTCCTCATCTGCACAAAGGCATTTATAGAGGAACTCTCAAGACCCGTAGGTCTGAGGAAAGGAGCAAATCTGAAGACAGGCACAGCAGTCTTTGGTACTGGGAGGTCTCCACTCAGAGTGGTGTACCACACACAGTCAGTAAAGACAAAGGTCGCCTGCGGCCAAGAATAAATAGACACGTTGAAGAAATCGCACATCATTGTGCTTTTCCGTCATTTCTTCATTGGCTGAGGTATGAACATTTTGTTGGAACTTTTTAAAATGTCAGTACTCTGTCTCTAGTTTTAACAGATTGCTAGAGTTAAAAACAAACATGAAAAGGTTGGTTCTTTTATTATGAACCTAAGTTAATAAACGTCTTCGTTATTTCTTGACTGTGACTTGTGAAGAAATCTCAAAAACCGAATAAATAAGTTGTTGGCCTCGGGATGATTCTAATGGGTTGTCAAGAGAACGTTCCACTCAACACACAGATGAATATGCATAAACATTACATACACATAAAAGTATGTTTTCAGGCACTCGTGAGAAATAAAGAAATAGAAAACTAGACAACAGAAAAACAACAGACGTGAGTGGCTTACCGGAGAAGCTAACCTAGGCCCTACCGAGCGGCACCCCCGCCTAGCTACGGAAGCGAATCACACTATCCTCCCTGCCATCTTAACACCACAAAAATAGTGCCTCGATGACAGGGGTTATTAGCGCGACCCGCAACACATAACACCGGAAATGTACCTAGGGCAATCAAGCCTATTTATGACGCAATCACTTCTGTTGTACCCCTATTATACAGTATAGGTCAGATTACACAAGACAAAGACCTTAATACTGTGTCTAGTAAATGAAAGAAGTCTAAGAACAGTAAGTATATAATATAACAAAAGAGTTTTGTGTTGTTCAGAATTTGATGTCGTAACTTCACCTACCCAAGATCTGCTATCCACTGTACTATCTGTGTCACGAGATGGATTATAAGGCGACCTCTTTCCGATCTCTCTTTCACTACGGCAGTAATCAGTTACATTTGTGTACTGATTTTATTGCTATTTTTCCGAGTCGTACCTTTTTCTTTCTCTGTCCACTGGAGCAGATATTATGTATCTACATTCTTTCACTCATCTCAGAGATAAGTCATCACGTCTGTTTGTTAACCGTCCCTTCCCTAAAGCGTTGCAAGGAGCGGCAGAGATAATATTTACGACACCCATGTTGGTTAATCGCGAGTGCAGTCGACATTAGACTACACATTAAACAATAGAATCGCTCAGCGTATTTGTTCAACTGCTGATAAGGCCAAACTGCGCTCGCTGCCAAGCTGGTGATATAGGAAGACATCTTATGGACAGACAGTTATGACAAGATTACTTTCGATAAAGTAATAATTTGTTACATCTTACACACATTATCGAACGAGTTTACAGATATGTTTGTGAGTTGGTACACAAGGGATAGGATATGTTCATGCCATATTTGGGAGAGGTGACCCCTGAATTACATTCAACATTTTTCCATGTCAGGAATATTTTGAAAGTACCATTTTTGACATCCCGGATTGAGGGGCAAAAGCTTTGTCCGTGTGATTTCAATATATTAAAAAGCACAAAAACAAAATACACACACATCATTATACGAGATGACAGGCTAAATTAGAGCTGAACTGCATCAAAGCTCGACAAACAAGAACGAAGAGAAACTGCTATTTTTGAGACAACTATCTTTTTTTCAGCGATGTAGTATGAGCCTGAGGGTTTGTAGATTACACTTATAGTTTCCAACCTGATAGTTTGCACTAGATTATTATGCATATATGTTGTTTAATGTGTATTTTGTGCATGACTCTTTGTCGCTATTCTTACTAGTGCCGGTAGGAAGATTGGTCTGCCTGATATATAACCACAAACATTTCCAGTCTTAGTGAAGCGAAAGTTCTTCTCGGGACTGGTAATGACTCGCAATTAAGCTAGCAGCCCTTTTCAGAGCTGGCTTGTAAGGCTGAGCACAAAGAGTTTGTCTTTCTGTATTGTAGGGCCCTCCTTTTTTGTCTATATGACTGATGGATAATAATGTACGACATACTTTTGTTGACGACCTTATGACATTGTATGTAAACAAATGGATAACACAGACAATATGACTACATGTAAACACTCATAACATCTGAAGCCAGAGACAAGACAGTAGGACATGTGGTATTTGTCTGACAAATACCATACGCTGAGCGTGTCGTGTTACAGATTCAATCTGGAAGTGGATCCATCGGTACCTGGCTTAAGCTTTGAGTATCAAGAGCCAGGAGTCAACACCTTACTATCGTGGACCACCACTGCTACCTGGCCTACACTTTGCGCTGGTTAGACCGGTAGCCCGATTTCAACTGTGTGTTTCTGGGGACTATGACTGCTAGTTGACCTAAGCATTGCTGCTTCAAGGACCAGGAGCAACTCATCAGCTAAGTGCTAGAAAACAAAGATACCACAACAAACAAACGAACTGTATCATATTGTCTCATGATGAAGATAGACATAAGGATTAGAGACACTTTTTTGTGTAAATAGATTTATTAAGCCAGATATATCTTCAAACCTCTAACTGATATATATATATATATGTGTGTGTGTGTGTGTGTGTGCGTGCGTGCGTGCGTGCGTGCGTGCGTGCGTGTGTGTGTGTGTGTGTGTGTGTGTGTGTGTTTTTGTAAAAATAATCAAGTAGGCATTAAAATAATTGATTTTTTTTACATCTGAAGTTATTGAAATATTTTCAGTGTTTCTTGTGTTTATGTAATTGTAATTTTGAGGGAATCGTAGAGCCATTTATATTTTACCTAAAAGCATAGCCGCGGTAGCATAGTGGTTAGTGCACTGGCTTCCTAGCTCAGTGGTCTATGGTTCGATCCCCAGATGAGATAGGATTATTTTAAAGGCCGCAAACGGCTCCTGGGTTGACCCAGCCCCAAATGGGTAGTAGAGCAACTCTGGGAAGGTTAAGGCGGCCGGCGTGATGCTGACCACATCACCCCCAGTGTGCCGATGGTCAAGAAAATATGGGGCCTAACATCATATTCCTAATATGCCTCAATGGGCGTGTAATGGGATCCTTCCTTTACCTTAAAAGCATAGGATAGGTCCAGCGAGAGGGCAACGTAGTCACCTGTTCACTAATTCTGTAACATCAGCACGATGAGCTTAACAGCCCGACTTCATCCTGTGTGTGACAGACAGACTCAGCCGACCCTGAATGACCCTGAAGTGTTGGATGATATAGTACGACCTTCGTAGCGACCCCTTGGATAACATCAGTGCCCCCGAATATTGTAACCTTTCGTCAAACGGGATTTTTTTCACCTGGACTCATTAGCTATGCAACCGTTCCACACGTTTGCTGATTAATATGTGGACAGTTTATCTACCGTTCATTCTGGTCATCGCATTGATTTAAGGAGAGATTAAATCACGCCCATGGACATCTCTTGAGCAATCATATGCATTAACTTGGCCCAGAGGGGGCGGCGCCAGAATCAAACAGATAGTAGCGACCACGATCAAAGACACAGACGGCGGGATTTCAGAAAGACTAGCGCCACGATCAAAGACAGTAGTGGTCCCTGAAACGAGCGACGCAAGTTCCTGCAGGTATTTCACATCTCGGTGTTAAACACAGAACCGATCGCAGCAGCGAGAGGAGATACGAAGACCAGGGGCGGCATCTCTCTTTAGTCTGGCGGTCAGATCCCCAAAAGTGTCCTGAGATCTAAAAAGGTGTCAATTTTCTCATGTCCCACTCATCTTGCAATTAAGTTAGATATATACAGACCACGTAGAAATAAACTTTATCACTCGTTGGCCAGACCTTTACAGAAGCACTAGCTATATTTGAAATCCTGCTAGATTATCCCCTGGATTTTTATATATATTTGCAGTGAATTCTATTTCTGTGCAAAACGAGTGATCGTAACCTTACGATCCCAGCAATAAAGAAATGATCTTAAAAACTTCCAGACATATTGATGAAACATTTTTAAATTTAATCTTGTGGCGGTTCAATGCGACCTAGCTATCATAATTACATGAAAGAAAGCTTACCCAAGACTATTTAAAGAACAATCATCATATTAAAAATTACAAATCTGTAAGATAAACTGGAAGTTGAACAGTGCCAGTAGCGATACTTGATTTACTGCCCTACTGTGAGAGAGTACATATTTTCCTGAACTGTGACGGCTTAAGTTTTTCCTCACTGGATTAATAAACTTACCGGTCAGTTACTACCATCACGCATTGAAGGAATTTTACCATAGCGGAAGATTAAAGAGAAGACCTTTTCATGGGTCAAGAGTGAAATTGCTGTTTATATAATTCTATTGGAGTGTCTGATGCTGTAATCGGTAAGTGTGTGAATATATGAGTGTGGATCCTCACGCGCGTGTATGAATGACAGGAAATTTAATCTTTTTTTGTAACCATTTTGTTAACTTGCTCACCTGGTAATATAATTTTCTGTATACCCTGCATTGTTCCTTTAAGTGGGATAGTTGATAATTTGTTAACTCTGTTTAAAACCCCCTCCTTTTCATTTGCTTAGTAAAGGGAAGAACAATTGGGAAGAACAGGATTCTTTCTACCACCCATACCTAATTTTGAAATACCTCTTTCAGAGTAATTAACTTCACTGTTAGGTTAACGTACCTATGTTCCTGATAACTATCTATCTTTGGACTGGGTTTATCTTTGTCTAATAAGCGGGACGGGCTTAGTCGATACCAATCTTCTTCACCCCCTCCCTACCTTGTTATTTGCATTTTCTGTAATTTGATAATTTTTGATGTAAACACATGATTATTGTAGTGATTGTTTTTTTTAACTTTAATAAACAACATAAACTTATGGTTACTGTGTTGGAATACCCAAAGCCCAAAATTTCCCCTATTTGTTTAAGATAGTTGTATCCACGTCGTCTGTGTGTTTGAAGCACCAAATCGGTGTGAGAGCAGGTGTGTGTCTGGAAACTGGCAAATAATTGTTTGACCAGGAGAGCCTGAAGAGTAGATTGAGAGAAACGAGTTGTCGTAAATAAGTCTGTCTTTACTCTCCTCCAGCACTCTGTGAAGCAACTATTTACTCTCTACATTTCTATCATTGAGCTGTTCACCATCATTCTACACTCTAAACCGGACCACTATTTCTAAGACTCTTTCTCTCTAAATAAATTTACGACACTGTGTCATCCTTCACCAGTTCTCTTTTCTGAGTCTGGATACTATTCTTTCTATCGAGTACTACTTGATACTATTATCTCTCACCTAAATTGACCATCTCGTCACATCAGTAGACACACTACACGATGATTGAGATGTCATTTCTTATGTTTACATTTTTATATCCCGACTTGTATCCACTGGAAACACGTGAAACTAATTTCAAAACATCGAGCAATAACTTCACTTTGACACATCCTTTTCCTTTGTTTTGTCTTCTTTTTTGTTTTTTCAATTCCCAGAAAGAAAATAAAACGAAATAAAATCAAAATGACCAATAAACTAACATTACATCATCATCATCATTCCTTTTCGTTCCCTGTGGAACATAGGGCAGAAACAGTTGCTCTCCATCGATTTCTATTCTGGGCTGTCTTTTTCAGCTGTGCTCAAATCATTCCAATTTCCCTAGCCTCCACTACAACAGTTCTTCTCCAAGTTCTCTTTGGCCTCCCCACTCTTCTTTTCACCTGTGGGTTCCAGTCAAAGGCAACTCTGGCTGTGCTTGATTTTTCTCTTCTGAGTGTATGTCCTATATATCCCCACAATCACCCGGTGTACAGCTAATTATGAAACCGCTGTTGTTTTCCAGATTTTCCAATCACCCGGTGTACAGCTAATTATGAAACCGCTGTTGTTTTCCATGTTTTCCAATCACCCGGTGTACAGCTAATGACGAAACAGCTGTTGTTTTCCAGAGCGAGTGTTCACGCGCGCTTATTCTTGTCTCGCTACTATTTTGTCTTGTCCTTATTAACTATTATTTGTTTACATATTGCTAATGTGCCTCCCTCCCTAATTAACCTTAATTCTCTTTATACCAGACATCTGATCATATTTAGCCAGTTCATATCTGCCGTTATCCTTCAACTGTCTCCCAGTTTATTTATTCTCTTTATTCTTTTACCTGCGTACCTTTGTTTTTTCATTAGTCCTCCTTTCCTACCACCTATTTTGTTCCTAATTCATCTGTTGTAACCTGTATTACTTTGTTAATTTTGTCTGCTTTAAGACCTGAGCTATTTTCACTTGTATTTTTACTTTGTGCATGTACATTCCACGTGAGATACGTCAGCGCCTGAATTGTGTTTGTTCAAATTCTTCTCTTCCTATTTCCAGGATAAGATCAAATCAGCATGATATTCGTCCAGGAGAACAATTTACGAGTAGGAAAAACTTTTTTTTTCCCTGGATAACGCAACGATGGATTATGGTGTCTTCTGTTCGTAAGTCTGATATTTTTTTTATTTGTTAATTTTTTTTTCTATTCCTCGTCGCTAACTACACTATACTCATTAAAAAAAAAACAAGGAAAAAAACAGATACGTTTATAAACTGAACATATTCAGAATCTTCATTCAATTTCCTTTCCTAATATAAATACCATGAACATATTTTTCAAAAACTTTGACAGAACCGACACTTGAATGGTAACACTATATGAAAAATCTAAATGGCTGAAAATTCCTTGCGCAAAACACAGGAAAACACCTACGGCGTCAAAGATTACCTTTCTGAAATTCTACAGGTAAATCGGCGTAGAAGAGCACGAGGATCTGTGCTGCCAACTACAAATTGACACTGCTTTTCAGATGCACGCCGGGAAATTTAAAAAAAAATAATTAATTTAATACATTAAAAAAAAAACATTTTCGGCAACAGAGGAAGAATAGAAACAATATAATGAACACGTTAGGGTACAAGTTGGAGCTTCATGGTATTGTGGTAACGTAATGAAGCAGAGAAAGAAAACAAATGTTCGAACGTCTACTCAAAATACATTTAGACAAACTGCCAACTGTCCATAAAGATTTGGAAATTTAAGTTACGAAGAGATTATTCCAAATAAAATGCTCTGACAAAATGACAGAAACATTGCAATGATGCAGACTGTAGAAGGACTTCAAGACGTTTAGAAACTGCAACTATATCTAAGATTCTCAAGGACATTTTCTATGAGATATAAATAGTTCATTTACAACGCAATACCAGTCATTCAGCTCTGGCATTTTGATTGCAGCGCTAGTCAGGATTTCGAATAAAGGAGAATTTTTGCCATCAATCACTTAACATTTTCTCATTAATCACAATGTTTTTTTTTTTTCAGTCAGTTTTCCCATTAATCACTACATGTTATTTTTTTCAGAAGTAAGATGCGGTGTTTATAAGTACAATATAAAACAGATGTCTGAGCTGAGAAAAGATGGATGTCTTAGAAAGATGAAATTGAAATGTCAGATGATCAAAGACTGAATAAACATAGGTGTTGCTTACATCAACTGCGTGTTTTGATGTGGTAATAGCATTGATGGTCATCATCACTACCTTCAGCTCCTCATGGAAATTAGACTTACATCAAAAACTCATGCCAAGTTTTCCTTGTCCCGTGCCATCTGTTCAAGCTCTTACTTTCTCTTCTTCAACTCTCTAATTACTGTCTTCAGTTCTTTTCTTCATGTGTGTGTGTTCGTCTCTCTCTGTCTCTCTTACCCTGGGGATTCCAGAACAAGGACTGTGTCGTAATGCTATCAACAGGTTTCTTCAGTGTGTGCAATATCCATCACGACCGTCTTCTTCTCATCTCTTGATCCACTGGCACTTGTCTGGTTCTTGTCATCTCTTGATCCACTGGCACTTGTCTGGTTCTTGTCATCAGTCCTGCATTGGTGATCTTGTTGTGCCATTTCAATACTTCTGTTTGACACAAGTACCAAATTAGGTAATGCTACATATAACAAACTTGGGCCGAGAGCTTGTTGGGACACAGTAACATTATTGTTATTAAGTTATCAGGAAATTTAAGCATTACAATAAAAGCTATTATGGAAGTGAGACAAGTCGTTAAAAAATATGAATAAACAAATAAACAAAATAGAAATGAGATGTAACACTGTATCAGAAACTAGTTTTTATTGAATGCACATACAATTGCCGAAGTTAGCGTGTGATTACAATGTAATCTAAAGCAATATTAATAAATATACATTCTCGTGTGACCATGAACAATTGATATGAAATAGACAACTTTATCATTTTATTACAATAAATCTACACACATCACAGATACAAGTTCGTGCTACTTCTTAGAAGTGAGTCAACAATATCGACCTTAACACATATCTTAAGCTGCTTGCGGTTCCTAAAGATAATTCTTCACACCAGGGGTCTGTTTACAGACTCCCCTTCCTCAACACCTCTTTCGCTAACAACCCTAGAGCTCACGCTTACTCATTCACTCACTCACATATATACACTTAATTATACCCTCCTAGACCACTGACAAAGCATGTACTTTTTCATTGTGGTTACCATCAAGTAAGCCTAAACGAAATATCTACCTGTAACGAATATACCAGTCTTATTAAAATAAGCAGTCCCGGTCGATGATGTTTTCACATCCTAAGACAGAATATAAATCGCCTTTTTTTCTGCCGCCTGAACAGGGGAAAAGCGTTCTGCTTTCTCATCTATTTGCGTCTCATAATCTTTACACACCATCTTTCCTCGCCCTGGAATAGCTATTACCATCAGTACTCATCTAGATTACATCCGTCTACACCGACTGTGGCTACTGAAGCATACTTTGGAGCGACCGACCAAAATACCATCTTTAAATCACGTTGATTGCAAGTATGATCTGTTAGTGTTATTTACGTATGACGTAATGTGTGTTTTCATGTGAGGTTTTTTTTTACAGTTTATGTGACGCGTTGCCTGCAGACCTGTGCATTTTGTGATTTCGTATATTGCACTGTTTGTTCCTCTTGCTGTATTTATATGCATTTACTGTTTCTGTAGGTAAATGTGTTTGTATGTGTGTTGTTATTGCTATCTTTGTGTTCATTATTTCACTTATGTGTTGATTGTGTCAGTTTACTTCCCGTACTTGTGTACGATCACTTTCTGGTACGTATTTAGCTCTATAGGTAACGAAGGGGTAAAAATAATGATGACGTAATTGAGTTTTTCCCCTCGTACATGTGTTATTCGTCGCGCATTTATTGTATTTGAATTATTTATTTTTTTAAACGTAGTTGCTGCATTTGTTTTTGCGGAATTTTAGCGCGGGTTTTGTAATTGTACGTGTTTTTTTCCGGCCGTTGTTATGTATACTTTATTTTTTATGCATTTGTTGTATGTATCTGTTGTGCAGATATGTTACATTAACGCACGTTACAGTGTTAATTGAAGTAATAGCAACAATTTCTTTGATTGTCCTGCTGTACTTAGTTGGTATATGTTAATATTGATGTCATTATTTTTCAGTCTGTAGACGTGCCATTTCTGTATTACTTTCACATTAATTTGTTGATACGTTTCTTAGCACTGTTGATTCTTGTTGAACTGTTAAAGTTGTTGCATTTCTTATTGTATCTGAGGAAGGTGGTTAAAGTAACAAGAAGAGACAAGGTCTGCAACCAGACGATACGTCATGGCAAAAAAAACCCACTCTGTGCAGACCTAAATAGAACGATGGTTTGACCATGTCTGCAGAATGGGAGAAGATCGGTTACCACGATAAATATAGGAAACTAAGAGCCAGGGATCCAGACCCCCAGGACAACGCAGAGTTCGCTGGGAGGACAACATTAGACAGTCTCTGAAGGACCGAGGACTAGATTGGAACCAGGCCAGGAGGAAGACAGCCGATAGGATAGAGAGAGTATAGTCCTCTCTCTGGCAAACGTCTACATCCCAGGGAAGAAGATTAAAGACTTAGTAAGCTTTTGTTATGTTGTTTTCTTTGTCATTTAGTTATATCCTAGCGATTGCTGTTATTGTTGTTGTTTTTTGTTGCTACCTGTATTTGCTGCTGCGTTTTTGTACGTGTTCTTGTGAATTGTTAGTGGAGGTTCTCATAACTGTAGCAAGGACACGTGTAGTGTCTGGAAGTCTCTGGGGAGACAAAGAAAGAATATGATGACTGTTCCCTCAGGCATGTCTTTGGGAGCGGCTAATATGTGCAGGACTAGTGACATATCATTTCTATGAGTCGTTGTTACTTATGTGCATTTTTTCATATGTCGTCCATGTTGTTAGCGTATGTGTGTTTCTGTGTGTGCTGTTGCAGATATGTTAACGTATCTTGTGTTTGTGTGTGTTGTACTTTTTGTTTATGTTTTAGTTTTTGTGTTCTTTAGTTTGTTTGTGTTTGTATGTAAAGCAAACACTGTGCACGCTGTTCTGTTTGTTCTTTACTATCCTATGTAGTTCTATATTGACACAGATACTAAATATGAAAGACAAGACATTGTGACATAATTTTCATTAGATGTAATGTATTGGTTTTTCTTCTAGTGCTAAACTCAAGGCAGCCAACACACTGCCACCTCAAACATCTCTGCCCCACACGCTTCCACTTTCTGGCGGTGCAGTAATGAAACTTTATTAAATATGCAAAAGCAATAATGTTCTCTTCCAGGCGATGTTATATTCACGCGCTCTATTTTCCAGCCACACCCGTCTCTCCTCATTTGATTGTGCTGTTTCATCTTAGTCCGTTTTTCTTAACCTTGTTTTTTTTCTCCCCCCCCCCCCCCCCCCATCCCCACCCACACACACACACACAGATCCCTATTAGCAGATTAAGACACGGTGACACAACACCATTTCCAGATTCTTAACAGGAACAGCTGTAACGAATTAGTCATACACAGTAGGTTACTCTAATTTTTAAAGTAGCCTCTTGCATAACAATAACTTAGCAACTATGGCTATTTTAAAACAAAATTTGTCCTCGTTTTGACGAGGCGCTCCCCGATCACCCTAGTCGGTTATATTAGGGCGCATGTCCAAATATAAAAGACCTTTAGTCTGACAACATGTTATCTCTAGCTGCTGTCATAGAATTAGTTAGCTCATTATATTTTCTTTATAAGCATTCTGGTTACCTTCTTCATTTTCATCTTCAACAATTGTCATCTTTTTCTCTTGCACTGTAGCTCGAATATTTTTCTCGTCCCCTACAGTTATCTGTGTGAAATTTCTTTGCTTGTGGGCCAGGTCATCGCTGTTGTTAATATTACAGGCGATGATAACGATTACTTAGAGGACGTGCCTAACTGTTATTATCTAATAAGGTCAGTTCAGAACGTCAACAGCATGTCGACGATTTAACATAGATAACGTCTTGTCTCTTGTAACAGAGACGAGATTGGTTTAAAACGAGCCGGATTAATATCTTCTGCTAAAGAAATCATTCAACGGATAGGACCATCACCTGCCCAAAATGTATTGGGTAACCGCTTCCGACTATGCGCTGTGGTGGATCCTAGACTATGTAATCTTGAAGTAACCATTGAGTTCAGCTCAATTTCTGGGACTTCGTGGGATACCTACACTACCATGGTTTTAAAAACAAACGACAGTGGGTGGACTCTACTCAGAGCCTGAAAGGAGCATACAATAACAGTATACTCTATTACTTTTCTTTCGCCAGCATTCCCCGAGACGCACATCAGAAAGATCAGTAAATTAATCAGTATATTTAATCTGAAAGGATAGGTCATCAAAACCCATAGCATATTGCTAATTTCAGCGTTATCTGTTGTCTTTACAGATTTAGAAATTGCTGGAACGAGTGGTGTGTACCATATAATTTTATAAAGCTAGAAATTAGCTATGATAAGTTACTACGTTCTGGTAATGGAAACCAGACGAAACCATTCTAGAAAGCGTCAATAGATGCGCGAGGCATGAACTGTAAATATATATATATATGTGTGTATATGTGTATATGTGTATATGTATATATATGTATGTAAAATTATTTTCCTTTTCTTTCCGTATGGAGCATGGAGTGTACACTGCGCCGTTTCTCATGCATGCTCCTTCTACGGAATCGAACCCTGATTCCCCGTTACGTGTTAAAAACATGTAGGCGTGTCACGTACCATCGATATTAGGGCAGATATTTGAAAGATGTTGGTCTCATGTTTTTTCCCCTATGCCTGTGTTTATATTTATTTCTGACGGATGTAAATATAGCGCTCCTCCCAACAATGAAACCTATGAAGTCTATAGCGATGACAACTCTTTGTTGCTCGTTGCACCGTCAGACGGCTCTTTTCTCTGCCCTAGTTATTTGATAGACATTATTTATGACTCCCCGACTACTCAGGGGGAATAGCGCCACGAAATTGCTAGACAATGACCGATTGTATAGACAGCGCGTTTTCTTATCCGGCGCTTCAAAAGCATTTCAGATATATAAGTTCTCCAATGACTGACTTAGGGCTGAAACTGTTAAGATTAAAATTCCCTGTTAAACTCTGAAGAGAAGGCAATTAACTGTTTTACCCGCCGAGGGTGAAATGGGCTCATCATGTTACATTATTCACAGTCTCAGGCGACATCACAAGTTTTGTGTTACACTCTCTGGTCCAAAGAGGCAAAAAAAAATAAAAATATCAACAACTATCATTTGACCAACTACAATTGACCATACTATCAACAATATTTATAAAAGGAAGGCTCAGCAAGAACATACATTTCGCAAGTTAAATTCTGGTTGATTAGAGCGAAATCCACTGCCAATGATTTAAGTCTTAATTTAAAGCGCCCCAAAAAGTGTTGTGCGAATTTAAATAATTTTGAAGAACTTTGACATACTTCCCCGTTAAAGACGAATTGTTATTATTCCTAAATTAAGAAAAGTAGTAAATCTATAAGCATAGTGCATTTACATCAATTCTATTATCCAGTCCCTTCATTGCTTTAACTAATTTTGTTATTTATACGTCAAATTGTTGATCAAAACTATATGTTATAAAATATTATTGTTATATTTATATAATATAACAAAAGAGTTTTGTGTTGTTCAGAATCTGATGCCGTAACTTCACCTACCCAAGATCTGCTATTCACTGTACTATCAGTATCGATTCCTCGGATCTGATATCCTTTATTATTGTTTAAACTTATTCTATTTCTCGAATAAACATCAGGTTCTGAACCAGTTTGTGCCAGTCCTATTTGTCGGAACTCATCCACCTATCCTTCCAGTGATCTCCGGATAATAACCCAGGCTTTTAGCAGAGCATTATTTCGTATTCGCCTGTCTCAGTCGCTGTCTCTATAAACACTTCTATAATGTTCTTACCATAAATTTCACTCTTCATGTTCCATTCAAAACTTATATTAAGAGGAGTTTCTGGAGAGATAAATTGAATAATCCACTACTTATCATACTCAACATTTATCATCTATCTGATGTCATTTCTTTTTTCATCCAATCTGCAGCACACAGCTTTTTAAAATCGTTCACATTTGGCAGCAGTTTCCTGACCAGCCACAAGCAGCACTGGGCTATATTAGTGAAGATGGTACACATTTTGTTAGCATTTATTTCTAAAACACCTGTGGATGTGAAAAGGTCGTGAGATGGAGATTATTTGCACTATCGTTAGGCATAACCAGGTATCATTTTACTTTTGCCAACAACTGCAGAAATATTATTGTTAGTATTTTCTTTAAAAAGGCGTGTCTACCTTGGACTTTCTTTTCTGGTAGTGGGACCAGGTTTCCATTACGTATTGCAATCTTAAGATGTCTCATTAGTGCTTGTCCAACATAATCTATCATCTATATTCGTAAGATTTGATCCTGTACGACTTTGGTTATTTACATTAACAAAAATGGCTAAAGGAGTCATGGAGTTTCAGACATTGCCGATTTTTAAAAAAATGTGCAGCAAACAATTCTTTGGATGTTTCCATGGGGATAATTTTCCTATAAGTATTTTGGTCGTGGAAAGAAAAGGCCCACCACTTTAGCTACTGCGATCTACAAAGGCTGCGAAGATGATAATTATCATTTGTTTGTTAATACTTAAACACGGCTTTTTTCATGTACAACAATTCCAGAATTATCGTTGACTGTTCTGGTACATGCTGATCGTAATAAATTAAAATAAATCATTCATATAAAAAGCCACATTAAAACGTCCAGTTTTGTGCATGAAACGTCTATACTCTATATCATTCCCACAAAATGAAGAAACTTTGGTGCAATTCATTTCGCACCTGACTGAAAAATAAACTAAAATCTGTAAACAGCTCGATAAGTACAGTATGTGTTGTTGACCGAGCAAAACCGTTTCTGGGAAAAAAAAATATTCTTGATAAAGAGAGTCATCTGCTTTAGTGGCACAGTTAAAAGAAAAATAGGTTCTTTGTGTGAATATTAGAAAACAGGTTCTTGGTATGTGGATTAGAGAACAGGTTCTTGGTATGTGGAATAGAGAACAGGTTCTTGGTGTGTGGATTAGAGAACAGGTTCTTGGTGTGTAGATTTAAAAATTTACTCTTAGTGTGTAGGTTAGAAAACAGATTTTTGGTGTGCAGATAAGAATATCTTAGATTGGAAATTAGAAAACAGTATAGTAGAGAGTAAACTAGGAAATAGTATCGTAGAGTGTAAATTATTAGAATGGGGTATTATTAAGTGAAGACAAAAAAATTAAACGTTAACAAATAAATATTTTATGCATTTATTATATAGCCTAACCCCTTTTAAATGAATGTTTTAAGGAAAAAATTTTCACACGTGATATCATGCCATAACAAAACATATTTTATCATTAAAAAAACAAATCTCTGGCATAAACAACAAACATTTAACACAGTCAAGTGGGACATTTTGACAGAAATTCCAGAAAAGAAAGCTGTAATTTCCTAGACTGTTCATTACTTCATTATTTTACTTATTGTGTGCATGAAAGCTCATGAAGTCATAATTTTGTTTTGTAACAGACATTTCAGAATGAAAATTTATAACACGTTCTTACGTGGTCTACGTATTCGGTTTCCTGGCAGCCATTACTCTTGTTTCATTAGCCTTGAGACCAGCTGCAGTCAGTACTGGCAAGGTGTAGCAGACTGAGGCGATAATTATTAGAAGATAAAAGACAAAGAAAACTCTGTCTAGCACAAGTGCCATAGCTTTCCATTGTTTAGCAATATTCTCTTTCTCATCGCGCTCTTTGAGCCGTTGCTTCTGAAAGCGCATGAATTCGCGCAGCTCTTCCAATTTGCTGGAAATGTCTCCAAACAGGGCAGGATCACCATTCTGTGGTTAAGTTTCAGAAAGAAAGAAAAAAAGTGATAACCAAACAGTAATACAGACTTCTGCTGCTACTCTTCCCACAGACAGCGCACTTTACACTGGTTCTCACACATGACTATATCAAATAGGTCACCATAATTACAAAGGCACTCGCTAACAGGAGCTAGATAACTGTTTTAGCACACTTAAGTCATTGTCATCAGTTATTTGTGATAACTGTTATCACTTGTTTGTCATCTACTTGTCCCTTTTCTACTCGTTAAGTAGCTTTGGGTCATCGCGGCTGTTGGTTTCCTTGACAGGAAGCTTGATGGAAGCACGTGCTGGTTTCTGAAGCAAAAATTAATGTACAAGATGTTGGCTAGTCTCATAAACAACTCTTCCTTGGTCATCGTCCACATATGATGTCAAGCAGTGAGGAGGGAAGGGGTCAAACCTTTCTAACGATGTGTGGCGATAGGGGGAATGAGAGTTTGAATTAATGTGTCGCACCACTAACAAAATGAGTGAGTCTTGCTTCTTTCATAAATTATGTTGGATCAAAAATTAAAATTAAAAAAATAAAACACTAAGGAGTTATCACTACCTTGACGACAGTTCAATGAGATCAAATACACAAACATTTAGCAAGTTAAACCAATTGGTGTGAACGTTTATAATTTGTGTGTGTGTGGGGGTGTTGAGGCGATGCCAATTCATTTAGTTGAGCAAGAAAAATTGGACTGGAACGCGGCACATGACAGAAAAGATCTTTGTAAAAGCAAATTGATTAAACACTATTTTAGTAAGAAGGTTACTTTGTCTGCATTATTTAAGTAATCTACATTTCATTACATTCTGTCATTTCAGTATTACAAACATTAACATAGGGAAAATCAAGTTATAAAGAGATCTGTCACGTCACATAAGAGGGGAGTGTGGGTTTTATGACGAAATGTGACAAGCGGAATGGGCTTTAAAATGTCACAAGTTGCATGACGTCATAGGTGGACTATCCTTAAGCCGTCTTTCGTTCCATGCTTAGTAGAATGAAGAGCTGTCTGACTAGTATGTTTTTGTAGCCCCCAAATTTGCCACCCAGTGCACGTCCCCACCTGCTTCACTTTAGATACGCCACTGATATATACATAAGCGTAGCTCCCGGAGATCTCTGAAGAGACAAAGTAAGAATACGCTTATTGTCCCTCATAAACGGTGACTAAGATGAGGTTATATATAGGCCTGCAAACCTCACTATGTAAACAACAAATTACTACATAAACCACAACTGGAAAAGCATT